>CM062810.1:553798183-554213422 GCA_031772625.1 Pinus tabuliformis | reverse complement strand
TCTCAAGTCTATCAACCATCATCACTAAATTCTATTTACCTTTACAGGTCTAGATTCTCTCAAATGTCCTTGAGCATTATTATTTACATAATTTCACCTTTATTTTAAGTGAGAGAGGCCCGTCCGGTTGGGAAAGGCTAGTTTTCTAGATAAGAGAGGTTTGTGGTTACCCCTATAAATATTTTCTCAGCCAAGAGGTTCAACTATAAGGTGATAACATAGTGGCTTCATTTTCGGGGAGCGGAAGGTCTCATCTTTCCTGGGAAAGATCATCAAATTTTAGATTTGATTACTAATGATGGACATTAGTCAGACATAAAAAAATTGAACTATTCACCTCGTCACTCCAAAAACTCCAAATCAAATTTAGAGAATGACAAGACTTGTCAGCAGAAGGATGTAAGGAATGTATGTGAAAGTCAAGTACATAAACTTGAATTTTCTTCAAGGTATAATATTATGTTTTATCAATTGCCTATTTTCCATTCTTGAAAATTTCCAAATAATTTTCTTCTATGTGTTGAATCTGAATGTACACTACAAATCTACACATGAGTCTCCTTTTAGAATTGTGTATCACTCCCTTGAAGATGAAAATGCATCTCGTTTTTGCATTGGTTTTCCTCAACTAGATCCAACCAATAATCATAGTCCAGCTCGTACAACTCCATCTTAGACCTTAGTCATGGTTGGTACCCCGTACACCCCATTAAATCTGCCAACCCCCTTGCATGAGTTACCACAAAACTATGGTCATAGGCTACCTCAATTTTATGGTACACGTAAGATCATGTGGAAAAAATCATTGACTTCATTAACCTTGAGGAAGTAGATCACAAAGATGTAAAACTGAGTTTTTTCTCAAAGCCTTCCAGGAGAAGTTAGGAAGTGGTATATCAGTTTGAAAACTAGAAATATTCCTAATTTCCAATAGTTTGAACACTTTTTTCTTGACACAGGTGTTTAAAAATAACCCTTTTCAAATTATGGCTGAGTATCAGAATCTATATAAGTAGCCTGGTGAGACAGTCCAAGATTTCTCAACCAGAATTGATGGTGTTTATGATTCCATCCATACTGATGTAAATCCTTCCCCAAGATTGGCTATGCTTCATTACCTTGTTCGTTTTGATGTTGAACGTGCCTATCACCTCAGAGAGAGGAATCCTGCCACTTGGGAGGATATGCAGAAAATTGTTGTTGATGTAGAATTGAATCTATTGATCATAAGGCCAAAAATGGAAGATGGCAAAAGGGAAGTGGTTAGGGAGGAGGTTTCTCCATTGTTAGACCATAAGATGGATTCATTGATGAAATCCGTGGAAAAGTTGATGGAAACTTTCACTATGAAAAAAAAATGTTGTTAGAGGGTAGTGAAGATGACCTCCTCTCCAAGAAGATTTGGTAGATGAAGGAGAGGTGGTTAATTTATGTCACCATGAGCTAGAAATTGGTTATTTTATTTATTCATTTGAATACAATCTTGAAGAGAAACCAACGAGATGTTCTCAGTAAGATGATGTTAAATTTCAACAAATTAAGGAAAGCAGTCGACATGCATGTGTCACATCTAACAACCATGAAGAATATGATGTTTTATCACTTTGATATTTCTTTTGAAGTTAAAGAAGGAAGAAAAGTCAAAGGTAACCACAAACCACTTTTGGAATCAGGACCTAGCCTTCCTGATGCTCAGAGAGGGCTCTCTCTTTATAATTTAACTTTGTTTTAGTTAAGCTGATTTTAGGCTAGTTACTGTTTGCACTTGGGTTTTGTTTTGAATTTGGGTGGTGGGATCACTTTAATTAGATGAATAGAGGTTTCCTTTTACCATTGAAAATGGGTTCGAATTTCAAACAAACAAGACTGGATTCAATTCTAAAAACAGTGTTTATAGGGCAAGATAGATGAGTTACTACAGATCTCAAAGGCCAAATGGTGAAATGGTTTCAAATTGGATCCAAGGAGAAATTAAGGGTTTCCTAGGACGGACTCTAGAAGGAATGAATGAGGTCAACCGGGATGGGAGAGAAATTAAGGGCTCTCAAATCTGAGTATCAAAGGAAAACATGTAAATGACTAACTGTGAAAAACAGAGTGTACTTAAACAAATTCTGAGTGATATCTCTAGTTAATTCATTCAAATTTAGAACATTTTTAATATTATGAAACACATAAGAAGGTAACAAAATCAAACAAAGAAGATACTTCACTACAAATAGATCATCCCATGAATCCTATAGAGAAATGATTTTATTACTGGCTACAGTCTATTGACTTGAAAATGGTACAATCACCCTTAGGTTTTAAGATCAAAATAACTCTACAAATGTAAAATAATCCACCCTAATACTTTGAATTATGAAGTATTTATACAAAAAGGAGTTACAAAATATCTCAAACTGCATTGAGAACTAATCTAGGAAAAAATAAATATCTTCATGCAAGAAGATAGAGAGAGCTATTGAACTACTACTTGTTGTCCCTGTTATTTAGGTTCTACTAGCTTTCCTCTTTGATATTTTTCCCTTTAAGTTGGTTGGCTATTTTGGTCTTCACGATCGATGTTCTATTTTAATTTAACCTTTCATCTGATACTCTTTAACCTTACTGACCTATCAATATTGTTTTACTGTGTTGTTTTACTTTTTACTATACATTTATATTTTATTTTGTATTGAATGCATTAAATCATTCATTTTTTCCATTCTTTCGTCATTTGGTAATTAGATATTAAGCAGCTTTCTATATATTTCATCTACCTCTATATATTTGGAAAAAGTAGGCTTATAAATAAACATGTGTTTTACCTCATGCTGGAGGTAAAACAAGTTTTCAAAAGTTTGATACAACACTTTGCATGTTGGTAAGTCCTTCATGGATGAAGTGATTACCTGTTCTCTGGCTGCTTCCCTAATCTTCTTATTGTAATCCTCACGTGTCATTAACTTATCCTTTATTACTAAGGGATTAGGTAATCCCTCTTCCTTCAAAGTTTTGAACTTAACCATGCACCTTTCAATGGCTAGTTGCATGTTTTGACACTTATCTTCTAAATTCAACATCAAATTCATCTTAGTGAGGACTTTTTTGACATCCAAAATTGTACTCATCCTATCAGGTACCTCAAGTTATAGCAGCTCATATTTATTCTTGGAGTTGAGGAAGTGGATGATTCTTGAAGCTTCCTCTAGAATATCTCCAAGTTCTTCCTTGACTCTTTGAATGGCTTCTAGAGCCTGCTTTATTAAATCAATCTGTTCAAATATGACCCAGATGGATGGCCAAATATCATTGATAGAGTCAATGATATTAGCCCACAATTTCTCTTTAGCCTTACCTATAGGTTCACTCAGTGTCAATTCTTTCTCCAGGCTTTTTATTCTTTCATTCATCCTTGTAGCCTTTTGTTGTTGTTCTTTATGCATGATCTGGGCAAGTATGAAATCTATCTCCGGGCTGGTGACTTTCTCCTTCATTTTTTTCATCTCAGTTGTCTAAATGGACATTTCTTCCATTGCTTTGACCAGCCTATTTGCTTCATCAATTTTGGAGGTTGTTGTTGTTGATCCCATTATTGATGTAGTCGGTGCAGATGTCAGTAATGTAGTGGCCATTGGAGCAATGGGAGCTAATGATGCTACCAAAGTAGAAGGTACAATTATGTCACTTTTGGAATGACAATTGTAGGAGCATTATCAATACTAGCTTGTTTGAGCTGACTCAAGTTATCCAACTCTTTTTCCATCTCCTTTAACTGGTCATTGAGTTACAGCACTAAGTCCATTTCCTCATGATTGGTTTGGCTTTCCAAGACTTCCTTTGTCTATGGGTGCTATAAATGAGGCAACTTGAGTTGTTTCTTGAGGGCTACTATTTCCTCATTCTTATTTTTGATTAGTTTTTCTGTGGCCTTAACATCACTTGGGTCATGGCCCAGTTCAATAACCATGTTCTCCAAGGATTTTATCCTAGTGTCTTTAGCCTATGAAAAGGCCCTTCCCAATTTGTATTGAGTTATTACATTGTCCAATGAATCCTACAACTTGTAAGAAACCATAGCCTTACTCGTGAGGGTGGAGTAAATCATTTCTCCCAGCCTGCTTGTGAAACTCTATATGATAAATGGGATGAACATCCCTGGCGAAGACCTAAAAATTAGTCTTCTTGTAATCTGCTGAGGTCTTTGGTCATTGTACAGTGGGCTATAAAAATGAGACATGTATTTTTCCTTCTTTGATGTCAAAGGCTGACATCAGTCTAGTCTGGTTTGATGGTGTAAGTTTGAGGCATTTGGCATATGTATTTGCCTTCAACTTTTCATTCCTCATCTTTATCTCTTTAAATCTGTTGTTGATATCCTTTTCCTTGTCAGTTGGCTTGACAAAGGAGGAAAGCTCCATACTCTATTGTCTCTCTATCATCTGTGTGTTGGAGGTTGATGGCTTCTATGTTTCACTTGGTGTAGTCGTTTGAGCTGTTTCTTTAGTTCTCTGCACCATTGCATCAATGTCAATTATTTCCGTTGATGCAATGTTTTCCTTCTGTTTAGACATAGTATTCAAATTGGGCCTTTTATTTAGCTTAAATTGTTCAACTGAAGTCTCCATTGTAGAGTTGGATGCCTCATCCCTGCTCCTCTTAGGATTCTTCTCCTAATTTACTAGAGTCTGTATGATAAGAGGAATGTTTAATGGCCCTTGTAAACTGGAACCCACAGGAAAGAGCTCTAGTCAAATTTCTTTTCTAGATCAATGAGTGTGTTCTCTACATCCACAATAGTGTTGTCCATATCAATCAAGATGTTCTCCACAAATTCATCTTGGTTAGAAAACTATTCAATGTCAGGTCTTGGGTGGTGGATGTATGCTCCCAACTTGACCCTCAGTCTAGGCTTATTTATGACCCCATGAGGGTCATAGTGCCAGATGAAACTGTTTCTGAATTTCATTTTTTGAAGTAACATGTCAGCCTCTAGTCTAGCCTCTCTATTGTTGCAAATGAATTAGCCCATTTAGTTTTTCACTTTGAACTGGGTTTTCTTCCTATAAGCTACAAAGTGGACCTCATCAGAGCTAATGATTTGTCTGAAGTATTCACGAGAAAATATTCTCATAGGGAGGTATTTGGGAAACTTATAGGGGGCTAGCTCACAACCATAAATTCTGATCTCAATGTGGTTTTGGTACAAGTACAAATCTCCCACCTTGCTGTTATTGGCCAGTTGTAGTACCCTCTTAATGTCTTGACTTATTCTAGGCTGAGTAGTTCAAGTCAACATGTTCATGAGAGGGTACACAAAGGAGTCTATGAAATATTGTAGGTGAATGTTGTGGAAAAAATTTGGACCAAGGGTTTCTAGTAGATGAATGATCTATCCTTTCCTTGGTGTCCAATTTTCGGATCCTTACATGGAACTTATCTATCTAGTAATACAAGAACATATGAAACAACACTGAAGAGTATTTGAAAACTCTTTCAGTGGGCAGTCTAGTGAATTGTTCATGCATTTTTTATGAAATGAATTGAGCATAATCAAACATGATAACATGAGGCTTTCCTGGAGTAAAAATAGACAAGAAGGCCAAGATGACCTCATCCACATGCTCATCTGTGGTATATCCAAGGATGCAAGAGAGCATCGTTATTATGCGCCTGCCAGTATCTGAAAAGAAGGTGGCAACATAGGGTGGAGTACCTTTACGAGTATGGCACTCTTCAATGATGAAATTCTCGAAATTTTGCTTGGTTCTAACTAGGTCTAGTGTGATGTATAGGTCCAATAGGTTTCCAATGCACAAAGGGGTCAGATTAGGACTAGGTTGGATTTGTAGCATCTGGTTGATAGACTCTAGTGTAATGGTGAATAGCAATTCCTGGTTTAGGGAGACTATAGCCCTTTGGCTTGGGATATTGCAGGTATGAAAAAAGTGTGCAATATCATATAATGGGTGAACCTCTAGGAATGTGCATTTGGGTAAATTGAACTCTGAAATTTGAATGTCATCTATATGGTTTAGGAACCTATCCTTACTCCAACAGTGGATTTGTAGAAGGTGGCCTGGAGTAGCAATGTCTTTAATTTGGAAATCCCTATCTGCTAGGGCCAAATAGTCAATGTCGAGGTGAGGGGTTGATACAGGTCTGCTATCCAAGGACGTCGTGGTAGCCATATTTGTGATAAAATCTAGAAATTGAGCTTATACACCTCTAGAAGTTAATTATGAATGTGTCTAGTTCAAAGATAGGGTATTGGTAGTTTTGAGGGTATGGGTTTTGGTATTTTAGGGTGAAATACTCTCAATCCAAAGGGAAATCAATTAAATTTAATTAATTATTTCTTGAGTTCACTGTATGTTTTAAACTGAGAGGGTCGTTCTGGTTCTTTGTTGAAATACGTGGAATTTGTGGTTCAAGATGCAAACTGGTTTTGAATGGTGGCTGCAAAGGGTTTTGTGGCTTTAGTCATGCACTCGAGAGTTGAACTGGGCTTCCAGAGCATGTTTAGGAGGAAATTGGTGGTTATAACTAGTTACATAAGCTCAAGTTTGCGTGGGAATGTTTAGGAAGCTTTCGCGGAGCAAATGAGTGAAAAGGGTGAAAATGGGGGTCTGCAGCCTTTTAACCAGTAGCGGTTAAAAATTGGTGTAGAAACTTCTTTAGTGAACAGTGATGGTTTTTTCTTTAGGCAGGGAGGTGGTTTAGGGAGCCATCACACTGCTTTTGAGTGATGGGTGGTATTTTCCTGAGGGCACGCAATTTAACGTGGTGCCGCCACATAACCAAAGGGGGGCTGAGCAACACTGCCCATATCACGTGCTCTCGAGCTGGTAAAGGTCGAGAGATGGGTGGATGCGATATGGCCAATGGTCATATGATCTAATGGTGCAAGATCCAATAGCCATCGCGTGGTGGAGTTGCATAGCGGGTGATGGGGGAGACATTTAGCGGGCCCCGGGGAAATAATTTCACTCAAGTATAATTAATTAATGGATAATTGTGGGGTTACAATGTAATGAGGTTTTATGGAGTGGGACCAAGATTTTGTTGGGAAAATGATATTGTAGTGGGGTTAATATTGTAATGCAAGGGGGGGGGATAAAACTTAAGATAAAGGGTTTTATGTGTTTTTTTGGGGTTTTTACGGAAATTTATCAAAGGGAAAGTGATTTTTTTCATGGGGAAAAGAATTTCACAATAGGGAAAAGAGGGTTTTTGGGTAGAGGAATGAATTTGGAGGGTATTTTGCTAGGGAATGTGTGAAACCGAGGGGCAAGGGTGAAAATGAAGGGAAAAGGTGTCATCATAAGAAATGAAGGGGTAAATGGTGATGTTAATAAGTATTTAGTGGGGGGTGAAATAAAATGCAGGGGAAGTTAACCAAATCAGCTTATGAGCATCTTTTTACTTTCAGAACTATGCTGCACACTTAAACACATGATTAAACATGATAGATGTTCTTATGCTTCAATCAACTTTGTACTTTCTGCAACCTTTCTTCTACTTACCCTAAACATTTTTCTTCACTTTGTTAGGTGCATTTAAGCTAGCAAACCCTTTCTTTCCTTTTTCATTTGAAAAGTAAATGATCTAGTTCTAACCTTTGTCTTCCAATGGCTCAAGTTAAGTTTATGAGCACATTTTATTTCTCTACATGTCTACTGATCTACCAAGATTAAACAGTTTGGCCAGATCTTTATTCTCTAACTATAAATAGAAAATTTAAGGCATGAAGTAGTCAATATTAAAAAATTTGACTATCATGGGTTGTGGCATGTATGACAAGCTGCACACAACCATTATTTTAAATAGTAAAGTAAAGAGTAGTGGCACTTGTACTTGCACACTTTCATGATCTGTTTTTGTTTGGGGTTCATATTTTTTCACTTTTTTGATCTTTTCTTATTCTCTTTTGTCCTTAGATATTTCTTTTAGGACATAGCCACTTTATATTTTTTAATTTTAATATGGAAAACATTCACAGAAAGCAAATATATGTACAATATTACAAGACTTAATCACAACCAATTCAAAAATATGAATCCTATTATTATATGACCCTAACAGTGGCTCCACATGGGGATGGAATTTCCTGGTGAAATTTCAAGAACTCTAAAGATCAGTAGCCTTTGAATAGTGATTGTAGTTACCTTGTGAATTGTCCTTCTATGATTCGGCATTATTGATAGTTATGATAGTTAAGACTTCAAATCTCAAGGCCTTCTCTCTGGGCTTCAACTTCAAAGGATTACCATCCATTCCAATCTACACTCTGCAATGTTATGTAAAATGTTGCAAAGTAAAGTGAACTATTATTAGTCAGTGGAAAAATAATGCTTCAACATTCTACCATTAACAAGTCCTCCTGGTAGATCTGATCCATCTATTTATCTCAAGAAAAAGGCATTGTTCCCCCTGTAGCCATAAATGACATAAGGCCCTTGCCACAAAAAATAAAATTTTCCATGCTTGCCTTGTATTCTTTCCTTGAATCCAACTTAAGTACTTTATCTCCTATGTAAAAATAATTTGCTTTACTATTTTTATCAAAAACATTTTTTATTTTGTCCTAGATTACCTATGATTTTACATATACTTCTTCTCTTGTATGATGCACGTGTACGGTCTGATTTCTTCTTCTCTGACTATCATTTGGTTCCACCTATAATTCCTGGATGATCTTCATCACTGGTACTCCTAAAGATGATGGAAAAATAGCATCCATCCCATATACCAGCTGATAAGGTGATTTTCCAATGGACTTTTTAGTAGTTAGTCTGTCTTCCTATAAGGCATTGACTAGCTTTTTGTTCCATGTCTTTTTCTTATCCCACAATACTTTTTTAATGATATTTACCAGGATCTTATTAGATGATTCTACAAGTCCATTAACTTAAGGGTAATAGGCTATGGAGTGGCCAAGCTTGTTGTGGTATCTATTATAGAAATCTACCATATTTTTGGATTTAAACGAAGCTGCATTATCAGTAATGACCTTCTGGGGGCATCCAAATATTGATAGGATATTATTTTCTAGAAATAAGATTATGATAGTGTTTGTGGCTTGTCTAGAAGGAATGGCTTCTATCCATTTCTTGAAGTAGTCCATCATTGTCAGAATCCATTTTTGTTGAGCTGATGAGGCTAGGTGTATTTCTCCAATGAAGTCTAAACCCCATTGTTGAAATGACATTTCAGTGGAAATTGGTTTAAGAGGCAAGGGTAAAAGTTTTCTCTTTCTCTCAAATATCTGGCATTTATGATAGGAGGTCAAATGTTTCTTAACATCTGCAAACAAAGTGGGCGAATAGAAAACAACCCTCAGAACTTTGTCAGTAGTATTCTTCCAGTACAAGTGTCATCCACAATCCCCTACATGGAACTCTTGCATGATTTTATCAGCTTCACTTTTCAGTAAACAGTTCAAAAGAATACCACTATTGTTTTTCCAAAACAATGCATTATCTATGGTACAATACTGTAATGGCTTCATCCTCAAAAATCTAGCTTTAGTTCTTGTTAAATGAGGAGGAGCTTGTAAATTTTGTAATACAAATATAATATCTGCATACCAGGGTGAATCAGTAAAAGGTTCACTGATCGGTGGAGTCGCCATCTCTTCCTGATCATCAAGGGAACTAATGAAGTTTATATCAAGGGCCTAACTGTTCGAGTTAGACATTATTTTGGCTAAATCTTGGCCTCTGATAAGTGTAGTTGGCTTTATCTCTATGTCATATTCCAATATTGTGGCAATCCATTTGCCTCTTTTCCCTTCAGGCCCATTTTGTGTCAAAATGTCCTTAACTACATAATTTGGAACATAAGAAATAATGTGAGAATACATAATGTATACTTTGAAGTCTTAGATATCCTTTACTAAATCTAATGCTCGTTTTTCCATAATATTGTATTTGAGTGTGGAATATCTCAAGGATTTACTAAAAAATGCAATCGGTTGTTCATATCCTTGGTTGTTCTTTTGCAGCAAGACTGCTGCAATGGTGTGTTCTGAAGCAAAAAAATTATAAAATCCTTCTTAAAATCAGGACTTATAAGGACTGGAGTCTTGGTTAAAGCTTCCTTGATTGCTTCAAAGGATTGTTTGGCCTCCATTGTCCATTTAAGTGTTGAGTCCTTTCTTAGCATGTTATTTAATCCTCTAATCAGTTCTGCTAAATTTTAAATGAATCTCCTTAGGAAGTTTATCTTGCCTAGAAATGATTGTAACTCTCTAATGCTTCAAGGATGGGTAGTGGTCAAAATGGCCTCTATTCTAGCAGGATCTATTATAATCCCATCTTCATATATGATATGTTCCAACAGTTTTCCCTCTTCTAGAACAAAGAGTGTCTTTTTGGGATATAAAGAAATCCCAAATTTTCTACATTTGATAAATACTCTCCTCAGGAGATCTGGGTGTTCATTGTTAGATTTAGAGAAGACTATGATGTCATCTTGGTATACTAATAGGAATTCATGGATCTACTTGGTAAAAGCTATATCCATAGCTCTTTTAAATGTGGCACCTGCATTCATTAATCCAAAAGGCATCTTCAAATACGTGAAGGTACGCCATGGAGTAGTAAATGCAATTTTGGTTTGGTCCTCTGGTTGAACTAAGGTCTGGCTATACCTAGAGAATCCATCTAACAGTGAAATCTAGGATGAGCCTACTATCCTTTGTAGGATATGGTCCATTTTTGGTAGAGGATAGTTATCTTTTAGTGAGACCTTATTTAAATTTCTGAAATCTACACAAAGTCTAATTTCACCAAACTTTTTCCTAGTAGTGACTGAGTTTGAAATCCAATTTGAATATCTAATGGGGACTATAATTTGGGCATCAAACATTATTTTAACTTCTTTCTCAATAGAAACATAAGAACTGGGTTTATTCTCCTATGTTTCTATTTAAAAGGTTTATGATCGTCCTTTAGAGGTATTTTGTGTTGGATTATGCTAGTGTCATAATATTTTAAGTCCTCATAACTCTAGGCAAATACATCATGGAACTCTTTAAATAGATTGATGTATTGAACCTTTTCCTCTGGAGGTAAGGCTTTTGATATTTTATTGACTTTTGTTTATCCTCAGTTCCTATGTTACATTCTTCTATGTCAGCTCTCAAAGGTTCCATTTTGGGTTTCCTGGCTACATCATTAGAGTCAAACAAATCTTCTAAAGAGACTAATCCCTTAGGAAAAGAATGATTTTTCAGATTAAGAATTTATGAATCATCATTCATTATTTGTTGAATCTCTAGATTGTCTAAACTATCTATTTCTACTCTAGTGAATATATTTGGTTTACTTATATCTAAAATATTTACATCTACATTACTTTATATATTATTGTCTACTGTACAATTTGTATCTATATTACAATAGACAAACTCACCTTCATTGTTCATGAAATCATAAATCTAAGAATCTTGGGAGAAAATCTGCAAACACTTTAGGTTGTCTAGTATAATAGGCCTATGTCTGAATTCTGCAGTATATTGATGGTTGGGTTGAAATGGTAATTTAAAGGTACTAACATAAGTGGCCAGATTGTGGGCCTGCATATTTTGTGTTCTAGAAATGGTAGCAAAGTTTTTTTACAAGAGTTCTTTGATAAAGTCTAGGGCAGTTTCCCTCTATTCACCAAGTCTAGGATATTTTATAGAATATTCGCCATTAATCTGTTTAATAATCAACTCTGACTCTCCCATTATGGAAACTCTTTTGGCTCCAAGTTTCCTAACCAATTGTAACCCTAGAATTAGGACTTCATATTTACCCATGTAATTGGTACACTTGAAGTTCAATATGAAAGCATGTCCCTCGGCATGATTATTCTCCATATTATGGATCCACACTACTGCACCAGTCCCTAACCTATTGACAGATCCATCAAAGTCTAGATGCCATAGGGACTCATGAAAAATGCTGTCATTGTCAGCTGTTTTGTATTTTAGGTCTTGAGTTGTGATTTTCTTATTGTCATGTTATGCATTGTACAAGATAAAAGAGTCCATATATGAATTCATGGAGTATATGGGAAGGTTTTATGGTTTTTCATTACTCACCATGTATTTCATCAAGGTCTCTCTATATAGTTTTCTTGGTTGGCCAAAACCAAATATGGTGGCATAAGACATATCTAATTGCAAGGATCCCTGTAGTTTGTTGCCCATGAGCAAGATAGCAATATTCCATATTTGGGTGGGATTTCTGCAACTACTATGTCCATTAGAATACTCTTTGCAGGGCATTGGACAAGAGTTACACATAAGTCCTTGATGAAACCAAGGCATTTAACTTGGCTAGAGTCAAAAGAAAACAAACCCTTATATGGTTCGGTAATGTCTATGTTTAGTCTCTCCATGATTGCCTTTGGCATCAAATTATGGGATGCCCCTAAGTCTAACATAGCATTATAAAAAAAAAAATCATGAATGTTCAAGCTAATGTAGAAAGGAGGAACTCCCCTTTCTAATTAATACCATTGGCCTCAGGTCCAAACAATAATTCAAGCTGATCATCATTCAAGTTAACAACATCCTCTCCCTCTCGTACGTTTAAATTTTCAGTTATCTGTTACCTATAGGATTCATTCTTTACTAGTTCGGTTAAGGGAACCCATATCTTTAATTTTGCTATTTCAATTTTGATGTTGAAAGGGAGTTGAGCTTTGTTTGTTTGATTCAGATCTTCCTTAACATGTGCAGTTTGTGTGTTCTTATCATGTTTCTCAGTATTAGGCATTTTAGTCTGTGTTTCTACTATTTTTCCTTGATTTCTCTTATTTTTATTGATTTCCATAATTATCTCTGTTTGAGTTTCAGTGGAGGTTATATCTACAATTTTAGGGGTATAAGTCTTTGGTGTTCCCTTAGGGAGGATTTGTAACAATTTGGTAACTGGAGCTTCTTATATTATCATAGTCTGGGTCTGGATGGATATTTTAATGGGAGTGTAATTGTCCTTTTTACTTCTTAAGCTATATTGTTTGTGTACCTCATATATAGCTGACTCATATCCATGTTTAAAATCAAAGGATTCACCAAATTCTCATTGCAACTGCTACAACATATACAACTCATGTTCTTCTTGAGCAAGAAAAACAACATCTTCGTCTTTGATTTCTACTAAGTTTATCTAGGTATCATCCTCTCCTTCTTGGTCCTGTGGACCATCAGCATAGATCTCTTGGAAGGGGGGCCTAATCTGTTGATCTGGTATAGCATTCTTTCCAATGTTAGGGTTCTTCCTAAAATTGGGGTTTCTTATTAGGGGTGTTTTTTGGTTATCCCATTGAGTTTTCCTTTCCATGTTTTCTAATCCATCCATTATTCTCTCTATATTCTTGGCTAAAATATCTATCTTTCCATAAGAAGTGCAAGTTTCCTCTTTAATTACAACTCTCTTTTCATTTCTCATTCTGGCTTTCTTGGCCAATAGGTTGGCCTCTACACTAACATAATTGCTTTGCATTTGTTCCAATGTTTCAAGGTTTCTTTCCCTTATCTGGTATGACATGTTAGTGTCAAAACCATCAGGTAATTTAATTAATGTAAGGTCAGGAGGAGGCTTAATATTAGCTGGGATTGCATTGTATATGTTATTAAACTGGGTAGAATAATCCTGGACTGACTCGTTAGAGCTCTTCTAATGTTTTCATATTCAGAAAGTATTTGCAATTGGTTTTCCTTTTTCTCCCATCTATCAATGAATAATCTATGAAAATTAGCTAATTATGCAATATGGTGGGTAGGTAAAGCTTTGAACCATTTCTTGACATCCCCAGTTAATGTTCGAGCAAACAACCTCATTTAGATATCTGATTCATCTATCTAATGCAACTCAAAATAGTGAGTCATCTTGTTTACATGCTTGTGGGTAATGTACTGACCAGTAGCATCAATCAAGAAGATTTTTCTCTGATAATCTTGGGGCATGGCATGGAGTTGTGTAGGTAAAACCAAAGGTGCATATCTGTCTACCATGGCTTGGATTCTAGCTTGACTAGAGGGTAAAGTGTTGGTAGTTGAGGAAGGGCTTGAACTGGATGGAGATGAACTAGATGATGGTAAGGATGGTTGATAAATAACTGGTTTAAGGGATTGGATTGTGGATACTATTGGTGAGGTGGTAGTAAAAGAAGGTGTATTTATAGTGAGTGAAGAATGTGCAGAAATTTCAGAGGCAGCAGCAGTAATGGTAGCTAGTTCAATAGATTGTTGAAGGTAAGCACTATCTATATTGTTGATCAATGTATAGGTCAAGGCTTCTAACTTATCAAAATCATCCAGTACAAATTTATCTAAATATGGATCTATAACCCTTTTTGATTCAATAAGTTGAGTAAATTTAGGGTCTAACACTGTTTCATGGATGGCATTCTGAGATTTAGTTCTAAATAGTGAGAGGTAAAATGACAAATCAAAAGGGATTTCCTTGAATGTTGAAAGCTCCTCACGGAGTGAATTTGCTTTGATTAAATAGCTACTACTTGCCTGATTTTCTTGGTTTTTTTACTTTCTTAAAATCCTTTATGGGTCATCAACTGTAGTAGCAGGGTTTGGATCTGGATTGGCCCTGGTATAGTGAGTCTTCTTAGGGGCCAGAATTTTAACTTTTTTAACTGTTTTTATGAAAATTTTCAAGATTAACTTTCAGAAAATTACCTTTCTTAAGATGAAATTTAAGGTTTACTTAAAGTTTTATGATATTGAGGATCGAAGTCCCTAGTATGGTTTCCAATTACGTTATTACTCTGATATTTATTTTGAATTTAAATAAGCAAGAAAAGTTAAAGGTAGCCACAAACCACTTTTGGAGATCAGGACCTAGCCTTCCTAATGCTTAGAGAGGGCTCTCTCTTTATAATTTAATTTTGTTTTAGTTAAGATGATTTTAGGCTAGTTATTGTTTTCACTTGGGTTTTGTTTTGAATTTTGGTGGTGGGATCACATTACTTAGATGAACAAAGGTTTTCTTCAACCATTGGACTAAGGGGTCGAATGTCAAACAAACGAAACTAGATTCAATTCTTAAAACAATGTCTATAGGGCAATATAGATTAGTTACTCCATATATCAAAGTCTACATGGTGAAATGGTTTCAAATCGGATCTAGGGAGAAACTAAGGGTTCCCTCGGCCACACGCTGGAAGGAATGAATGAGGTAAACTGGGATGGGAGAGCAATTAAGGGTTATAAAATCTCAGTACCAGAGGAAAACATGAAAATGACTAACTGTGCAAAACAGAGTGTACTTAAACAAATTTTGAGTCATATCTCCAGTTAATTCATTCAAATTTAGAACATATTTAAGATTATGAAACACATAAGAAGGTAAACAGATCAAACAAAGAAAATACTTCATTGAAAATAGCTCATCTCATGAACTCTGTAGCAAAATGCTTTTATTACTTGCTCCACTCTGTTGACTTGAAAATGGTACAATCACCCTTAGGTTTTAAGATCAAAATAACTCTACAAATGTAAAATAATCCACCCTAATACTTCGAATTATGAAGTATTTATACAAAAAGGAGTTACAAAATATCTCAAACTGCATTGAGAACTAATCTAGGAAAAAAGAAATATCTTCATGCAAGAAGATAGAGACATTTATTGAACTGTTGCTTGTTGTCCATGTTATTTAGGTTCTGTTGGCTTTGCTCTTTGAGCTTTTTCCCTTTAAGCTAGTTCGTTGTTTTGGTATTCATGTTGGATGTTCTATTTTACTTTAACCTTTCATCTAATACTCTTTAACCTTGCTGACCTATTAATATCCTTTCATTGTGTTGTTTTACATCTTATAGTACATTTATATTTTACTGTGTCTTTTGCTACAGTAAATCATTCAACTTTTCCCATCTCTCCTCATCTAGTAATTGGATATTGAGCATCTTTCTATATATTTCATAGGCCTTTGTATATTTGGCAAAAGTAGGCTTATTAATAAACAGGTGTTTTACCTCATGCTAGAGGTAAAACAAGCTTTCAAAAGTTTGATACAACACTTTTCCTATTGGTAAGCCCTTCATGGATGAAGTGATTACCTGTTCTCTGGCCACTTCCATTATCTTCTTATTGTAATACTCATGTGTCATTAACTTATCCTTTATTACTAAGAGATTAGGTAATCCATTTTCCTTCAAAAGTTCAAACTTAACCATGAACCTCTCAACAGCTAGTTGCATGTTTTGACACTTATCTTCTAAATTCAACATCACATTCATCTTAGTGAGGACTTTTCTTACTTCCAAAATTGTACCTTTCCTGTCAGGTATCTCAAGTTCTTGCAGCTCATATTTATTCTTGGAGGTATGGAAGTGGATGATTCTTGAAGCTTCCTCTCGCATATCTCCAAGTTCTTCCTTAACTCTGTAAATGGCTTATGTAGCCTACTTTATTAAATCAATATGTTCAAAAATGACCCGGATGGATGGACAAATATCATTGATAGAGTTAATGATATTGGCCCACTATTTCTCTTTAGCCTTACCTATAGGTTCACTTAGTGTCAATTCTTTCTCCTTGCTTTTTATTCTTTCATTCATCCTTGTAGCCTTTTTTTGTTCTTCTTTATGAATGATCTAGGCAAGTCTGCAATCTTTCTCTAGGCTGGTGACTTTCTCCTTTAGTTTGTTCATATCAATGGTTTGAATGGACATTTCTTCCATTTCTTTGACCAGTCTGTTTGCTTCATCACTCGTGGAGGTTGTTGTTGTTTATCTTGTTTCTGATGTATTCGGTGTAGATTTCGATAGTGCAGTGGTGATTGGAGCAGTGGGAGCTAATGATGCTACCAAAGTAGAAGGTACAACTTTGGTCACTGTTGGAATCACAATTGTAGGAGCATTATCATTACTAACTTGTTTGAGCTAACTCAAGCTATCCAACTCTTTCTCCATCTCCTTTAATTGTTCATTCAGTTGCAACACTAAGTCCACCATTTCCTCATGATTTGTGTGGATTCCCAGAACTTCCTTTGTTTGTAGGTGTTGTAAATGAGGCAACTTGAGTTGTTTCTTGAGGGCTACTATGTCCTCATTCTTCTTTTTAATTAGTTTCTTTGTGGCCCTAACATCACTTGGATCATGGCCCATTTCAATAACCAAGTCCTTGAAGGACTTTATCCTGGTGTCTTTAGCCTGTGAAGAGGCCCTCTCTAATTTGTATTGAGTTGTCACATTGTCCAATGAATCTTGCAACTTGTAAGTAGCCATGGCCTTAGCTATGAGGGTGGAGTAAATCATTTCTCCAACCTACTTGTGAAACTCTATCTGATCAATGTGATGAACATCCCTGGCAAGGACCTAAAAATTAGTCTTCTTGTAATCTATTGAGGTCTTTGGTTGTTGTATATTGGGTTGCAAAAATGAGACCTACATTTTTCCTTCTTTGATGTCAAAGGCTGACATTAGTCTGGTCTAATTTAGTGGTTTAAGCTTGAGGTATTTGGCATATGTCTCTGCCTTCAACTTTTCATTCCTCATATTTATCTCTTTAAATTTTTCTTTGATATTCTTTTGCTTGTGAGCTTACCTGAAAAAGGAAGAAACCTCCATACTCTGTTGTCTCTTTATCATCTGTGTATTGGAGGTTGATGGCTGCTCTGTTTCACCTGGTGCGACTGTTTCAGTTTTTTCTTTAATTCTCTTCCCCATTGCATCAATGTCAATTATTTCCTCTCATGCAATGTTTTCCTCCTGTTCAGACACCAAATTCAAATTGAGCCTTTTATTTAGCTTAAACTGTTAATCTAAAGTCTCCATGGCGGAGCTGGATGCCTCATCCCTTCTCCTCTCAGGATTCTTCTTCTCATTTACTGGAGTCTGTATGATAGGAGGAATGTTAATTGGCCCTTGTAAATCTGGAACTTGTAGGAAAGAGCTCTGGTCAAATATCTTTTCTACATCAATGAGTGTGTTATCTACATCCACAATAGTGTTGTCCATATCAATCAAGGTGTTCTCCACCCATTCATCCTAGTTAGCAAACTGTTCAATGTCAAGTCTTGGGTGGTCGATGTATGCTCCAAACTTGACCCTAACTCTAAGCTTGTTTATGACCCCATGAGGGTCATAGTGCTAGATGAAACTGTTTCTTAATTTCATTTGTTGAAGTAACCTGTCGGCCTCTATTAAATTATGGTATGTTCTATGCTTATAACAGTTTACTTCTTTTTCTTATTATATTCCACCGATTAGCAATCACATGTACATAAAGTAAAGTGCAGATAGAACATTAAACGATCGACAGAAAACAAGCTAAGACAAGAGACACAAGATGTGGCGGCTAGCCAGGGACAAACCCCACAATGTGTGGGGAAACCCTTTGATCAAATCCTCTTTTATCTTTAATAATTCAGCAGAGATAAATAGTACAATAAATCTGATTCATATCAGCAGTAGCAAACCATAGATCAGTAGCATCAGCATTAGCGGCTTCATTATCAAACTAGGGCAGACCATATCTCACAAACCGACAGTCGGATTGACTTCATTCTACCACCAAACGTTTCGGCTTCCAGAGGAGGTTCAGATGAACCTACAGTGCAGTTCAGATGAGGAGATATTCTAGGCCACACAATTCAATCTTTACTTCTGCAGTTGCAGCTTCAGTTTCAATAGTTTTCGGCTTCAAACTAGCGCAGTCGATATCTTGCAAACCATTCGTCAGATTGACTTCATTCCACCACCAAAATTTGCGGCTTTCAAAGGAGGTTCAGATGAACCTACAGCGCAGTTCCAAAGAGGAGATCTTCTAGGACATGCAAGTCAATCTTTACTTCTACAGTTGCAGCTTCAAATTCAACAGCTTCCGTCTTCACATGTGTGAGAGAGAGAGACCCATTTCAGCGCAGTAGAGAAGAGACTCATATCTGCGCAGTAGAGAGAGAGAGATGTGATGAGATGAGTGAGTCCAAATGAGGAAAAGTCCTCTTATATTTATACACAACGTTGGTGGGTGAATAGATGCGACTGTTGGGCTTCTGAGCCTACATAAGTTGTAGGTCGGCTTGATAATAATTCCATAATCAAAATAAATTCATATCTCCATGAATACTTATCGGAATTGGATGATCTTTATATCAATCCTACACCTCTCGACGAGTGGAATCTAATAAAAATATTATTAGCCATGAATAAGATGCCCCACATGAAATTTTTCCCTGGTTTCCAATTTTAACACTCCCTCTCAACCATGAAGAACTTCATCTGCAATCTGTCTGTCGGTCGTTACTATTCATCCATCAAGTGCACTGCCTTGTACAGCTTGACCCTTGCTCTGCTCTGCTCTATTTTTCCTATTCTGATTGTCTTGATCTACCCTGCACTGATCTGTACTGTTTTGTTCTGCTCTACTCTGCTCTTGCATTGTTCTATTCTACTCTGCTTTTGTCCGAATTATGAAGAAGAAGAAATGATCAAGGATGTATCATACTGACTCAAAGTCAGTCTCAGAGTATGTACCACTGGTCCTAGACCATTCTCAACCAACCCAAAGTCAGCGTCATAGTGAGTACAACTCCAATGGTCCCAGACCAATATCATCCTCCACTGACTCAAAGTCAGTCTCAAAGTATGTACCACTGATCCCAGACCAGTCTCAACCGACTCTAAGTCAGCGTCATAGTATGGTACAACTCCTACCACTGGTCCCAGACCAGTATCATTGATCCCAGATCAATGGAGGTCATCCTAGTGTAGGGAGTACGGTAGTTACAACGATCCATCCATCGGTACTACTATGGTCCCTAACTTCATTTCCCTGCTCATTGATCAGATGAGAGGTACTTCCCATGAGTCCCAGACTGTATGGGTAGGATGCCTCGACATGAGAACTAATCAATCCTGTCCTCACAGGAGAACACATCAATCCAGCTACAATTTCCAAGGAGAACACATCAATCCAGGCCTCACAGGAGAACACATCAATCGTGCTACAATTGCCATGGAGAACACATCAATCCAGGCTACCATGGAGAACACATCAATCCAGGCCTCACAAGAGAACACATCAATCCTGCTACAATGTCGCCACGGGGTGTACATGTATACCACCAGGGGATAGTGAATAATCCTGTGGTCATATATTTCTCCAAGAAGCACCCCGCACCCCCTGGAGATCTCAGAGCTCAATGCATCATACATGACCCTCATTGGAGGGTCTTTGAACAACTCCAAGTTGTTCACGGAAAGTAAGAAATTTTACTTTCCCAAGGGGTTTTGTCAGAATGTCGGCGACCTGTTCATCTGTACTGATATGATGGAGCCTTATAGCTCCCCATTGCACCATATCTCGAATATAATGGTATCTGATATCAATATGCTTGGAGCGATCATGGAATACGGGATTCTCTGAAAAATGAATCCCACTTTGGTTGTCACAAAGGATCACAGTGGTATCCAATGTGAATCCAAACAACTCACTGAAGAGCTTTCGCAACCAAACTGCCTCACAAGAAGCCATGCTAGTAGCAATATACTCTGCTTCAGCGGTGCTCAAAGCCACCGACTTTTGTTTCCTGCTCATCCAGGATATCGAAGCAGATCCCAAGGAGAAACAACACCCGAAAGTGCTCTTACGGTCCTCCACATTGCCTGCCCAGTTAGCATCTGTGTATCCAAATAGTCTCACATCTCTGGCAATGTATCTTAACCCATAAGTGATAGTGCCACGAAGATATCTCAGTAGATTCTTGGAACCAATCCAGTGTATGTGGTGGGGTTCAACCATATGCTGGCTCAACGTGTTGACTGCAAAGCATATATCTGGATGGGAGTTCACTAAGAACATTAATGCTCCGACGAGTTGTCGATACTTGGTAGCATTTCGTAAAACAGGTCCAGCAGCACTACCACTTAACTTCTTGAAGTCAAGCTCCATCGGAGTAGTTACAAGCTTGTAGTCCACCATTCCGAATCTTTCCAATATCTTCACCACATATTTTCCTTGAGATAGGAAAATTTCTCCTCAATTTTGCCACACTTCAAGTCCTAGGAAGTAGTGCATCAGCCCTAGGTCTTTCATTTCAAATTCAGAGGCCAGCTCCCTCTTACATTCGTGAATGAGAGGGTCTGCACCTGTTAGAAAGAGGTCATCCACATACAACACCATTATGAGAGGTTTGTCATCTTCAACCTTAAAGTAAAGGTTAGGATCGACTTCACTCCTAGTGAATTCCAGCTTCATCAAGTAGCTATCGATCCTCTCATACCATGCTTGGGGTGCTTGCTTCAGCCCATAGAGAGCTTTCTTCAACCTGCATACATGAGATTTTCGATCATAAATCTCAAATCCTTTGGGTTGCTCCACGTAGACCTCTTCTTTGATCGAGCCATGCAAGAACACAGTCTTGACATCCATCTGATGTAGGTTCCATCCTTGTGAAGCGGCAAGGGCTATGATCGAGCGGATGGTTGTATATCTGGCAACAGGTGCAAATATCTCATCATAGTCTATACCTTCCTTTTGGGAGAAACCTTGAGCAACAAAATGAGCCTTATACTTTTCTGTGCTTCCATCTGCTGCATGCTTTATCTTGTAAAGCCATTTGGAAGTAACAATAGTCTTGTCCTGGGGTCTGGGAACTACTTCCCAAACATCATTCTTTATGATAGAATCATATTCTTCGGTCATAGCATCCTTCCATAATTGATGCTTGACGGCATCTGAGAATGACGAAGGCTCATTTTGTATGATTGTGCTCATGATGGTCAGGTATCCTTGATACCTATTAGGTTTCTTAATTTCACGAAAGGTTCCTCGGGGTGTCGCATGTCCTTCAGCATCATCAAGTAACCCCTTAAGCCATGAAGGTCTCTTCCTAGAAGAGGAAGGCTCATATGGAGGAGGATCAATCGGATCCATGGGTTCTTCTATATCAAGCATTGATTCATCATCCTTTTCTTTCGGTTCCCTGGTGTCGGCTTCTTGAGAGCTCCTCAAAGTTGGAAGATTGATCACCTTGCTGAGAGCCATATCTTCGTCAAAGGTGACATCATGACTGATTATGACTTCCCTTTGACCGGCTACATAGATTCTATAACCTTTAGTATTTTCACCATAGCCCACGAAAAATTCCCTTCTTTCCAGATGCTCCCAATTTATTTCTTTTCTCTTTCGGCACATGAAAGTATACAGGGCTTCCAAAAATTTTAAAATGAGAAACATCAGGTTTCTTACCGGTGAATTTTTCTTCCGGAGTCTTGGAACCCAATGCTTGATGAGGGCATCGATTTTGTACATATACGGCAGTGTTTGCAGCTTCAGCCCATAGAAACTTAGGAAGACTTTGATCATGTAGCATGGCCCAGACAACTTCCATAATTGTGTGGTTCTTCCTTTCTGCCACACCATTTTGTTCAGGAGTATATGGTGTAGTAGTCTCCCTCTTGATGCCAGCCTCTTTACAAAAATCATGGAACTCATTAGATTCATATTCAGTCCCATTGTCAGTTCTTAAGATCTTCTTTTCACTTTGATTCTTGATTAGGGCTTTGAAGTGTCGGAACCAAGGGAACACTTCATCCTTCTTTTTCAAGAAGTATATCCAGGTCTTTGAGAACGGTCATCTGTAAAAGTAAGATAATATGAGTATCCTCCCAAGGAGTTCACAGGAATCATACCTGATATGTTTGAGCGAACTAGTTGTAATATATCGGAGGTCTTGCTTTGACTTGAAGGGAATGGTCCCCTTTTGAGCTTTCCTTCAGCACATCCCGGACATACACCTTCTTTCTCTACTTGGAATTCAGGCATCCCTGTTACCATCTGTCTTACATCGGGTAGAGCTTTGTAATGAAGGTGGGCGAACATCCGATGCCAAAGTTCGGAATGAAGCGTTGTGTCACAAGACATGACACCTAGCGGACTTCCACCGACTTGATATAAAGAATCAACTCGAAACCCAAGAGTGAAAGCATCTTTAACATTATTTTTCCATATGCGTACCTTACCATCGCTGAAGGTTACCTTATATCCTTTGTCTTCCATTGCCAAGATCGATACCAGGTTCTTTTTGAGATCAGGTACATATAATACATCTTGTAAGTGAATCGTATTACCTTGATTCAATTTAAGAGAAACATTGCCTACACCTTTCACTGGGTATTTCATGTCATCTCCAAGGACAATTTCCAGGTTAGTTTCTTTCTCTACCAGATTATAGAGTACTTCTTTGTAACCAGTGAAGTGTCTCGAGGCACCACTATCAATGAGCCAAATTCCCATTGAGTCCGAAGGAGCGGAGGTAGATAGAGCAGCTGGTAGATAATATTCAGCCTGCTTATCGTCAACAATGTTAGATTCATACCTGGAATTTCTAGCCTTCTTGAATGGTTGCCCTCTTCCTTGATTTCCCACATTCCTTTTTCCTTTGTTGTTGAATTTTCCATTCCTTCGATTACCATGAGAGGGATTTTGATCATCGTCACGGTGAGAGTCCTTTCTATCAGGGCATTCCCTTGCATAGTGACCTGCTTTATCGCAAATGAAACATCGTCCTTTTCTTCCACCCTTAAATCCAGCCTTTCTTTTCGATTTAGACCCAGATTTATTTCTTTTCTTAGCATGAGAAGAAAAAGCAGCAGGAGGACCTTTAGGGAAGGGCATTTCCTGCTCTTCTACCCTTGTTTGTTCTTGAATGCATCTAGCCATTAATTCCTCAAAACTAGGAATTATATTATTGTTCAGAAGAGTAGTCCTGAACACATACCATCATATGGTAATCCTCCGAGAGTTGTGAGTGCCATTTTTCTATCAGTAATGGTTTTCCCAATAGATAGGAGATCGTTCTTGATCTCGGTGATTCTTAAGAAGTATGCTTGCATACTTTCATCTTTACCCTTCTTGATTTCCCTCAACTTATTTCTAAGAAACAAAACTTTATTTGCATCATTAACTTTAAATAAACTCGCCAGTCTATCGTAGATTTCCTTGGAGGCGTCTAGATCAGAGATGTAGGCCACCAAGCGCTTGTCGATAGAGTCCCGAATGATCTTCTTTGTTTTGACTTCTCCATTTTTCCATTTGTTCCAGGCAGCAACAGATGCATTTGATGAAGGCTCAACAATATTGCCTCTTACATGGTCCAACACTCCTTGATCTTCATGGGTTAGATCGATAGACATCTTCCATCTGTGATAGTTAGCTTTCTCACGGAGCTTGTCTTCGGCAGGAAAGAGTGTTGAGGACCCCATAGTTCTTTTAGGATAGCCTTGCCAATCTTCTCTTCAATGATTGCTCTTGCTCTTGCTCGGGCTTTGTCTTCACCTCAGCTCTGATACCATGTTAAATTATGGTATGTTCTATGCTTATAACAATTTACTTATTTTTCTTATTATATTCCACCGATTAGCAATCACATGTACATAAAGTAAAGTGCAGATAGAACATTAAACGCTCGACAGAAAACAAGCCAAGACAACAGACACAAGATGTGGTGGCTAGCCAGGGACAAACCCCACAATGTGTGGGGAAACCCTTTGATCAAATCTTCTTTTATCTTCAATAATTCAGCAGAGAGAAATAGTACAATAAATCTGATTCATATCAGCAGTAGCAAAACCTACATCAGTAGCATCAGCATTAGCGGCTTCATTATCAAACTAGGGCAGACCATATCTCACAAACCGACAGTAGGATTGACTTCATTCTACCACCAAAAGTTTCGGCTTCTAGAGGAGGTTCAGATGAACCTACAGCGCAGTTCATATGAGGAGATATTCTAGGCCACGCAAGTCAATCTTTGCTTCTGCAGTTGCAGCTTCAGTTTCAGCAGTTTCCGGCTTCAAACTAGGGCAGTCGATATCTTGCAAACCATTCATCGGATTGACTTCATTCCACCACCAAACGTTGCGGCTTTCAAAGGAGGTTCAGATGAAACTATAGCACAGTTCCAAAGAGGAGATCTTCTAGGCCACGCAAGTCAATCTTTACTTCTGCAGTTGCAGCTTCAAATTCAACAGCTTCCGGCTTCACATGTGAGAGAGAGAGACCCATTTCAGCGCAATAGAGAAGAGACTCATATCTATGCAGTAGAGAGAGAGAGATGTGATGAGATGAGTGAGTCCAAATGAGGAAAAGTCCTCTTATATTTATAAACAACGTTGGTGGGTGAATAGATGCGACTGTTGGGCTTCTGAGCCTACATAAGTTGTAGGTCGGCTTGATAATAATTCCATAATCAAAATAAATCCATATCTCCATGAATACTTATCGGAATTGGATGATATTTATATCAATCCTACACCTCTCGACGAGAGGAATCTAATAAAAATATTATTAGCCATGAATAGGATGACCCACATGAAGTTTAGCCCTGGTTGCCAATTTTAACATCCTCTGGTCTAGCCTCTCTGTTGTTGCAAATGAATTCGCCCATTTGGTTTTTCACTTTGAATTGGGTTTTCTTCCTAAGTGCTACAAAGTGGACCTCATCAGAGCCAATGATTTTTCTGAAGTATTCACAAGAAAATATTCTCATAGGGAGGTATTTGGGAAACTTACAAGGGGCTAGCTCACAACCATAAATTTTGATCTTAGTGTGGTTTTGGTACAAGTACCAATCTCCCATCTTGTTTTTCTTGGCCAGTTGCAGTACCCTCTTAATGTCTTTACTGATTATGGGCTGATTAGTTGAAGTCAGCATGTTCATGACTCGGTACACAAAATAGTCTATGAAAGCTTTGTATGTGAATGTTGTGGAAACATTTTGGACGAAGGGTGTCCAGTAGATGACTGATCTCTCCTTTCCCTTGTTGTCCAATTTTTGGATACTTATAGGGAAATTATCTCTACGGTAATACATGAACCTATGAAACAACACTGAAGAGTATTTGAAAACTCTTTCAGTAGGCAGTCTAGTGAATTGTTCATGCATTCTATCTGCAATGAACTAAGCCTAATAAAACATGATAGCTGGAGGCTTCCGTGGAGTAAAAAAGAAAAATAAGGCCAAGATGACATCATACACATGCTCATCTATGGTATATCCAAGGATGCATGAGAGCATGGTTATTATGTGCCTGCCAGTCTCTGAAAAGAAGGTGGCAGCATAGGGTGGAGTATATTTAGGAGTATGGCCCTCTTCAATGATGAAATTCTAGAAATTTTTCTTGATTCTGACTGGGTCTAGTGTGATGTATAGGTCCAATAGGTTTCCAATGGGCAAAGGGGTCATATTAGGACTAGGCTGGATTTCCAACATCTAGTTGATAGACTCCGGTGTAATGGTGAATAGCAATTTCTGGTTTGGGGTAACTATAGCCCTCTAGATTGGGATATAACAAGCATGAAAAATGTGTGCAATATTAGAGAATGGGTGAACATCTGGGAATGTGTATTTGGGTAAATTAGACTCCCAAAAGTGAATGTCATCTATATGGTTTAGGAACCTATCCTTACTCAAACAGTGGATTTGTAGAAGGTGGCCTGGAGTAGCAATGTCTTTAATTTGGAAATCCCTGTCTACTAGTGCCAAACGGCCAATGCCCAGGTGAGGGGTTGATATAGGTTTGACATCCAGGGAGGTCTGGGTAGCCATATTTTTGATAAAATGTGGAATTTTAACTTATACAGCTCAATAAGTGAAGTCTGAATGTGTCTCATTCAGAGATAGGGTATTGACAGTTTGTAGGATAGGCGTTTTGGCATTTTAGGGGGAAATACTCTCAATTCAAAGGGAAATCAATTAAATTCAATTAATTATTTCTTGAATTCACTGTACATTCAAAACTAAGAGGGTCATTCTGATTCTTTGTTGAAATACTTGGAATTTTTGGTTCATGTTGAAAATTGGTTTTGAATGGCAGTTACAGAAGGTTCTATGGCTTCAATCTCACACTAAAGAGACGAAATAGGCTTCTAGAGAATGTTCAAGAGGTAATTGGTGGTCAGAAATGGTTGTAGAAGCTCGTGTTTGCACAGGAATGTTTAGGAAGCTTTCACAGAGAAAACGAGCGAAAAGGGTGAAAATGGGGGTCTGCGGCCTTTTAACTAGCAGCAGTTAAAAATTGACATGGAATCTCATTTAATGAATAGTGATGGTTTTTTCTTTTGGTGGGGAGGTAGTTTAGGGAGCCATCGAACTACTTTTGAGCAATGGGTGGTATTTTCCTAAGAGCACGTGATTTAAAGTGGTGCCGCCACATAACCCAAGGGGGCCTGATCAATACCTCCCATATTGCCTGCTCTCGGGTTGGTAAAGGTCGGGAGATGGGTGGATGCAATATGGCTGAGGGTCATAGGATCTGAGGGT
Organism: Pinus tabuliformis; assembly: GCA_031772625.1. Classification (NCBI taxonomy): domain Eukaryota; kingdom Viridiplantae; phylum Streptophyta; class Pinopsida; order Pinales; family Pinaceae; genus Pinus; species Pinus tabuliformis. The sequence continues at coordinate 554,186,156 of CM062810.1, read as the reverse complement.
GCAAGACCTAACAGCCATCGCATGGCAGAGTTGCACGACGGGAGATGGGGGAGACATTTAGTGGGGCCTGGGGAAATTTCATTCAAGTTAATTAACTAATGGATAATTCTGGGGTTAAAAAGTAATACGGATTTATGAAGTGGGGCCAAGGTTTTGTCCAATAAATGATATTGTCGCAAAGTTAATAAAGTAATGTGGGGGGGGATAAAACTTAGGATAAAGGGTTTTGTGTGTTTTTTGTGGTTTATACGGAAATTTATCAAAGGGAAAGTGATGTTTTGCATGGGGAAAAGGGTTTCACACTAGGAGAATAAATTTGGAGGGTAATTTCCTAGGGAATGTGTGAAACCATGGGGCAAGGGCGAAAATGAAGGGAAAAGGTGTCTTCATAAGAAATGAAGGGGTAAAAGGGGAATTTAGTAAGCATTTAGTGGGTGGTGAAACGAAATGAAGGGGAAGTTAATCAAATCAAATTATGAGCATATTTTAACTTTCATAACTACTCTTGCACACTGAAACACATGATTAAACATGATAGATGTTCTTATGATTCAATTAAATTTGTACTTTCTGCACCCTTTCTTTTACTTACCATTTTACTTACCCTAACATTTTTTCTTCACTTTGTTGGGTGCATTTAAGCTCGCATACCGTTTTTCCTTTTTGTTTTGAAAAGTAAACTATCTACTTCTAACCTCATGTCTTCCAATGGATTAGATTAAGTTTATGAGCACATTTTATTTCTCTACTATCTACTAATCTACCAAGATTAAACACTTTGGCCAGATCTTTATTCTCTAACTATAAACACGAATTTAATTTAAAGCATGAAGTCGTCAAGATTAAACAGTTTGACTATCATGTGTTGTGGCATGTATGACAAGCTGCGAACAACCATTATTTCAGACAGTAAAGTAAAGAGTAGTGGCACTTGGACTTGCACACTTCCATGATCTGTTTTTGTTTGGGGTTCATATCTTTTCACTTTTTTGATCTTTTCTTATTCCTATTTTGTCCTTTTATATTTCTTTTAGGACATACCCTCTTTATATTTTTAAATTTTAATATGGAAAACATTTGCAGAAAGAAAAGGTATGTACAATATTACAAGACTTAATCAAAACCAATTCAAAATTATGAATCCTATTATCATACGACTCTAACATGTTGAACATAATACTGTGGATAATCCAGATCATACTTTTCCAAATTAGTTAATTTTTAGTCAGTTAGTTAATTTTAGTTGTCATGTTGACTACATTTTCCCAATGGTTAGCCTACTAGTCTGTAGTCTTCTTAGCACTTCAATAGGAGGCTTCGATCCCCATTAGAGCCAATGTTAGGGTCTTAGGGTTTACAGATCAAATTTCTCTGTCTCTTTCATTCATTTTGAGACTTTTTGTAGTAGTTTAGCCTATGAACCCTTATTGTTCTAATCTAAAGAGTCATTTCCCAATATCACTACAAGTTTTTCATGGAGGGTCCATAGAGATAAGAAAAAAATTGAGAGAGTGTGATTCAAGGAGAAGGTCATGAGGTCATGTTCCCATATAAATTCATTTAGGGTTAGATGAGTTATGTATCATTGGTTACTTGTCAGAACGATGAAAAAACAAGTTTGGTTCACTTTTAAGGTTTCGTTGAGTATGTTGTTCAGTACGGTTCATCGTGCCCATTCCACTATTTATAGGCCATGATCCCCTTTCATATATGCCTACATATACATTTTCCATTCCTATACTCCCTTTATATACCTCCTTTCATAAAATCTCTTCCACACACTACCCCCTACATTTACATCTACCCTCATATGCATATACACACCCCCTACTAACCTCTCATCATTATCATCTATTTTCCTTAACTCATTTCATCATTATGGATATTACACCCCCAAAACAGATAACTATCATTTATCTTTCATGACCGTCATAACCATAATAACCCTTATCCTAAGTTCATATTGATGACTAAACAGAAAAAAAAAAAAAAAGCCACATTGTCAAATCTATTTTCATACCGCCCGCATTTTTCTCTCCACCCTGCAATTATCACTATTTTCTCAAGAAAGTTGGTAGTCACAAAACATAGGGCTGAGAGTAGACTGATAGGGGTTTGAGGAAAAGTTTTTTTTCGACTCTGGGAAAATTTCTATGCAACAACTGCACAAAGTTATGAGATACACAGTCATTGTGCATTTGTTGCGCAAGTTGGAGTCAACTATCTTGAAGGCCTTTTGGTATTGGAGAAACTACTTTAGGGGTTCTACACCATCACAGTGTATTCCCAAACATACCCATTTGCTCTATTTTCCTAGGAAATGTTTGCAACCATATCAAGCATGGATGTGTGCCACACACTGCTATGAATTTGCTTTTCAATGTAACTATTTTTGTCATCATTTTCAAAATCTTCGTTTGACCAAATGGAGCCTAATTTAAAACATGGAAATATATTTTTCTCAAGCATGTGTCATAGAACAAAAACCTCCTTCAGTTTCTGTACAGGTCTCATAGAATCGGAGATTCAAATGCATCTTTAAAGCCTAGTTTTCGAACTCTGCAATATACTATTTTAGTCATGATTTTGGGTAACATGTTCTAAGGATCGGGGGTGCCATTTGAGGAAACTGTGGGAGGTTTCTCTCAAAGGAAATCTAGGCTACAAAATCCTATCTCAGGTTTTACATAGGTGGTATAGTTTTAGAACTATAAGGGCCACTTGGAGACCCATTTTCACAACTCCTTGCTGATATGATTATGTAATTTATGAAATTCGATTTGTAAATGTGAATATTTTTGGAGTTTTGATGCTTGCTTAGAGTCATAAGGTACAAGTGATGAAAATTTGGACATTGTTTTGTTTCTGAACGAGAAAAGACAGTAAAAGTCAGAAATTTAAAAATTTGTTGCACAGGTGCTGACAGGGCAGTTTTGAGCTTTTCACACATAGAAATAGGCATCATATGGGTCCTACTCCAACTCAACAACCTTGTGATCATCCCCGTCATCTTCATTTCACTCAGGCTAGCCCATGTCTATGTTGAGCTAAAGCCTACTACGCAATTGTTAGGCAACTCATCATTCAATTTTTTTGTCCTTTCAGTTAGTTTTGGACCTTCCTATTATGATGTTGGTGATATGAATGGAAAATAATGGATAGGAATCAAATAAGTATACAGGGTAATGTTGATTTTATCAAAATTGATATTGTAGTTTTATTCTTAGCTTTATCTTAGTTTTAGCTTTACAAAGTTTATGTTTCTATTTTCAGTTGGTTTCGATCCACTTAGCGGATAGCAGGTATATTGTATCTAGTATGTTTTTTCACTTTTCCAAAATGTCTTTAAACTGAAAAAAAACATGGAAAAGGGTTCGGATTTGGGAGAAATCATGTGTCTCTATTATCTTTTGCTAAAATAAAATTATCAATGCTGAGAATTTCTCACTTGACCAAAGATTATTACGTTATCAATTTGAAGTTTTGTCACCTTTCTTATGTGTATGTTATTCACGATGTGTTTGTTCAATTTTTCACTTTTAAATTGGTTGTATTTTTTTTTTGTTTATTTTTATTTTTTTTTCTATTTTTTTTTTTTTTTTTTTTTAAATTTGTCTATGAAGATGCTCTGAATGACTTATCTCTTTTATAAATTATAATGGAATTCATCTTTAGCTACATGCTCCTTTTAGCTATTCTTCTAGATATTTGATCATAAAATAATGTTGAAAAATGCAATTTATGCTCTGTTACATGTGGTTAGATATCTTTGTGTAATTTGAAGTTATTTTCAAAGTTGAACCTATGTTATGACAGATGTTATGACTTAAGACAATACCTTCCTTGCCTCTTCTTTCATAAGTGTCTCATGTAAAGCTCTGATAATTTTATGTAAAAATTTGAATCACGGATCCATGCTCAGTGGCCCTCCGTCTCAAGTCTATCAGCCATCATCACTAAATTCTATTTACCTTTACAGATCTGGCTTCTCTCAAATGTCCTCAAGCATTAATGCTTACACAATTTCAACTTTATTTTGAGTGATAAAGCCCCCTCCCATTAGGAAAGGCCAGTTTTCTAGCCAAAATATGTTTTTGGTTAACCCTATAAAACTTTTCTCAACATAGAGATTCAATTATACGGTGACAACCTAGTGGCACCATTGTTTGGAAGTGAAAGATTTCATATTTCTTGGGAAAGATTAAAAGAATTTAGATATGATTGTTGATGGTGGACAATAGTCAGACATAAAAATGATGAACTATTCACCTGGTGACTCCAAAAACTTCAAATCATATTTACAGAAGGACAAGCCTTGTCAGTAGAAGGATGGAAGGATAGTATATGAAACTCAAGTACTTAAACTTAAATTTTGTTCAAGGTATAATATTATGTTTTATCAATTACCTCTTGTCCTTTCTTGAAAATATCCAAAGTATTTTCTTCTATATGTTGAATCTGAATGTAGACTACAAATATTCACATGAGTCACCCTTTATAATTATATATCATTCCCTTCGAGTTGCAAATGCATCTCATCTTTTTATTGGTTGTCTTGAACAATATCCAAACGATAATCATAGTCCATCTGGTAAAACATCATTTCAGACCTCATAAATGGTTGTTTCCTGGTATGCCCCATTAAATCTTCTAGCCCCATTAAATCTGTCAGCCGCACTGCATGAGTTACTACAAAACTATGGTCAAAGGCTAGGTCAATTTGATGGTACAGGTAAGTTAAAAAAAAAGAATCATGTAGAAAAAATCATTGACTTCATGAACCTTAAGAAAGTAGATCATGAAGATGTCAAATTTAGGATGTTTGCTTAAAACCTTTAGAGAGAAGTTATGAATTGGTATAGAAGTTTGACAGCTGAATGCATTCCTAGTTTCCAATAGTCTGAACACATTTTCCTTGACAGGTGGGAGGTTAAAATAAACTATTTTCATATTATGGCTGAGTATCATAATGTAAAGAGGTAGCCTAGTAAGACAGTCCAATATTTCTCAACTAAGATCAATGGTGTTTATGATTCCATCCCTACTAACGCAAAACCTCCCACGGGATTGGCTATGGTTCATTATCCGGATGGTATTGATGCTGAGCTTTCCTATCATCTTAGAGAGAGGAATATCGCCACTTTGGAGGATATGCAGAAGATTATTGTTGATGTTGAAGCGAATCTGTTGATCAAAAAGGCTAAAGTGGAAGTTTAAAGAAGGGAAGTGTTTAGGAAGGAGGTTTCTCCATTGTCAGACCATAAGATGGATGCATTGATGAAAGCCATGGAATGGTTTATTGAAATTTTTACTATCCAAAACAAAATTGTTGTTAGAGGGTAGCGAAGAAGACCTCCTCTCCAGGAATATTTGACAGAAGAAGGAGAGGTGGTTGATCTATATCACCATGAGATAGAAACTGGTTATTTTATTTATTCATTTGAAGATAGTCTTGAAGAGAAATCAACAACATGTTCTTAGAAATAAGATGTTAAATTTTCTATAATTTAAGGAAAGATGTCATCCTGCATGTGTCACTTATGACAACAATGATGAATATGATGAAAGTATTGAATCAAGTAAGCATTTGCAGACTTATAGTTTTGATATTGCTCATAAATAAAACAATGAATTTGTTGATGATAACTCTTTACCTTTATGTTATGTTACATTTGAATTGTTGAAAGAAATATATAAGACCATTAAGGAAGTACGAAAGCAATCTAAAACAAGCATAAATTGGTAACAACCTTCTTAGATTTTAAATGATCCAATAGCCGATTATTTGGATTGTTTCTGCAGTCAAAGTTCTCCTCCTTTAGCTAGTTGTCAGTCTGAAAATAGAGATGATGGATACTTTGTTCGAATGTTGGCATCATTGTCTTGTTTAGTAGTGGTTTCATTTAAAGGTCACATGAAGATTTGTAGCCATATCATGATAGGTATAAGTTGAAATTGCTTGAAATAAAGGATGAAGATAAAGGTCTATATTCATGATATGTAAACCACATAGAGAAAAATGGCAATCTGTTAGTTGAGCTGAAATTCAATGTTCATTAGTTTGAGGATCCTTTTGAAACATTCTTGAAATCAGCAAGTGGGCTTAAGTTCTTCAATCCCTTGAAAGTTGAATTTGTTTGGAAGTTTTTATTCGAGTTTCCATTCAGTATGTTTTATGTTTTTCTCCTGAGCAAGAACATTACATGAACTCAACCAGTTGATAAGGTGTTTCTGCTGTTACACTAGTTGTTTGAATTTATGGGATCAAGTAGGTTGTGGAACAATTAGAGTGAGTAGGAGTGTAAAACAAGCTCAACCCTCTGCACATTTTTTTCGGCAGTGTGCCAGTTTCCAACAATTTTCCTTGGTAGTTTGGTATTATTTTTCAATACTGCAACTATGGGTGGCCATTATCAGAATTTGAAGCCCAAAGAGAAGGCCCTAAGGTTCTAGTTATCTATTATCATATGTAAGTTAGTCAGTTAATTATATAATTTTTAGCCAGTAAGTTAATTTTTAGGCTACTAGTCTATAGTGTTCTTGGTCACACCTCAATAGGAGGCTTTCATCCCCATTGGAGAAAATGTTAGGGTAGTAGGGCTTAGAGATAAAATGTATTTGTCTCTTTCATTCATTTTGAGATTTTGTGTAGAAATTTAGGCTATGAACTGTTACTGTCATAGTCTAAATAGTCAGTATTTGACATGACTACAAGTTTTTCATAGAGGTTCCATAATGATAAGACAAAACGTGAGAGAGCATGAGTCAAGGAGAAGGTCATGAGATCATCTTCTCATATAAATTCATTTAGGGTTTAAAGGGTTATGGGTCACCCATCAGAACCATAAAAAAATAAATTTGGTTCATTTTTAAGGTTATGTTGAGGACGTTGTTGAGTGTGGTTCATCATGCCCATTCCACCATTTATAAGTTATGATCCCCTTTCATATATCCCTACCATATAATTTTTTCATTCATATACTCCATTCATATACCCTATTTCATAAAATCCCTTCCACAAACTACCCCCTACATTTACATTTACATCTAACATCATATGCATATAGACACCCACTACTCATCTCTCATCATTATCACCTATATTAATTAACTGATTTCATCATGATAGATATTACATCCCCACAAATCATAATTATAATTTATCTTTCATGACCATAATAGCCATAAAAACCCTTATCTATAGTTCATACTCATGACCAAAGAAAAATAAAAGGCACAATTTTAAATCTCTTTTCATATCACCCTCATTTGTCTCTCCAATAGTCAATTATCACTCTTCTCTTAGGAAAATTGATAGTAACAAAAAATAGGGTTGAGAGTAGGCTAATAGGGGTGTGAGGAAAATTTTTGTTTCACATGGGAAAATGGCTATGCAACAAGTGCACAAAGTTATGACCTACATAGTCATTGCGCATTTGTTGCAGAAGCTGGAATCGTCTATCCTCAAGGTCTGCAAGCATTGGAAAATCTACTTTAGGGGTTCTACACCATCACACTATCATTCCAAACATACCCATTTTCTCTGTTTTTCCAGGAAACTTCTGCAACCATATCGACCATCGAGGTCTTCCATAATTTGCTACGAATTGGCTTCGCAAAGTGACTGTTTTAGTCATCATTTTTAAAATCATGTTCTAAAAAAATGGAGCCTAATTTCAAAACATGGAAATAATTTTTTCTCAGGCATGGGCAACAAAACAAAAAATATGCTTTCGTTTATACACAGGTGTCATAGATTGGGTGATACAAATGCATCTTTAAATCATCCTTTTCTAACTCTACAATCTATTGTTTCAGTCATGATTTTGGCTAATAGGTTCCCAGAATCTAGGGCACCATTTCGAGAAATAGAAAGACATTTCTCTCCAAATTAAGTTAGTTTACAAAAACCTATCTATGTTTCTGCATAGGTCATATAGTTTGGCAACTATAGGTGTCACTTGGAGACCCATTTCATAGTTCATCGCTGATAGAATTCTAAGATTTTGGAGATTCAATTTGTAAATGAGAATATTTTTTGAGTTTTGATGCTTTGTGGGAGTCATAAGGTACATGTGATGAAACAATAGACATTGTTTTGTTTTGGAATAGGAAAATTTAGTCAAACTCAAAAAGTTAGAATTTTTCTTCGTAGGTGATGACTGGGTAGTTCTGAGCTTTGCATGTATGGAAAGAGGCATCAGGTGGGTCACTCTGCAACTCAATAGCCTTATCATCATCCCCATAAGATTGCTTTCACTTAGTCCAACCCATGTCGGCACTGAGCTGAAGCCTACTATGCAATTGTTGTGCAACTCATCATTATGTTTTTTTGTCCTTTCAGTTAGTTTTGGACCTTTCTATTATTATGTTGGTGATATGGACAGAAAGTAATGGATAGGGATAAAATAAGTATATAAGATAAGGTTTATTTTATAAAAAATGATATTGCAATTTTATTCTTAGCTTTAACTTATTTTTAGCTTTTAAAAATTGATGTTTCTAATTTCAGTTGGTTTTGATCCACTTAGTGGATAACAGGTACATTGTTTCTAGTATGTTTTATCACTTTGATAAGATGTATTTAAACCGAACAAAACATGGAAAATGGTTTGGATTTGGTAGAGGGCTTGTGTATGTATCTTCTTTTGCTAAAAGAAAATTATGAGTGTTGGTAATTTTCCACTTGACTAGAGATTCCTATGGTATGGATTTCAATTTTCTCTAACCTTTTTTATGTGTATGTTATTCAGTGTGTATTTGTTGATTTTTTCACTTTTAAATTGGCTCCAAAATAGTTTTTTTCATAATTCATCTACGTAGATGCTCTAAATGACTATGCTTCTCTCTAAACTATAATGGAATTCACCTTTAACTACGTGCTCCTTTATGATAATCTTCTAGATATTTGATCATGAAATATATGTTGCAGAATTCAATTTATGCCCTATTACATGTGGTTGGATATATTTATGTAATTTCAAGTTATTTTCAAAACTAAACGTATGTTATGACATATGTTATGACTTTAAATAGTACATGACTTGCCTCTATTTTCATAAGTGTCTCATGTAAAGATATAATAATTTTATGTAAACAGTTGAATCGTGGATCCATTCTCAATGACACTCTCTCAAAATTATATCTACCATCATCATTAAATTCTATTTACTTTTACAGATCTAACCTCTGTCCAGAATCCTTGAGAATTATTGTTTACAAAATTTGACCTTTAATTTAAGTGAGGGGGGCCCTTCTGATAAGGAAAGGCCAATTTTCTGTCGAATAGAGATTTTTGGATACCCCTATAAACATTTTCTCACCCTAGACTTAAATTATAGGGTGAGAACATAGTGGTGTCGTTGGAAAGGAGTAAAAGGTTTCATCTTTCACAAGAAATATCGTCAAATTTTAGATCTAATTGTTGATGGTGGACAAAAATCAGACTTAAAAAGGCTAAACAATTCTTCTAGTGACTCCAAAAACTTCAAATTAGATTTAGAGAAGGACAATACTTGTTAGTAGAAGGATGGAAGGACAATATGTGAAAGTTAGGTACTTAAACTTAAATTTTCTTCAAGGTATAGTATTATGTTTTATGAATTGCCCCTTGTCATTTCTTGAAAATTTCCAAATAATTTTCTTCTATCTACTGAATCTTAATGTAGACTAAAAATCTTCACATGAGTCCCCTTTTAGAATTGTGTATCATTCCCTTGAAGTTGCAAATTCATCTCCTTTTTTAGACGTTGTCTTGAACAAGAACCAAATGATAATCATATTCCAACTAGTACAACTTCATCTCAAACCTCAATCATACCTATTGACTAGTATACCCCATCAATTTTTCCATCCCCTTTGCCCTAGATATCACAAAACTATGGTCATATGCTACCTCAATTTGATGGTACAGGTAAGATCACAATAAGGAAGCATGTAGAAAAAATCATTGATTTCATTAACCTTGAGGAAGTAGATCATGAAGATGTAAAATTAAGGTTGTTTTCTCAAAGCCTTGAAGTTAGGAAGTGGTATAGAAGTTTGAAAATTGGGAGGATTCCTAATTTCCAACAGTTTGAACACATTTTACTTGACAGGTGGCAGGTTAAAAACAACCCTTTTAAGATTATGGCTGAGTACGAGAATATAAAGAGGTAGCCTCATGAGACAAACAAATATTTCTCAACAAGATTCATTATCCATATGTTTTTGATGCTGAGCTTTCCTATCATCTTAGAGAGAGGAATCCTACCACCTTCAAGGATATTCAGAAAATTTTTGTTGATGTGGAAGTGAAACTGTTGATCAAAAGGGCCAAAACAAAAGTTGAAAGAAGTGATTATGGAGGAGGTTTCCCCATTGTCAGAACATAAGCTATATGCATTGATGAAAACCATGGGAAGGTTGATGGGAATTTTGACTTATGACAACAATGAAGAATATGATGAAGGTATTGAATCTGATGAGCAGTTGTAATCTTATAGTTTTGACATTTCACATAAATAAAACAATGATTTTTTTTATGATAACTCTCTAACTTTATGTTATGTTACATTTTTATTGTTGAAATAAAATTATAAGATCACTAAGGAAGCAAGAAAGAAAGCCCAAACTAGCATAAATTGGTAGTAGCCTTCTCTAGTTCTTAATTATCCAATAGCCAATTATTTGGATGGTTTCTACAATCAAAGTTCTCCTCCTTTAGGTAGTTGTGAGTGGTCCAAATTGGATCCATGAAAGACTAATTAAATAAACATGACTGTATCTGGTCAGGACAAATCTCTAAGAATTCAGAACCATGATCAAAAACACCCCTGAACGAGTGGCAATGGCAGCCAGTGTGGAACGACGAGGACCTCGGTCAAAGTGTTCTGACCGAGGCCCATGGAGACTGTGTAAGAGGTCAAATTAGCCCCTAGAAACCCTAGATCGGGAAAATAAGGAGGTTTTTGATGTGCGATTAGCATGCATCGCTGGGCAAACAGGGCCAAAGTGGGGGAAGCCTGAGCACTTGGATGCATGGTGAACCGGAGAACCGCGGGTAGAAAAGGAAAAAAGTGCTAAACATGCAAAGGCGGGACCTCAATTGGTAAATGGTTTTGGAGAAAGTGGAGTGATCCCATACATTGATAGATGTGTGGTAGGTGGAGGTGACAGAAAACTGTCGTTGATCGCACGTTATCAGTCGAGCAAGTCAACCGCGTGGGACATGTGTAAGGCATCAGATCTAGAGGCCCCAGATCAGACGGCTGAGATCAATCTTGATGGAGGAAGTGGAATCGATGAGGGAATACGCCGCGTTTTATAAGGATTTGGAATTCATTTGACTGCCATGGTGGAGGAAAGACTTCATCCACGACGTAACTGAAGAAACGAACCGACAAAGCAGGCTGACTCCATTTAGAGGAGGACATGTGGCCACTTCCTGAGTGTTCATGCTGACACCGAATAGGGAACTCCAAGCGTAGCTGCAGAAGGTGAATCGATAGAGGCAGAAGAGAACTGAACATGCATCAGATCGAATGACTAAAAACCATGAAAAAAAGCAGAATACATAGTCAATCAAGTCAAAGAATAGTCCGAGAGATGAGGAAAGACCAGAATCCCGAGAGGAGGATGGAATACACAGAGAAAGAAGACAGTAAAGCAAAATCAGAAAGAGACAGAGGGCCGAGCTGACCAACAATAGCATCAAGCACCAGAGAGCTTGAAAAATTCGAGCCATCCCATAGAGGATCTGTCCGGGCTAAGCACCACATTGGGCTCTTGCCACTGTAGACCAGAAGGTCACAGAGTTGGTAGGAAGAAGAAGAGTCTGTGTACTCCAGTGGCTTGGGGAATCCAATAACCACCCTACCAAGAAAAACCTGCTTCAGGAGAACTCACATTGAGTCCCTGCATTGTAATTCTCTACTAAAAGGCACAATAAAACAAGGCCACCACTAAGAGCTGGACTGGAGACGTAGCCCTGGGGAATAGGGTGAACTCCTTATTAAAATTCTTGTTTCTTTGTGTTTTCTTACTGTATTTCTTTGTTGTCTTTCCATTTTATTGTCTGTTTATTGGCAATGTAATCAATCTGTTGCTTCAATAACACAGAACACGCACTAGCACATGAGTATGTAATACCTCTAAACAATAAATCTTTAACTGATGTCACTCATAGGGTGAATATCAAATCAAGTGGTATCAGAGCTTTAAGCTGTAAGGTTAGAGAAGCTTGTGTTGGTTTAGTTGTTGAATGATCACAGGATCAAAGCTCAAATTAGGAGAAGGAGAGTTGGTCAAAACTGATCCTGAAATTGGGAGAGTCTATTCTTGGAAGACAATGTCAAAGGAAAGTTCTATGGGACCAGGCCCTCAATTCATAGAGAGTTTCCTAGCTATAAAGTCTATGGTAGAAGAAATGTATAGGGACTTTAGAAAGCACAAGGATGAGGATTCATCAGGTTCTAAACAAGATAAAGAAGAAGATGAGTCTCATTCCCATGACCACTCAAAAGGAAAATGGAAAGAGGAAATCTTTCTTACACCTCCTAATAGCCCTGTACATAATAAGAAAGCATATTTGATTAAGCTAGATGTTAAATTTGATTTGCCTATATATGATGGAGAGCTAAATGCTGAAAATTTGGACAATTGGATTAGACAAATCGATGTGTATTGCAGAGTGCAAAACATCAACTCAGACAAGAGTAAAATTCAGCTGGCAAGCCTACGCCTAAGAGACACTGCCTTGGTTTGGTGGGAAGGTAGAACCCAAGCTGATATGAAGAAGCATGGTAAGACCATCTCTGTCTGGAGTGAATTTGTTTCTGTCATCAAAAAGCAGTTCTATCCATTGGCCTACATACAACAAGCCATGATGAGTTGGAAAACTCTTTGGCAGTTGGAAGGGAAAAGTGTGCAAGGGTATACTCAAGAGTTCAGAAAGAGAGCATTGATGTTGGGCATCGCATTAGACTCACTAGAGACTATTTTGAAGTACATTTGTGGTCTACACAGCTACATGAGGCATACCATCCTCATGTTTAATCCCACTAGTATATATGAGGTATCTGTACAAGCTACTCATCTGGAAGCTAGAGGAAAGAATGGAAATCCAGAAGTTGGGGGACCATCCCAACCCACTGTAAGCAAGAGCAAGGAGAAAAGAAATCAAGAGTGGAAAGCAAGGAAGGCTAACACTGCACAGAAAGGCAAAGCTTCATGCATTCACTGTAAGAAGGAGGGGCATGATGATGAGCACTGTTGGATTCTGCATCCAGAGCTAAGACCTAAGAAGTCTGAGGGCAGGAAAAAGAAGACTGATGCAGCTATTCAGAAAGATTTGGGGTCAGACTTGGAAGATTGAACAATTGTTGCAACCACAAGTATGAAAGGTAAGAATTCTGAAGCATCTACTAGTGTTTCTTCTCAATCTGTTATTAATGAAGAACATGAAAGAAAAAGACATGAGCTTTTTCATATTTGAGTTATTTCCAAACATCAAAAGATTGACACTTTGTTTGATAGTGGCTCACAAGTAGATTTGATTTCTGAAGCAATTGTAAAGAAATTGTGATTAGCAACTTCACCTCACAAGAAACCATACCCATTAGGCGTGTTGAATGATAAAGCATAACTACAAGTGACTAGACCGTGGAAACTCAAGTTTTCTTTTGGGTCAATATTTGTAGATGAGGTTGAGTTAGACATAATTCCTTTGGATATATGTGGAATTGTTTTAGGAAGTCCTTACTTGTATGATAGAAAGGCTATTTTCTATAGAGCTGAGAAAAAGTATCTACTTGTTAAAATGGAATCAAATACTTTGTAAGAGCTCATACGCTCAAGAATAATTATACTCTTATAAATTCTGGGCAGATGAAAAGAATGATAAATTCATGCAAACAACTCTTACTAATGGTTGTAAAGGAGAAGAAACCTAATAAAACCAATGTATTTGAGGGTTGTAACACTCATCAGCAAGCTCATATAGAAAACAATGTTTCAGAGTATGATGTCCTGTTTCAGGAACCTAAAGGTCTGCGACCCAAAAAAGAAATAGTACATGATATTATTTTGCATCAAGATGTTCCATTGCCTAACATTGGGATGTATAGGTTGTCTGCTTTAGAGAATGCTAAAATCAAGAAGTAGGTGCAGGAGTTGCTCGAGAAAGGGTTCATCAGGCCTAGCACATCACCATGTGGGTCACCAATCGTTTTGGTGAGAAAGAAAGATGGCTCATGGAGAATGTGCATTGACTACCGATTACTGAATAAGATAACAATAAAAAAAAAATTATCCCCTTCCTCGCATAGATGATATTTTAGAACAATTGAAGGAAGTTGTTTACTTCACCAAGCCGGATTTTCACAGTGGATACCATTAGGTCAGAGTTGCAGAGCAAGATGCATGGAATACTACATTAAAAACAAAATAGGGATTGTATGAGTGGCTGGTTATGCCTTTTGGCTTGATCAATGCTCCTGCTAATCTCATGAGATTAATGAATGAAGTACTCAGACCTTTCCTTGATGATTTTGATATTGTGTATCTAAATGAAATTCTGATTTTTAGTAAAACGTGGGAAGAACACTTAAAGCATGTTAAGCAGACATTAGATGTTTTGAAAAGAGAAAAACTTTATGTTAAACTCTCGAAAGGTGAATTTGAAAAAACATATCTAAATTATTTGGGTCATATAGTAGGGAATGGTGAATTGAAAATAGATCCCTCTAAAGTGGTAGCGATTGTAAACTGGCCTAAACCCAAGTCTGCTACAGAAGTGAGAAGCTTCTTAGGAGCAACACAATACTGGAGGAAGTCCATTTCTAATTTCTCCTCAATTGTAGCTCCCTTACATGATTTCACAGGATTGAACAAGGTGTTTCAGTGGGGAGGCAAACATCAGAAAGCCTTCGACACCTTGAAAGAAAAGATCAATACAACACCTGTATTAGCACTACCAGATCTATGAAGACCATTTGAAAACCAAACAGATGCGAGTGACTATGCCATGGGAGTAGTGTTGACACAACACTATAAACCCATATGTTATCATTCTAAGGCTTTTAATCCTGTAGTAGTTAACTATCCTACATATGATAAAGAATTGTATGCATTAGTTCAGAATGTGAAAAAGTGGAAACATTACTTAATGGGCAAAGGGACAGTACTACATACTGATCATCAACCACTTCAATATCTACACTCCCAAACTAAGTTGCAACAATCATGACATTACAGATGGATGGGTTTTCTACAACAGTTTCATTTAGTCATCAGATATAAAAAGGAAATACACAACAAAGTTGTAGACATGTTATCTAGACACATTATAAATGCATCTACCATACTTAAGCATAATTATGTGCTACATGAAAGCTACATAGAACAATATGCTGAGGATATGGACTTTAAAAATGTATATTCAACTTTGAGTCAAGGAAAAAAGGTAGAAGAATTGGACTATCATGTGAAGGACCAACTCTTATATCATTGTGGGAAACTCTACATTCCACAAATAGAGTAAAGATAATTAGAGAGGCACACACTTCTCTAATATCAGGTCACTTTGGGGTAAGTAAAACAGTTGCACGGCTACAAAGATTCTGCTATTGGCCAAAAATGAATGAGAAAGTTTCTAGATATGTAAGAGGGTGTACTATGTGTGCTAAAAGCAAGCCCAACAATAGAAAACTAGGCCTGTACACTCCATTTCCAGTGCCTTCTCACCCTTCGGAAAGTGTTTCCATGGATTTTGTTGGAGCACTACCTAAATCTAAGAAAGGTCATGATTATTTATATGTGGTTTTGGATAGGTTCAGAAAGATGTGTATTTTGATACCTTGTAATAAATAGATTATAGCTGAACAAAATGCAAAGTTATTCTTTGAACATGTATGGGTTCATTTTGGATTACCCACCTCTATTGTATCTCATTGAGACACATAATTTATGGCGATGTTTTTGTCCAGTTTGTGGGAACTGATGGACACCCAACTGAAGAAAAGCACATCTTTTCATCCACAAACCGATGGCCAGATAGAAGTAGTTAACAGGACAGTTATCTAGTTACTTAGGGGATATTGCAGCAAACATCCTAAGCTTTGGGATGAACACTTGTGTTATGTGCAGCATGCTTACAACAGAGCCAAACACTCTTCTACACAGAGATCTCCTTTTGAGACATGTTTTGGTTTCATACCAAGGTCACCTTTCAATTTTGTCTTTGGTAAATATACCATGGTTGATGGACACAGTGATGTGGACAAGGCAACTAGGTTCATTGAACAAATCCAGGAGATCCACCAGGAAGTATAGGAATAGCTAGAAAAGAACCAAGACAAATGCAAGGCTAGGCATGACAAGCATCGGATGGAGCATAGCTTTCAAGTTGGAGACTAGGTCTGGCTGTATATCAGCAAGGACAGGATGCAACGTGAAGGTAAAAAGCTAAATCCTATCAGGTATGGACCTCTTAGGATACTTGACAAGATTGGTGAAAATGCCTTTTGCCTTGATCTACCAGCTTACATGCACATCTACTCAGTCATAAATGCAGATTGATTGAGATTGTTTGAACCGTCAATGATTGAGGATCCTAAAGAGCAAAGTCAATTTCCTTCTATTGATGACCTGCTACTTGAATATCTTAATGAATTGCAGGAAGACATAGTCTTGGACAGGAAGGTGAGGACGAAACGCAGAGGAGATGTGGAATACCTTAGAATTGGACTCAAACGTTCGAAGCCAAGCAGTGAAAAGTGGATTGAGATTGGACAAGTGAGACAACAGTATCCTCACTTAGTCGATGCTTGAAAGAAAACCAACTTTTGGTGGTCCAAAAGCTTTTTCAATGGGAAGGCCATGATCCGAATTGGATCCATGAAAGATTGATTAAAGAACCATGACTGTATCTAGTTGGGACAAATCTCTAAGAATTCAGAACCATGATCAAAAACACCCCTGAACCAGTGGCAATGGCAGCCAGCGTGGAATGATGAGGACCTCGGTCAAAGTGCGCTGATCGAGGCCCATGGAGACTGCGCAGGAGGTCAAATTAGCCCCTAGGAGCCCCATATCGGGAAAATAACGAGGTTTTTGATGCCCGATTAGCGGTAATCACACATCGCTGGGAAAACAAGGCCAAAGTGGGGGAAGCTCAAGCACTCGGATGCGTGGCGAACTGGAGAACTATGGGCGGAAAAGGAAAAAAGCGCTAAACATGCAAAGGCGGGACCCGCACTCTGGAAACCAACGGTATTGATTGGGGTGCCCTCAAACAATAAATGGTTTTAGAGAAAGCGGAGTGATCCCATACATTGATCGACATGTGGCAGGCGGAGGTGAGAGAAAACCACCATTGGTCACGCGTTATCAGTCGAGTCAACCATGCGGGACGTGCGTGTGGTGTCGAATCTGGAGGCCCTAGATCAGATGGCTGAGATCAAGCCCGATGGAGGAAGCAGAATTGACGATGGAATACACCACATTTTGTAAGGATTTGGAATCTGTTTGACCGCCACGGTGGAAGAAATACTTCATCCGCGATGTAACCGAAGAAACGAACCGACAAACTAGGCTGGCACCATTTAGAAGAGGTCATGTGGCCACTTCCTAAGCATTCATGCTGACGCCAAACAGGGAACTCCAAGCGCAGTTGTAGAAGGTGAATCGACAGATGTGGAAGAGGAACTGAACAGGGATTGGATCGAATGACTAAAAACCATGAACAGAAGCGGAATACACAATCAGTCAAGTTGGAGAACAGTCCAAGAGATGAGGAAAGACCAGAATCCCGAGAGGAGGACAGAATACAAAGAGAAAGAAGAGAGTAAAGCAAAAGCAGAAAGAGACAGAGGGCTGAGCTTGTTAGCTACCTATATCAATAGGTTTCATATGTCATGATTGGCAAAGAAAGGTCCAAATATGCTCTACTTTGGTGATGCAAAGATCCCATATTTCCTGCAGAAAACAATGTATGTACATAGTTCTTTGTTGACTCATTTTTGTGGGTGACCCAAAAGCCTAATCTGGATCATGCCATGTTTCAATTTTCTGTTGTAGCATAGAGAAAAGAAGTCTGTCCAAACTGTTCAATCTTGGCATACCAGTAGCTTAGGTAGAGAATTAAGGTTCCCAACTGCTTAATCTGGGACCTTGGAAGCAATAAGGGTAGCATTAGATAGAAAATCAAAAGGAAAAAGCCAAGGAAAAGAAAAAGGCATATAAGGGTCTGCAAGTCTAAGTGCACCCTCCATGAAGAAATAAAAAATGTTAGGCAAATAGATGAGTAGGCAGATGGGGTTGCAGAAGTGTCATTCCTTACAATTGAATGTGGGCTAAACTATTCACAAAGGAAAAGCAATGGTTTGAGAAGAACTTCTTCTCCATTATGTTGCATCAAAGCAAAGGAGCATGTCTAACTTCCAAATTTCCCTTTTCACTCCCATTCCTAACATCCCTTCATCAGTTGAGATTCATGGAAGGATTTGTGGTTTTATGATGGTTCCTATTCCTTTAAAAGCCACATTTCTTGTCTAAAATTCTTTTCATTTTGATCTACTCCCTAAGCTAAGTGATTTTCAAATAAACTTAATGATTTCACCCCTCATTCACCTTTTCCACCCATATTAACCCCTAACTTCTACTATTTAAATCCCCTATGTTACCCTTTCCCTACTATTATAACACTATGGTGTATAAACCCCAAGCATTTTATAAATATCCCTCCCCTTGGCATTATAGCCATATGTTCACAGTCAGGGATTAAATTGGCACCAGGCCAGTTTAAGAACCCGAAACCCTACCCCTCTTTCCCCCCTTCAACAAGTCATTTGACCCATTTAACCCCTTCATATGCTAAAACCCTATAAAAAATCCCATTACTATACCCCTAACCCGCTTCGTTTGCGAAATATCCACCAAAAACCCACTTTTTCATTTTATCCAAAGTCCTGGCGCTATGTGCATTTTTACAAAATACATTGAAAAACCATAAAAATCCGCCATATTTCCAAAGTCTTCCACCTGGCGCTAATCCCAAAAGAAATATTATTTTATTGCTGCCCTCCACCCGTATCGTCCGGC
The DNA here is from genome assembly GCA_031772625.1 of Pinus tabuliformis. Classification (NCBI taxonomy): domain Eukaryota; kingdom Viridiplantae; phylum Streptophyta; class Pinopsida; order Pinales; family Pinaceae; genus Pinus; species Pinus tabuliformis. The sequence goes on along the minus strand of CM062810.1, from coordinate 554,167,076 downwards.
CATCTCAATGTCCCGTCGACCGTCGGATCGGGCCCCTTTGATCCGACGGCCCTCGTGCATATCGGACCGGCCCCGACGTCCGAGAGTTACCTTCCGATATCTGTCAGAGGGTGACGTCAGGCCTCTGCCACGCGCCACCCCCACAGCGTATCGGAGGTACATCTGACATTTCTGCCTCCGTATCAAAAGCGGTGCGATATGAAACCGCTAACCACTTCCGGTTTCGGTTGATCCGCCCTGCCAACGTCACCGCCAGCGTCACCGCCGTGTCAGCGCCCCGTCCTCCAGTCACCCCCACCTGTCTGCCACTTCACCATCCCCGTGGACCCCTGAGATGCCGCCACGTCATCCGATGACGTCATGCTGACGTCATCCGACCTTGACCCCACCTGATGACGTCATGCTGACGTCATCCCAAAAAAGGCGCCAAAGTCCTAAAAAACTATATTTTGGCCGAAATGTCGCGTTTTTTGCACTTTTTGCAAAAAACGCTGTTGTATCCTCTGCATGAATTTCACGTCCGAGCCTCCGCCAACCTGCTGAATTCAACCTCCAGACTGCTGGCGCGCCATTTCACCTGCATCCTTGACCTTTGCCGACTGTATATCAGGTATTTATCCGTGCAAATCCTTTCTGCGCCCGATTCTGTCTGTAAATTGCCAAAATAGCTTAAAAACACTGAAAAAGCAGATAATTCACCAGCAAAATTCCCTCTGCCTGGTCCCCATTTGCACCTAGAACATCGAAATTCACCAGCTAAGCCTCGTTTACCTGCAATTTGATTAAAACTGCATTCTGTTCGCGCATTCGCGAACTAATAACCCAAACCATACCAATTTGCTGTAAAAGAGAGAGTAAGGCCAGACATTTGCCTTAGTTGTGTTCAAAGCAGTATTTTAATTGCTGCAACTCACCTTTTGTCCTCTGTACCCAAGTAATTCACCTTCCCGTTCAAAGAAACTCGTTAGTGTTGTTCTGCACGGTAACACTAGTCCATAAATCACAGAAATCCTTAAAGCATCCATGGATCCACTAGTAGCCTCGGTGGCATTGAATGTTGCTCCATTGAATGCCCCTCAGAGACAATTAGAGTGGCAGCCTCTAGCAGACCTGGATTATCAGATATCCGAAGAAATGTTGATGCACAACAAGTACCACATTCATCTGTTGAATGAATTGAGGATTAAACATGAAGCTGGAACAGATGTATTAGTTATTTGGGACTCTTTTCTCCCTATCTTCAAGCTCCCACAGGTCAACCAATTTCCTGAGCTAATTCATCTATGTGCTAAATGCTATGACCCTACTCAGAAGGCAGTGCTTGACCCCTCAGGCTCAGCTGTTCTCTATATCACTCCTGAAGCCATCAACGAGATGCTGCACTTCAAAACTCAGAAGAAACTGGTTCCTTTGTCACTGAGTGATCTGATTAAGCAAGGAGCCAGGTTGACAGATGCTCAGGTCACCCAATTAAATCAGCTCTACATTGACTCTGACTCTGTCAAGTATCCTCCTATCAACCATGTATACCTCAATCAACTGGGCAGAGATCTAGTAGATATGATCAGTCCCATCCTGGGCTACAATTCAATTGAGTTTGTTGATGAAACTGTGCTGGTAATGATGCTTATGTTTTCCCCTGGAAAATCTCCAGTCTGCTATGACTATGCCACTTACATATCAGATAAAATGCATGAGCAATTGATGAACCTGGCAAGAGAAAGGGTGTTCAGATACACCTCCTACATCTACCACTTAATGTTGTACTATCAACACGAGAAATTTCATTTTGCTATGAAAAGAGTGGATGCACAAGGAAACCCAAGGTCAGTAGTCTATTGGTCTTCTTCCTTCCACTGCAGATCTGAATCTCCATACACTTACTGTGAATTCATAGATCTCTTCATCCACCCAGCCATGTCTATGCTGATGAGCTCACCTCCTCCAAGACTTACTGATGAAATGCAAAGGGTCCTTCAGCTATCCAAAACATACAGCATTGGGGACTGGTACTTTTACCAACACCACACAGTTATCAGAATATATGGGTGTGAATTGCCTCCCTACAGATTGCCCAGGTATGTACCCATGAGATTGTTTGCCCTGGAATACTTCAGGCAATTTGGAAATGCCGATGTGTTGCACTTTTCAGGCAGAGGCAAGAAAGCACAACTGAAGGTCAGGAACCAACTTGGCCACTTTATCTATAACAAGAGGGAGGAAGGTTGGCGAGAAGCAGATAGAATGCTTGAGTCCCTTGGCCTTCAGACCAGCTTTCTTTGGAAACCCTATGACCCCAATCACTTCATAACTCTAAGAAGGGTCAAGTATAGGATGTCCAGTTATGATCATGTAAGGATTCCTCACATAGAAAAACATGCAAATCAAGTAAAATGGAGGAGAGGAACCTTAGAGGAGGTTGTCACACAAGAAGAGTTAAATGAAAGAGCAATAAGAAATCTGAGGAAGATAGCTGACCTTGAGCTTTGTTCACAGGTGTTTACTCTTCCAAGCACACAGGTGAGAGCAGTTGCCTCCTCCTCAACTGCAAATCAGCAAGCAGCCAAAGCTAGTGAGCAAACCTCTAGCAAAGGCAAGGAAAAAAAGATGGAAACGGAACAGCCACCTCATGAGGAGGTGCAGCAGCAATAGCAGCAATTAGAGCAGCCACAACAGCAGGAACAACAGCAAGAAGAGGGGCAGCATGACAAAGAGCAGCCATTACAGCAAGAAAGGGCAGCTGAGGCCCCAATTTTCACTGAGCAACAGGCTCAGAATACTGTGCCTCCTAGGCAAGAGACTACTACCGAAGCTTCAGTCCTCCAAACTCCACAAATGGAGGATGTAAGTAGGAAAAGGGACAGAGAGACTCCCCTCACATCATCCATAAATCAGGGAGGAAAAAGGCATAGGATGAATCCCTTCTCTGAGGAGGAAATGCCAACTGGGCAGTCTCTGGGCATGGGCCCACCTAGTAGAGAAGCATCTGCTAGCTCCTTCTAGCAGGGACAAGACAGAACAGTGGGAAGAGAAGTCAGCTCCTCAAGCCACCAAAGAGAAGCTGAAGGAGGAATCAAACAACAGTTTATTGACATTAAAAGGAAAAATGAGCCACTTAAAATACAGCTCTACAACCATCTGCTGAAAATGGCTCCTACCAACCAGCAAAGACTGATGTCTGCCTATGATGTTCAGGAGGGCAAAATGATCATGAGTCATTTTATGCCAGCTGTACTACAGCCACAGTCCCCTGCAGATTATATAAGGACCAATCTTGAGGTCCTTGCCAAGGACATCCACCCAATGGACAAAATTGAATTGCACAAACAAACGGGTGAGATGGTGTATGCCTCCTTGGCAGACAAAACACTGGATAATTACAGGCTAGAAAATAGCCTAAATAATACAACTGCCCAACTTGAGTTGGAAAGGGCATCCTCCCAAGCAAAGGATAACAGAATTAAAGCCTTAGAAGATATAATTATAGAACTTGGGCATGATCCCAAGGATATTAAGGCCGTGCAGGCATTGTTGAAATTAAGGGACGCAGACATGGCAGCCCTTAGAAAGATGGTCAAAGTCCCAGCAACGATTCACCCACAAACTGAAGAAGTTGCTCAGCTGAGACATGATCAAGATGCCACTGCTTTGCTGGTATCCCTATACAAACAGCTAATCCAGACCCAAGAGAAGTTGGGAGAGTCAGAGGCTGCCCAGGCAGCATTGCAGCAAAAGGAAGGAGGTCAAACCTCTCAGCCTCCTCCTGAAGTAATTAATCTTGAGGAAGGTCCTCAAACCACTGCTCCCCCTACTCAACAAACAGAACAAGCAGCACCATCCACCTCAGCACCAGCGCCAACAATAGACCAGGCTTCAAGCCTGGACATGCAGAAACTGAGGAATGAAATCCAAGCCCTGGAAGCCCAAATGTCAGAGTTAAAAGAGGCCAGGGAAAATTTGGGCAAGTTGAATGAAAGATATGACAAATCCAAGCAGACTGTAGCAGAAAAGGGCAGGGAAATAAAGGCCCTTAAAGACAGGATAAAGGAGCTGGAAAAGGAGCTCACATTGGATAAAGTGACAGCTGAGCTCAAGATAGTGCTATGGGCCAACATTGGCCAATCCATCACTGACCAATGGCAGTACATTGAGACAATCCATGAGCAGTTGGAGCTCATTGCAAAAGCACAGAGGGAAATCCAGAGATCAAGGGCATCTCTAGGCAATATGCCTGAGGTTGCCAATAGAATGATCAATGTGCTTAACAACAGAACAAGTGCTCAGTTAGCTACTATGGGAATCTCCAACAGAACTGAGACTATCCAGCTAATAAAGAGGGTCCTAACACTGAGAAGCCTAGTGCAAACACTAGAAAGAAGGACCCAGGATATGCAGACCGAGGTCAATAGATTCATGGAAAAATTTGTGGCTTTGCAAAACAGAGGTCTTCCAGGCTTACTGAACAGCACAGGAAAACTTCTTTCACATGAAAACTATGCCAAGAGGGTGAACACCTTTGCCACAAATCAGATCACAGAGAAAGCCAGCACCTCAGAGGAAACAGGGCCAGCAACAGGACAAAGTCTCTACAACAGGGTAGAGAGCTTATTTTTTATTATGGATGAGATCAAACATCTGTTTGAAGCGCCTCCCAATTTCTATAAATATACAGAGGCAGATGAGACATTATATGCAATTCTCAGACATCAATTTCCCACACAGGAATGGTGGACTAAGGCAATATAGATGATATTATAAACCATAGCCTGTAAATCAAATTTTGTTATTTATTATTCAAATCTACAAGTGATCATGCACAGGAAAACTTGAAAAGATCAGCAAGCATGAAAGAGGAAGGGCTGAGCCAACTCAGCAGAACTATTTGGCCAACAAAGCACAATTGACAGCTAACAGGTAGCAGGGCCGAAAGTTACAGCACGACATGCCATAAAGACGCATTTTTCAGAGTTAAAGCAGAACGGTTAGACCGAATCAGTGGCCTCTAAAGGCCAAAATATCTTCTGACAGACATAAAGAGCTTTTATGTTGTATTAAAAGCAGTCATAACTTCTTATCTACTGTTCTGTACAAAGTTGGTGAAAACATTCATTTCTCAGATGACTCAACGCCTTAGATATTTTGTATAAGCGTTTGTATATATTTCCCCCTCGCATAAGCTTGCAGGGGTTGTTGTTGATTACTCTTCAAGAGTTCTTTTGCTGTAAATTTTCAGAGTTTAATACAAAGGCCGATGGAATTTCCAAAGTCTGTGTTGTCTGAGGGATTGTGATGCGATTTGCTGAGTGCTGCAGGATTCCTGCATGTTGTCATGATTCAATAAGTTTCCTTTAAACTTTCGTTATGTTTCATTCTGTTATTTTTCATAACTCATCCATGTTCTAGATTTCACAATTAATAGCAGAGAAAAAGACTAATTCCAGGATTTATTCATAGGATACCCTGAATTCAATCTATGCTATTACAAATGTTTTCTTCAGTTATGGTTATAAAGGTGTGATTCTTAATTGTTGCATCTCTACACTGTATCTTTCACAGAAATTATTGTTTAGGAATTCAAGTTTGCTCCTTTACAATACATCTCTTTCTTACAACCTAGCTTAGTGGAAAATTCTTAACTGCTTTCCACTGGTTACACTCATTTCATCATTAAAATATCAAGTTTGTTTCATGAAATATTCAAAAGGCCCTGCAGTTTCAGCAATCCTAATCTACCTCCAGTAACCAAGTAACCAAAGACTCCATTGCCCAATGAAATAGAATTATCTGAAGGTTCACACCTTAGGTACAAAAGACATCCCTCAACCAAAACATAAAACCAAAACCTGAACATCACAGCTAGCCTAAAAAACTATCAGAACAGAGACAAATCATAAAGAGAGAGCCCTCTCTGATTACAGTTTGGCTAGAAACTGTAATCCAAAGATTGGTTAGTGGTTACCCCGGCCGTATTCCCTTGGGAGTCATAGGGAACAACCTGGGTGTTAACAGAGCTAACCAACAATAGCATCGAGCACCAGAGATATTGTGAAATTCAAGCCATCCCATAGAGGATCTGTTTGGGCTGAGCACCACATTGGGATATTGCCACTATAGACCAGAAGGTCACAGAGCTAGTAGGAAGAAGAAGAGTCTGTGTACTCCAGTGGCTTGGGGAATCCAAGAACCACCCTGCCAAGCAAAACCTGCTTCAGGAGAACTCACATTGAGTCCCTGTATTGTAATTCTCTGCTAAAAGGCACAATAAAACAAGGCCACCACTGAGAGCTAGACCGGAGACGTAGCCCTGGAGAATAGAGTGAACTCCTTATTAAAATTCTTGTGCCTTTGGGTTTTCTTACTGTATTTCTCTGTTGTCTTTCCATTTTATTGTCTGTGTCTTGGTAATCTGATCGATCTGTTGCTTCAATAACATAGAACACACACAAGCACATGAGTCTATAATACATTTAAACAATAAATGTTTAACTGATGTCACTCATAGGGTGAATATCAGATCAGTGAGTTTGAAAACAAGGGTGGTGAAGTCTTAGTTTGGCAATTGGAATCATTTTCTTGTCCAATAGTTCTTTCATCACAAAGGTCACATGAAGATTTGCAACCCTAGCATGAAAACTATAAGTTGAAATAGGATGAAAGGAAGGATTTAGATAAAGGCTTGTATCCATGATATGTAGACCAATTAGAGAAAAATTGCAAACTCCAAGATCAGCTGAAATTTAGTGTTCATTCATTTGAGGAGGCTTTTGCGATATTCTTTAAATTAGCAAGTGGTCTTAAGTTCTTCAATCCCGTCAAAGCTAAATTTGTTTGCAATTTTTTATTGGAGCTGTCAATTAGTATGTTCTCTATTTTTCTCGTGAACAAGAACATGCTAAGAACTTAGTCAATGGATAAGTTGCTTGTGTGGTTACACTAGTTGCTTGAATTCATCGGATCAAGCATCTTGTGGATCAGTTAGAGTGAGTAGGTGTGTGAAATAATCTCAACACTCTAAATTTTTTTTTGGGAAAAGTGCCAACTTGCAACAATTTTCCTTGGTAGTTTGGTATTATTTTTCAATATTGCAAGTGTGGGTGGCCATAATATGAATTTGAAGCCATAGGAGAAGGCCCTAAGGTTCTGGTGATATTCTTTCATACACAAGTCAATCAGTAAATTAGTTAATTTTTAGCGAGTCAATTAAATTTTCAATTTTCATGTTGACTCCATTTGTCCAATGGTTAGGATACTAGTCTACAATTTTCTTGGCACCTCAATAGGAGGCTTCGATCCCCATTGGATCCAGTTTTAGGGTCCTAGGGTTTAGAGATCAAATGTATTTGTCTCTTTCATTCATTTTGATATTTTCTGTAGAATTTTATCCTATGAACTCTTACTGTCATAGTCTAAATAGTCACTATCTGAGATCACTACAAGTTTTTCATAGAGGGTCCATAAAGATAACACAAAAATTGAGAGAGTTGGAGTCAAGAAGAAGGTCATGATGTCATATTCTCATGTAATTTTATTTAGGGTTTGAAGGGTTATGTATCATTGGTTACTGGTAAGATCCATGAAGAAACATGCTTGGTTCATTTTTAAGGTTATGTTGAGTATGTTTCATCATGCCATTCCACCATTTATAACTTGATGAGCCTCATCATTGGGTAACTATATGGACCATTAATACACCTCCTAACTTATTAAAATCAAATATTCTCATAGTTTATTACATATTTTGATTGTATTTTTCTTAATGACATGAGTGAAAGTGAGATATTATGCCTAGTGGACTAATATTCAGTAATTGCAAGTTTTTGAGAGAAACTCATGGAAATTTCAGCTAATTAAGGGTTGAAAATTGAATGAGACAAGGAGGAGATATTGTAGGAGGTAGATCCTCCTCATTTACTCCTCACCCATTCAAACATTCCACCATCACTCACACTAGCTCAGAGTACAAGTAGCCAAGTCATGGAGATCAAAATGAAGTCGAGCAAGTGACAATGAAAGAGTCATTTTATCTCGAGTTTGGGAGTTGTGCCTCCCTATATTAAAGGAATTCATTGGAGACCTCATTTGTATAAGAGGCCTAGAGCGTCATTAGGATTCAAATTTTTGCTATAAAAACACTCGTCATTTTCGAGTTCAAGACTTGTGGAAGACATTGATATGTAATTTTCTGATTTGATAATGAGAATGAACATTTCATTGATCCAGCACTGAGTTGAATCAGAGGGCTAAAGATCTTGTGTTAGGGAAAAAACCTAGCAGCAAAGGTTCCTCTTCTTGTATTTGTATGTTTAGTTGATTTCATCGTTGAATTGTCTTTAGCATTGTTTTATTGCACGTAGTTGTGCATTTAATTAGTTTTCTTCCACTTGTGCCTTACTTTAGTAGTAGCTTAGAAGAGATAAACAAATATCAAAAAGTTGTTAGTAGGTGGATTTTGCCTCACTCCTCCCTGCAGGGATCATGGTTTGAGGAAATAAATCCTATGCAGCCCCAAAAAGACAGAATTCCAGTTTCTCATTGAATTTAGGGTTTTCTATTACTTAGACCAGCATTTGATTAGTTCACAAGAATTGGATTTAGTTAACATTTTTTCTATCTTCAGTCTTACTTTAGATATCATCAACGTTTCATATTATTCTGCAAGTTTTCCTGTGGATGAAATAGGCAGCTAGCTCATGAAATTTTGTTTTCCTTAGTTAATTGAAATCCTTCTTGTTTACATGATTTATGGATAAATGTCAATGATTGATGTAGTGCAGGAGTTTCAGAAATACATAGAGATTTCATGTTCAAAAACATCATCCCAACTTCATCCATCGATGGTCATCACTTTTTTCCACTAAAACTCTCACCAATTTTATAATTTCACAAGAATATTCTCCAATCTTGTTGAGAATATCTAGCCATCTCACAACTCTGGTTTTGAGCTTTGTAGGAGTCCTAGGCACTCTCTTGCCTCATTCCATCAACCATCCACCTTCCCTAAGCCTTACATCACCTTCAAAATCCCTCCTTTTTCTCTAGGTTGTATTTGCTAGGAGAAAAGCAGATCCTGTAGGAATTTAGGACATCCTGTAGAATGCATTAGGACATCCTGTAGGTTGACTTGTAGTGGCCTGTTTTGAGGCTGAATTGAGGAAAAATCCCCTAGGAAGCTAGAAAAGGACCCCTAATTGTCTCCCAAGCCTTCTGACCATTCACCATCATCCCTAAGCCACCTGCCACATCACCAAAAGAAGTTAGCTTTCACACTTTCACACAAAAAAGACAAAAAGAAAAACATAGTTATTTTGTTCATTTACATGCACAACAGTAGAATGTTTGATGTTTTAATTTGCATGCCTAGGATAGTAGGATTGCATCCATGTTAACTTAGCATTCTTTTGAAGCAAAGCCTCTTAGCAGTTAGTTAGAAAAATGGTGTGCTTAAGCATTTGATTTCAATATTTTTCCTTACTGCAGTAGACAAGATTTATTTTAGTGTAGATTTCTCATTTCCTCATTGGTAATCAAGCTTCTTTTGAAGAAATAGAATTCTGGTTTGAAAAACCTTAGTGGTTAATCGCCAGCTTAGCATTGACAAATAGCAGACCCATCACATTTACTTGTGTATGCAACATTGTCGCCTCGAAGTTGGTACGAACCTCGATTGATCAAGTAAATTTGGTAGCCCTCGGAGTTGCAACATTCTTGCTGCAATACTGGTACTCATCACTTTTTGGCGTGGTTGCCGGGGAGGTGTCTTATCAATATGTGATTTAAGCTTTCTTTCTTCCATTCCTTACCTATGAAATTTTGCTATTAGTTTCATTTCTGCAAAAGTAATTTAGTTTTCTTTCTTTTCCACTTTGGATGTGAGATTTCATTCAAGCATTTAGTTTCCATTCAGTTTGTGATTTCAATTATGCAATTATTCTTAAAGCTTGGAGAAAAAGAACAAAAAAAACAAAAATACTTCTTGCATGCCTCGTAGGAATAGGGATAACTTAGGGAAGTTTCTACTAAATACCCCCACCACTTCAAACATCCAACCTTTCCTCTTCTTCGGTGGCTGTGAATTTGAGAACTGCTTAGGTGAACAACCAGATATATTTGAAGAGCCTATGGGGGGAGAAGAAGAAGAAGAACCCATTCCAACTGACCCAATGGCTGAAAATAGAAATTACAGAGGAAATAGAGAAAGAGTTGAGGGTACCTTTCCCATCAGAGAAACTAACAGAGATACCAAGATGAAGAACATAAGCCCCTTTTCTCTTCCTCATTTCCATGGCCTGACCTTAGAAAATCCAAACACTTTCATGTTTGAGTTTTATGTCATATGAAGAACCTATGATTACACCAATGATGGAGAGAAGTTGAAACTATTCCCATCCACTCTCAAGGATGTAGCTTTGCATTGGTAAATTGGTTTACCTAGGGATAACATTACAACTTAGGCTCAGATGGAGCAAGCCTTCAACAACAAGTATCGAGACTACTATAGGTCTAAAGACACTAAAGAGGAAATTTTTAGGATGACCTTAGGGCATGATGAATCCCTAGAGGATTGTGAGGAAATATTTCAGCTTAGCTACAAAAGGGCCAGGTGCACACTTGATCCTAAGTCACTAAGGCTAGTCCTTCTTAGAGGGGTAAGGGAAGATCTTATGGATACCCTAAACTGGCTAAAAGGAGGGGACATCTACCAACTACACTATGAAGATATCAAGACTATCTTTAGGAACCGTTATAGGGCAGCTAGGTAAAAGCGTAGGGGTAGCCAACCTATGGTAAGTCCATCCTCTTCCTATACATCCATCAAGGGTGAAATTGGAAATATGCTAGAAGATTTAAAGAGTGGGATGCTGCAAACCCTTGCCCTACAAATGGACACTATGCACATCAAGAGAAAGCAGGAGGAGGCAGAGAAAGGCTTAGCCATTTTCTATCCTAGATGCACAAGGAGGCACCCAAGGAATCAATGTCCATTGAATCTTATTGAGGTCTACTTTTTCTGTGAAGAAAACCACTCCATACACAAGTGCCCTTCTCTACCTAAACTAAAAGTTGTGTATCAGGGAACTGAAGGGGTGACTGAACAACTTTGCTACATAAATCAAAGGAGACCTCATGGGCCTCGTCCATACAAGCAGGGCATGAAAGGGTCATTCCATGCCTTTTACAACCCTAACCAGACCACATCCATTCTGTCTTGTAGGCCCCCTACTCATCCTTCCTAGTCTACACCCCCTCCTTGGTCCTTTGCACCTTAATACCATTCCCAACCGACCAACCAATCATTTCAGCCATATGCTCCACCACAACCTTAGTGGAATGCACTGCCCTAGGGGTGGAGGCCCCTATAAAAAAATGCTACAACTTTATTTCCTTCACCACTTACTCAATCACAACTTTTACACCCTGTTCCACCTAATCAACTGCAGAATTCTACCAAGACAAATCCAAACCCAAACAATAGAAAAGCACAACAAGTATATAGTGGAGAGACATCCTATCCTACTTATGATGTGGGGATTCAAGAAATAAACCTGAGATCTGGGAGAGTACTCTCAGACAACAAACATCCTCCTCGACCTATGGAGAGTGAGGAGGGAAGACAGGAAAGCATGCCTAGAGTAAATCCACCCTTTCCTGAGAGATTAACTCATCTAGTCCAGCCTACCCAGAAGAGAATGAAATTTTGGGTGAATTGAAAAATACATGTGTCAAAATTCTACTTCTCCAAGCCATAAAGGATGTACCTATTTACAACAAATTGATTACGAAGAAGTTCTTCAAATATCTCGAGAGGTGAAAAAGAGACATGCCTACCACTAATGTCATTGGATAGTTGTCCAACCTGATGTTGGGGCAAGTAATTTGCCCGAAGTATTTGGACCCTGCAAGTCATGTATTAGATGTGTACATCAATGGCACCATTGTCCCTCACCCTTTGATTAATCTTGGGGTTTTCATTAATGTAATGGCTAAGGACACCATGCTCAAGCTCAATCTTTAGGGTTCATTGAGAAAGACCACAACAATCTTGCAACTTACAGACCATTTCACAGTCACCCCTGAGGGGATTGTGGAGGATGTGATGGTCTCCATTGACTCTTGGGAGTACCCTGTAGACTTTCTAGTTCTCCAACCTAAGGCCAAGATTTTTGGTTACCCTCTCATTCTTGGGAGGCCCTAGTTAGCCACTGTTGATGCCTACATTAGCTGCAAGGCTGGAGATATGACTATAAAAAATGGGCATATGTCCAAGCAGTTAGTCATATACCCTCCTTCTTAGCCATCTCTATAATATGACTTACCTTTATGGCTGGAAGAGAAGGAACAAGATGAAATCTACTCGGCCCAACTCTATACCTTAGAAACAACCATGGGAGGAGGACCATCGGATGAAGATGATTTGATTGAACACATACTCCAAAGTCCAACTCCTAGCACATTGTCCTTAGAGGAAGTAGTAAAGGAAACCCATAACAACCATCAGATTGATCTATGCGTAGTTGATTCAAATGCTGCCCATGTCAAAACCATACAATTTGGCCGTGAGAGAACTTTGAAAATCAATCCATCTCTTTTTGTACACCAAGAAGAAAATTTGTGCAACATTGTTAATTTTAGGTATGTTCTATGCTAGAGAAATTTATTTCAATTTTCACAGTTAGCTTATTATATTTTCCAGATTAGTAATCACATCAGCATTAAAGTAAATTGCAGATAGAAAATAAATATAAATCGTAGAAGAGAAGCCAAGACAAGAGGACACAATATGTGGCGCTAGCCAGGGACAAACCCCATAATGTGGGGAAACCCTTGATCAATTCTTCTTTTATGTTCTTCAAAGTTCATCAGAGAGAAAGAGAGAGATAGTAAATTTACAATAGAAGTCAACACTTTGACTTATCTAGATATGAGCATAGATCATCTCTAAGAAGATGATACATGAGATCAGTTGAAGACCTACTGCTTCAACTGATTCTCCAAGGTGACTCCTTCACCTATTGTTGTGCTACATTTTGTCATCATGTTGCACCTCACTGCGCCACACCATGCTACACCCATCATCACTTTACTACATTATGTGCCATTACTACACCATGTTGCCTTCCTGGAAGTTCCGACTGTTCCCTGTAGTTTCGACAGTTCCAGATGTTCTCGGCAGTTCCTGCAATTCCGATAGTTCCAACAGTTTTGGATTTTATGGCTTTTCCAACAGTTCCGACTTTTCCAGCTTTTCTAGAATCTCTGGTAGTTGTGGCTTTTCCGACATTTTCGGTTTTTCCAGAAGTTTTGGCTTTTCCTACTTTTCCAGTAGTTCCAACTTTTCTGACTTTTCTAGCTTTTCTAACAGTTTCAGCATTTTCGGCAGTTCCAACTTTTCTAGCTTTTCTAGATTTTCCAGATTTTCCAGCTTTTCTGGTAGTTCTGACTTTTCTGGATTTTCTGATAGTTCCAGCTTTTTCGGCTTTTCCGACAATTCCGACTTTTCTGGCAACTCCGACGCTTTTGGCAGTTCTAGATTTTCTAGTAGTTCTATCTTTTTTGGCTTTTTTCGCAGTTCTGACTTTCCTGGCTTTTTCGACATTTCCAGCTTTTCTGGTTTTTCCAACTTTTTCAGCTTTTTTGGCAGTTTTGGCTTTTTTGCATTTTCCGACAGTTCCATCTTTTCCATTTTTTTTGGTAGTTCTAGCTTTTCTAGCCTCCAACAGTTCCGACTTTTCTAGTTTTTCCGATAGTTCCGGCTTTTCCAGCTTTTCCGGTAGTTCCGGCTTTTCCGAATTTTTTGGCTTTTTGGATCAGGGCAGCATTATCCCTTACGATATCTCCTCCTACTAAAATCCAAACACAAGTAGAGAGAGAAAGAGATCCCAAGTGTGTATTGAAATGACTTGAAGTCCTCTATATTTATACTAAAATGTAGATGATGAATAGGCATGTCTATTGGGCTTTTAAGCCTACTCAAGTTGTTCGTCAGCTTGATAATAATTCGATAATCAAAATAAATTCATAACTTCATGAAAGCTTATCTAAATCAGATGATATTTAGATCAATCCTACACCTCTCGATGAGAGGGATCCAATAAAAATATCAGCTTCCATAAAGAAGCTGATCCACATGGAGTTTGGCGCTAGTTTCCAATTTTAACACTCCCTCTCAACTAGGGATAACTCCATTCACTGATCCATATGTCCGACTGTAATGTCTCTGCCATAAGTGCCCTGCACTACTTTTATTACCTCTGCTCAGCTCTGCTAGCTCTGTTCAGCTCTACTGTCTCTACTCAACTCTGTTAGATCTGCTCTGCTCTGCTCAGCTCTACTAGCTCTGCTCTACTCTGCTCAGCTCTGTTGGCTCTGCTCAACTCTGCTAGCTCTACTCTACTCTGATTAGCTATGTTGAACCATGAAGAAGAAGAATTTATCGAGAATGTCTCATACCATTCTCCACTAACCCAAAGTCAGTCTCAAAGTGCATACCACTAGTCCCAGACTAGTCTCAACCGACCCAAAGTCAGGGTGATAGTGGGTACCACTCCTACCACTAATCCTAGACCAGTATCATCAGTCTTAGAATGTATACCACTGGTCCCAGACCATTCTCAACTGACCCAAAGTCAGCGTCATAATATGTACCACTCTCACTGGTCCCAGACCAATCCTCCACTGACTCGAAGTCAGTCTCAGAGTATGTAACACTGGTCCCAGACCAGTCTCAGCCAACCCAAAGTTAGTGTCATAATAGGTAAAACTCCTACAATTGGTCCCAGACTAGTATCATTGATCCTAGACCAATGAAGGTCATCCTAACATAGGGAGTATGATAGATACAGTTATTTTCCATCGGTACTGCTATGGTCCCTATTCTCATTTCTATGCTCATTGATCAGATGAGAGGTACTTCCCATGAGTCCCAGACTGCATGGGTAGGATGCCTCGATAGGAGAACTAATCAATCAAGTCCTCATAGGAGAACTTATCATCCTGCTACACAATCACCATGGAGAACACATCATCTATGCCTCACAGGAGAACTAATCATTATGTTACATAATCATCATGGAGAACACATCATCTAGACCTCACAGAAGAACTAATCATCCTAATACATAGTCGCCATGGAGAACACATCATCCAGACCTCACAGGAGAACTAATCATCCTGCTACATATTTGCCATGGTAGAACTAATCATCCTAGCCCACAAGAGAACTAATCATCCTATTCATAGCGCACCACCAGGGGAGGATGAGTCACCATGTGGTTGTTTGTTGCTCTAGTAAGTACCCCAAGCCCCCTAGAGCTCCTAGAGCTCAATGCATGCAACATGCAGGACCCTTATACGATGGTCTCTTAATGACTCCAAGTCATTCGTGAAATTCACAGATTTGACCTTTCCCAAGGCTTTGACAAAATGTCTGTGACCTATACATCAGTCTCAATGCGATGGAGCCTCCTCGCTCATCGGCTTACCATATCCCAGATAACGCAATATCTGATGTCTATCAGTTAGAGAAATCATCGAATACGGGATTCCTCAATAATCAAATCCCACCTCTGGTTGTCACAAAGAATCACAGTGGTATTCATCATGTGTACAAACAGCTCACTTCAGAGCTTCTGAAACCATGCAGCTTCACACGAGATCATACTAGTAGCTATGTATTCGATCTCGATGGTGCATATAGCAACCGATTTCTTCTTCTTACTCATCCATGATATCGAAGAAAAATCTAAAGAGAACCAGCACTAACAAGTGCTATAGTGATCCTCCACTCTGCCTGCCCACTTAGCATTCGAATAATCATGCAGTTTCATATTTCCGACAGTGTATCTCAATCCATGAGAGATTATGCCCTGAAGATACATCAAAATATTCTTGGCACCAATCTAGTGAGGCTCAACTAAATGTGAGCTCACCATGCTAACTGCAAAACATATGTTCGAATGGAAGTTCACCAAGAACATCAACACGAATGAGTTTATGAAACTCAGAGGTACTTCCCAAATCTGGTCCGACATCACTACCATATAACTTCTGAAAGTTAAGATCCTCAAGGTAGTCATAGGCTTGTAATTTATCATTCCACATTCGAAACCAACTCCCTCTTACTTCTGCAAATGAGAGGGTCTACACCTGTCAAAAATAGGTTGTCCTCATAAGGTGCCAGTATGAGAGGTCTATCATCCACAACCTTTGGGTAAAGGTTTGGGTCAGTTTCATTCCTATTGAATCTTAGCTTCATCTAACAGCTATCAATCCTCTCATACTACGCCCGGGGAGTTTTGCTTCAAGCCATAGAGGGCTTTCTTCAACCTGCATACGTGAGATTCTTGATCATCAATCTCAAACCCCTCAGGTTGTTCCAAACCTATGGACCTGCTACATGAGGAGAATGGTCCTCTTGTAAGATTTTCCTTCAGTACATCGGAGACATGTACTTTCATGCTCATTTTGAATTCAGGCATCCCTGCACCATCTGACTCATAGAACTTCATTTCTATGTGTCAATAGACATGGTCCCAAGTGGATTTCTTGCAACTTGATACAACCCTGAACTGAAAAACATCTTTGAAAATTCTATTTTCAAACACGTACCTTTCTGTCGATGAGTGCCACCATGAAACCTTTGACTTCCATTGTTGAAATGGACACCAGGTTCTTCTTGCAATCGGGTACATAAAAGAGATTCTATAAATGAATTGAGTTACCCTCTTTCAATTCAAGGATAACATTCCCTACACCCTTTCTGGGATAGGTGGCATCGGCTCCAAGTATAATCCCATGATTGTTTCTATCTCTACCAAATTAGAGAGTGCACCCATCTATCCGATGAAGTGCCTTGAAGTACAATCAATAAGCCAGATTCCCAAAGAATCTGAAGGAGAGGGCCACTACAAGATAACACTTCCTTATCTTATCATAAACAACATTTGATTCTTCATACCTGGGGTTCCTTGCTTTCTTTGAAGGGTCGACCATTTCCTTGATGACCTGCATTACCTATCATTCCTTTGATCATTGAAGATGTCCCTGGAATGATTGTTATCTTCATCAAGAGATGTGTCTCTACCATTCAGACACTCCTTCGCATAATGGCCAAACTTATTGCATCCAAGGCATCCGCCTTTCCTTCCACCCTTAGATGCAAACTTCCTAATGAAATGATCTTTAGGTAGGCCATCAGAAACTTCCACTGTGCCATTCTGATAATATTCTTTGCATCGACTTCACCCTCAATGAATTTGAAGAGGGATGAGGAATCCATTGATCATTTTGTCCTTTCCCAACTGTCTTTGGTGATTGCTCTTTCACTATTGCCTGGGCATTGTCTTCACCTCATCTCTAATACCATGTTAATTTTAGGTATGTTCTATGCTAGAGCAATTTATTTCAATTTTCACAATTAGCTCATTATCTTTTCCAAATTAGCAATCACATCAGCATTAAAGTAAAGTGCAGATAGAACATAAATATAAATCACAAAATACAAGCCAAGACAAGAGGACAAAAGATGTGGCACTAGCCAGGGACAAACCCCACAATGTGGAGAAACCCTTGATCAATTCCTCTTTTATGTTCTTCAATGTTTAGCAGAAAAATAGAAAGAGAGAGATAGTAGATTTACAATAGAAGTCAACACTTTAACTTATCTAGATAAGAGCATAGGTCATCTCTAAGAAGATGATACATGAGATCAGTTGAAGACATGCTGCTTCAGCTGATTCTCCAAGGTGACTCCTTCACCTATCGATGCGCTGCATTTCGTCATCATGTTGCAACTCATCGCGCTTCACCATGCTACACCCATCATCATTGTACTACATTATGATCCATTACTGCACCATGTTGTGTTCTCGACAGTTCTGGCTGTTCCGTACAGTTCCAGCTATTCTCAGCAGTTCATGCAGTTCCAACAATTCCAGCAGTTCTAGCTTTTCGAGCTTTTCCGGCAATTCTGGCTTTTTTTTACAGTTCCAGCCTTTTTGGCAGTTCTAGCTTTTCTGGATTTTCTGGATTTTCCGACAGTTCCAGCTTTTCTAGCAGTTCCATCTTTTCTGACCTTTCCAGTAGTTTCAGGTTTTTTGGCTTTTTCAGCAGTTCCAGCTTGTCTGGCTTTTCTGACTTTTCCGACTTTTCCAGCGTTTCTAGCTTTTCTGGCAGTTCTAGCTTTTTCAGCTTTTTCGACAGTTCTGGCTTTCCCTACTTTTCTAGCTTTTCCAGCTTTTCTGGCAATTCCCACTTTTCCAGCAGTTCCAGCTCTTTCAATAATTTTAGATTTTCCGGCAATTCCAGCTTTTCCGGCTTTTTCAGCAGTGCCAGATTTTCTGGCTTTTCCGAAAGTTCCAGCTTTTCCAGCTTTTCTGGCTTTTCTGGCAATTCTAGGTTTTCTGTTTTTTTCAGCTGTTTTGGTTTTTCTGGCTTTTCCAGCTTTTTTGGCTTTTTCTATAGTTTCAACTTTTTTGGCTTTTTCGATAGTTCTGGCTTTTTAGGATTTTTCAACAGTTCTAGTTCTTCTAGCTTTTGTGGCTTTCTGGATCAAGGCAGCGTTATCTCTTAGGATCTCTCCTCCCACTAAAACCCAAAGACAAGTAGAGAGAGGAAGAGATCCCAAGTGTGTGTTGAAATGACTTGAAGTCCTCTATATTTATACTAAAATGTAGATGATGAATAGGCATGTCTATTGGGCTTTTCAGCCTACTCAAGTTTTTGGTCAGCTTGATAATAATTCCATAATCAAAATAAATCCATAACTCGATGAATAATTATTGGAATCGGATGATCTTTAGATCAATCCTACACCCCTCGATGAGAGGGATCCAATATAAATATCAACTGCCATAAATAAGTTGACCCACATGGAGTTTGGCCCTAGTTTCCAATTTTAACAAACATGCCAAAGGAACATCTGGATGCCTTTGCTTGCAGTTACAAGGAAATTAAGGGAGTGCACCACTCAATGTGTACTCACCATATTTATGTCAAAGAATGTTGCAAACTAGTCCAACAAACCCAAAGGAGAATGAATGCAGCTCTCAAGGATATAGTTAAAGACGAACTGCAAAAGCTGCTAGATGTAGGATTCGTTTACCCTATATCGGATAGTTAGTGGGTCTCTAATTTCATGTTGGTTCCAAAGAAAAATGATAAGTGGAGAATTTTTGTCGATTACAGAGATTTAAACAAAGAAACAAAGAAGGACCATTTCCATCTACCTTTCATTGACCAAGTGCTAGATGGCCTAGCAAGGAATTTTTTATTCTCTTTCCTAAATGGGTTTAGTGGGTACAATCAAATCCAAATCAGCCTGGAAGACCAAGATAAAAGCACCTTCACTTGTCCTTGGGGTACTTTTGCCTATATGGTCTTTCCTTTTGGCCTATCCAATGCCCCTACCACTTTCTAGAGAGCAGTCCTGAGTATCTTTGTCGAGCTAGTCGATGATGCAGTAAAAATTTATATGGATGATTTTACACCTTATGGGTGTGATTTCCAGGAGGCTTTTTCTAACTTCGTTAAGGTGATGAACAAATGCATTGAAATTAACCTATCCCTTAGTCCCGAAAAATGTGAGTTCTTGATGACGGGAGGGACTGTTCTAGGTCATTCAATATCCTAGCAAGGACTGTAGGTGGACCCAAACAAAACAACCATCATCCAAAGGGTCCCACCTCCGCAAAAACAAAGAGATGTCAAAAGTTTTCTAGGTTTAGCTCGATACTATCAAAGGTTTATAAAAGACTTCAGAAAGTGAGCTTCTCCTTTATTTGGGTTGTTGGCCAAAGAATGTGAATTTTTATGCTCAAAAAGCTATCAAGATGTCTTGGATACCCTGAAGGACAAGTTGACTACTGCACCTATTCTCCAAAGACCAAATTGGGCCCTTCTTTTTCATATACATGCTAATGCCTCACAAAACTCCATAGGAACAGCTCTAAGCCAGATAGATGACAAATTACCTTATGCTATTTAATTCATTAGTAAGAATCTGTCAAAGGCCAAATTAAACTACATAGTGACCTAAAATGAGCTCCTAGATTTTGTGCATTCATTGAACAAATTTAGGCATTACATTACAGGTTACCAAAAATTTGTACATATTAACCATGGTACAATTAAATATATAATGAATACATCTGATGTGAATGCTTGGATTATTAGATGGTTACTTTTATTATAGCAGTTTGATCTAGCTATTATTGATAAGCCTGGAAAGGAGAATGTTATTGCAATTTTTTTTGTCCAGATTAACTTTGCAAGCAAGGGAGGAAGGAATGGTTGATGATTAGTTACCGGATGAACACTTATTCGCAATTTCAGTTCTCTCTCCATGGTTTGATAACATAGAAATCTACTTGTTGTCTGCACAGTTCCCACCGAATTTGTCCTCCAAAGAGAAAAGCAAGATCGTGATGAAGAGTGCCCCATTCACTTGGATTGGGGCAACCTCTTCAAACTAAGCCCAGATCAAATTTTGAGAAGATGTGTTAGGGAGGAGGACGTCTTTGACATCCTTTTCACCTATCATGATGGTCCTTGTGGAGGTCACTTTGCAGCCAAGAGGACAACATTCAAGGTGTTGGTTATTATTGGCCCACTCTTCATCAGGATGTGAGAAACTATACTAGCCATTGTGATCGTTGCCAAGGATGGGAAATCCTACTCCAAGGGATGAAATTCCTATGCAACATCAAGTGAATTTTGAGCCATTTGACAAGTGGGGGACGAATTTCATTGGACCTATTGACCCTACATCCAAGAAAAAGTAGTACATCATTGTGTGCACCAACTATTTGACCAAGTGGGCTTAAACTAAGGAAATCAAAACAGTAACAGAGGACAAAGTGGTTGAGTTCTCAAGGGAAAATGTATTTTATAAGTTTGGATACCCTAGAGAACTGGTCACTGATCAACGCAACCAGTTTATATCTAACATAATTGAAGACTTTTTAAGGAAGCACAAGATCAAGCATAGAACATTCACTCCTTATCACCCACAAGCTAATGAGCAAGTGGAGGTGACCAACGAAGCACTGGAGGGCATTCTGACCAAAGTGGTTAGCAACAACAAAAAATATCGGGCAGATAGATTAGTTGAGGCCACTTGGTCCTACAACACCACCTGGAATACCTCCATTGGATTCACTCCCTATGAGTTGGTCTATGGGAAGAAGGCCCTGTTGTCCATTAAATTTGAGTACAATACATTGAGGATGGCATCCCAACTAGATCTAGATCTTAGTAGTGCACAAAAAGAGATATTGCTCTAGTTGAATGGGTTATATGTGTTTAGATTGCATGCCCTCTTGCACATAGAGGTGACTCAAATTCAGATGAATATCTGACATGACAGGAACATCAAGGACAAACAATTTCAAGAAAGTGATTGGGCTTTGTTGTATGATTCCAGATACAAATATTTTAAAGGCAAGTTAAGGACTAGATGGTTAGGGCCTTATGTCATAGAGAAATGTCATGATAATGGTTCAGTGCATATTAGAACCATTGATGTAGAGGCTATTCCTTTACTTGTTAATGGGAACAAATTGAAGGTTTACAAGAAGCCCTTGTCAAAGAAAGAATTCATTGAAGGCATCAACAAGACAGTGATGGTGGTGAATCAAGTCTCAACTTCTACCTTATCAAGTCACTGAAAAAGAAAAAGGAAATAGAGAAAAAAATAAGGAGACTCACGTGAAAACCTCCACGAGGCACCTGAGTCCCACTGTTGGGTTGAAAACCTCTTGAGCCGACTCAATGGTGTAAAAAGAAAAAAAAGAGAAATGAAAATATCTCCGGGTGGAAACCCCTTTTGAGGCACCCAGGGAAAGCAGCTGTGATGAAAACCTCTTGGAGGCAGACTAGTTTCTTTCAAAAAAGAAAAGAAAAAGGAAAAATATTTATAAAAAAAATAATAATTAAAAGATTAAAAAATTAAAAAATTAAAATTTTGTTTGCAGGTCAGCAGGAGGATCAGAGAAACAAGAGGGGATCAAAATGGATCTATCCAGTTCATGTTCTTTTATTTATCTATTCATTATCCTTCATCATTCCATCATGCCCTCCATTTTTCTACTCATTTAGCTCAATTTGCAAGGGTTCTGTGTTTGCTACAGGATTCCCTATAAACTTACAGGATTCCTTGAAAACCTATAGGAATTATAGTGGCTTGGGAATCCCAAAAGAAGTAACCCTAGAGCAAGGGGATGACCTGCTCATGTAAAAAAAAATTACTTCACCGTCTCATCACCATCCTTCTCTCCACCATGATCACCCTGTAGAAATTTCACACCTGTAGATCAAACTAATATATGCAATGTACTAAAGCATAATACTTGATCTAGTTCTACAAAACATTAAGCGGAAGCATAATTGATTTCATGAGAAACATCAAGCATGAACACATATAGCTGATCAAGAGAAATAATCAACCATAACACAAGATATATCACTGGGGAAAGCACCAGCATAAAACCCCTATCTGTATTATCAATCAAGTGGAAATCGTCTTCTGTTTACAAAAAGAATCAGCTCAAGAGTTATCTTGTACTCTCTGCCATCAAAAGATGAAGATCATAGACTACCTAGGCCTCAATATATAGGCCACAAGTCCTCCAATCTCCTATATCACGTAATTCTCTTGGAAATAAATCCTTCTCCATGCAAAGAATATTCACCTAAAATATCCTAGCAAATGATAGTACAATGTTCCACTATCTGAACTTAACTGGGTCTCTGTCTGAACTAACATGCATCAGTTATCCATGAGGGAATGCTCAGTTATCTAAAATAATAGCTGTCACATGCATGCAAGCATTAACAAACTATATCTCATTAAGTTAACAACTTGTTAAATTAATCCAACTAGACTTGACTAAGTAAAACTAAGTCAACTGATCCTCTCATTATAGAACTCATACTTGATTCCTCAATCAATGGAGAAATAAAGAATAAATTCCTCAACCAGTCGAACAACTAATTGCATGCTCTCACAAAGACTTCAAATTTAATTTTCCATAATTAATTAACTCATGGAGATTAATTAATTAATATTTTAAACTCTTTTTAAGACCAAATTCGTTTTTACTTCCTATAGTTAGACCAGGGACTGCTAAAAATAGGAAGGGAGCCATAAATGCTATTTTTAGAAGATTCTATTTTTAGCCATTTCACCTCTCACCTAAGGTGGCCAAAATTCTCATTGGCCAAATTGATATTTTTATAAGTGCTATTTTTAGAAGTTCTATTTTTAGCACATTCTAATTTTAGCATTTCTTGTTGCACACTTTTCAACACTCCCTCTCAATAAGAAAGGGATTATTAGCAACCCCAATCCTATCTCTATGGAACTCAAACTTGCCCTTTGACAATGCCTTTGTCAAAATATCTGCATCCTGTTCCTCAATTGAAATGTATAGAAGCATCATGATCCTCTTGACCACACAATCCCGTAGATGATGATAGCGGATATCTATAGGCTTGGACCTGCCATGAAACATTAGATTCTAAGAGAGTTTAATGAAACTCTGATTATCACAATATATCATGGTAGGATCCATCATCTTACCAAAAAATCCCACTAGAATCTTCCACATCCAGATGGCCTCACATGCAGCTTGACTAGCAGCCATGTATTTAGCCTCCGCTGAGCTAAGTGAAACTAATCTCTATTTCCTACTATACCAAGAAACCACAGCTAACCCAAGGTTAAAGATTCCTCCAGAAGTGCTCTTCCTGTCCAATGGACTACCTGCCCAATCTACATCCGTGAAGATTTGGAGCTTCACTCCCTCTATCCTCCTGTACCATAATCCATACTATGTAGTGCCTCTGATATATCTCAGCACATGCTTTGCCGCCTTCCAAAATAACTTGGTTGGCTGAACCATAGCTTGACTCAGCTGGTTCACCGCAAAGCACAAATCTCGCCATGTGTTCACTAGATACATAAGTGAACCCACAAGCTGCCGATAAACAGTAGTAGCTACTACCTCACCTGAAGTAGCATCCTCCTTCCTCCAGTTATCTGCTAGAGGAGTCTCCATGGGCTTGCACATCTCCATTTGGAAGCGCCTAAGTATCTCATTGGCATACTTTCCCTGAGACACAAATACTTCCCTGTCTCTCTACCACAGCTCCATGCCTAGAAAGTAGTGCATGACACCCATGTCCTTCATCTCATACTCTCTTGCAAGGTCCTCCTTGCAAGACTTGATCAACTGATCATCACCTGTCAAAATCAGATCATCGACATAAAGTACAATAATCAATAGCTTACCTTCTACCATGATGTGATAGAGGTTCGCATCTGCTTCACTCTTGGTGAAGCCCAACCTGGTGAAATAGTTGTTGATCCTGGTATACCAAGCACGCGGTGCTTGCTTAAGCCCATACAATGCTTGCTTGAGCCGACACACATGCGACTCATTATCGAAGGTCACAAATCCCTCCAGATGTCTTATGTATACCTCTTCTTCAATTCCCCCATTGAGGAAAGTTATCTTCACATACATCTGATGGATCTTCCAACCCATCTATGCTGATAGTGCTAGAATCGATCCGATCGATGATTACCTTGCAGCAGGAGCAAAGGTCTCGTCATATTATATCCCCTCCACCTGTGAGAAACCATGGGCAACAGACCTTGCCTCGTGTTTCTCAATACTACCATCAGCTGCATGCTTTACCTTGTAAAGCCATCGGAAAGTAACCACTAACTTGTCCCCTAGTCTAGGGACAACATCCCAGACACTATTCTGCATGATAGAATCATACTCCTCTACCATCGCATCCACCCAAACTGGTTGCTACACTGCCTCCTCAAAAGAAGAATGCTCGGTCGCTACACACTCCCCAACCAAGGCCATGTAGCCAGTGTATCTATTGGGAGATCTCCTTTGTCTGCGCTGACAGGATGGCTACCCCACATTCTCTCTCACATCTTGCATCAATCGGTTAGCTTCTCGTGAGCGTTTTCACCCATCTCTAGAAGACTCTCCAGCAGTGGTGATCTCCACTACTGGAATCTCTGCATGTGGTTGATCCACATCATTAGGAGGCTCCTCCTCCTAAGGAAGTAATACTTCCTCATCATCACCATGCAAACTTGAGCTCCCTCTCAAGTGACACTTTCATGGCTCACTGCTCATCGAACTTCAGATCCCTGTGCACTACGGTCCTCTGACTGGGAGGCAAAAACACCTAATAGTTGTGAGGTGTATCCGTGTACCCCACAAGTATTCCCAACTCAGCTATTGGGTCTAGCTTCTTCTGAGCATCTTTGGTCACATGACAGAAAACTAGTGATCCAAAGATGCAGAAGTGACTCACATCAGGTCACTTCCCCGAAAAAGCCTCTATAGGTGTCTTCATCCCCAACATGAAATGACGAATTCTGTTTTGAAGATATATTGTTTTATTGCATGCCTCGGCCCATAGATGAAGTGGTAGACCTTGGTCATGCAACATTTCTTGAGCTACTCCCACAATATAATTGTTCTTCATTTCGTCCACCCCATTCTATTGTGGGTTATGAGGTGCTGTGAGTTCCCGTTTAATTCCTTCTGAAGCACATATTATTTAAACTACTGGGAAACATACTCTCCACCGTTATCAGTCCATAAGGCCTTTAGTTTTGTCCCTAATTCTTTCTTTTCCAAATCTTTAAACTCACAAAACTTCAAGAAGGCTTGATCCTTCTTTTGCGTGAAGTAGATCCAACATCTACGAGAAAAATCATCAACAAAAATAACATAGTACCTATGCTTTGCCATGGAGGCTGTAGAGAAGGGCCCACATACATCTGAAAGAACTTGCTCCAGAACTGCTCCCACTCTACTATCCCGATCATGAAAGCAAGCTTTCACATACTTACCCAAAGTGCAACCTTTGCATGTGCTCATTTGCTCCAGCTTACACTTGGGTAATCCGGTAGAAATTTGTTGCATGATCTTCAAGGCCCCATGACACAAGCATCCCAGTGTCCTATGCCATAACTCACGAATATCTTTGCCATGCACCACCTCTGCTTTAGAACTCAATGTAGCATAGTCTTCTACGTATAACTTATAGAGATTCTTAATTTGAATCCCTATCTGTTTCGTCTGTCCAATGCCGATATGCCTTAGGAAAACCTTTCCCAAACTAAAGACTTCATCATAGCCTTTATGCTCAAGCATAGCAATATACTCAAGATTCTTTTTAAGCCCTGGTACATACATAACATTAGAAAAAGTGAGGGGACAACCATGCTTCCTCTTAAACACAACTATACCTTCACCTAAGACACGTTACTTTCCGTCATCGCCCATCTTGATCTGTATCTGGAGATCCTTCTCCTCCAAAGTGCTGGATATATTCTTATCACCTGACATGTGGAAAGAGACTCCACTATCCAAGTACTAAACACATCCCATGCTGGATGAAACCATACATGCAATAAGTGAGAAATCCATCTCAAATTGTGAAGCTAGTGCATCACCATCAGATTCCTTGGAGGAACCTTTCTTGGACTTCTTCTTTGGGAAATTAGTAGCATAATGGCCCAACTCATGACAATGAAAGCATCTCACCTTCGACTTGTCAAACTTCTTCCCTCCTTGAGAATACTTGGATTGGGATGCCTTCCCTTTCCCTTTCTTATCTTTAAATGCTAAAGCCAAGTTATCTTCATCATCATGTTTTGATGAAGAAGCTCCATCCATGGTGCTCCGTCTGATCTCCTCCTGCATCAAATCCGACCATACTCATTCCCAATATTGCAGTTTATCCCTTCCATTCACTGAGTCGTAGTAGCTATGCCAGCTCTTAGGAAGGCCAAGGAGTGCTAGACTCACCATATCATTGTCAGCGGTCATGACCCCTACACTTGCAAGCTCATCACTGTAGGTGGTGATCTTGTTAAGGAACATAGAGATAGTGTCACCCTTTTCACACTTAATCATGCGAAGTTTTTCCTTCAGTGCCAGCTTTCTCTAAACACTGCTATTCTGATATAAATCTTTCAATGTTTTCCACATTGCATGCAGAGTCTCCTTCCCATGGAGGCTCAAAATTATGTGATCTTGAACTCCCTCTAGGATGGTTCTCCTAGCTCTAGCCACACACTTCTTCCATTACATCAGTTGAGTAGCATCAGTAAGCTTAGGGACTTCTTGATCAATGAAGTCCTTAAGGCCGTTATCTTCCAATACTACATCCATGCGGTCCTTGCAACCTATGTCGTTTGAGCTGCCATCAAGGGCATACTCAAGCCTCAAACCATAGAAAGTCGTCGGTGAAATAGATGGGATAAGAAGTATAGAAGGCAGTTAGTCCTTACACACGTGGTAGTAGTCAAGCCAAGGAAAGGGAGAGATGAGATTGAATGTGGTTAAGCTACGGATTCTAGAAGTGGGAGTTGATTACAAGGTAAGGAAAATGATTATGTGGTATTGGGACCAACAATTCAAAAATTGATCCTCATACTTCGACTGCCAACACAACTTGCAACTCAAATCACCCATATGAGGAAATAAAATTTTGATTCTCATGTATAGAGGCATTCACATTCTCAAGGCTACACACTAGCAAATTTTCTCTCTGCCCTGAAGTAGTCTACAAGAAAGGTAATGATCATTGTTTCTAGTGTAGGAGCACCTACAGGATCCTACATGATACATAACAACACCTATAGGATTGGTAGTGAGCAGTTTTAAAAGGGAAAAATAGAGGTTGGCTTCATTGGAAAGTGATAATAAGGTAGGATCTGAACTTTCCCGCAATTTCAATGTAACAAACCATATAGAAAGCCTTCTATTTTGTTGAAAGAGATTGCAGTCTAGGGGAATTGTATACACGAGATTTTCATTTAAAAATTCCTCATCCATTAAATTTTGTATCAGATGTATACAACCGTTCATCCATTAGGAAAATGTCAGGGGGATTTAATAAGAGGGAACCCATCAACACTGTGAGGATTCATCCGCACCCTCCTGTACTAGAGATATTTACAAGACACAATCGGATGGGTTTCTTTGAAAAATTGATGGGATATGATGACGAAGTGGCCAAAGAATTTTCTCTCTCCCTCATTCCACTGACTAGGACACATGTCGCTATTGTGGTGAAAGGCCTCTCTATAGAACTCACCCTTGAAATCATAGGCAAGATCACCAACCTTCCTTTAGGGATGCCTTGGAGAAAGGAGGATAAGTGTAAGAGCCAAATGGAAAAGAAGAAATTATTTTTAAAAGGAGAGGAGGCAATGGAAGACAAAAATGGGGTTAGAAGAAAAATCCTACCATATCCTTAGAATGAGATTAGCTACCACTTTATTAAGTATATATGATGTGAAGGTAGGTATAGTGTGGTATATAGATACCACTTTAGGCTTCTCCAAGAGTTGAGGTTTGGAGCAGACACACCTCCTCAAAAAAAACTCAGCATACCCTACTTCCTTCTTTAATCAGTGATAGGTATGAGAATTAAGGTGCAGGAAGGAAAGCATCAACAGCTAGCCCATCATGGGTTAATCAGACTTATCATAGAATATGCCCCCCAAAACCTAAGACTCCCTATCACATGGGCAGCTTTCAGAGACATAGAGATAGAGGAAGACATAGAGGCCATTGAGTAGGACAAAAGCCCCACTGTTAGTGAAAGGGATGAAGAAGAAATAGAAGAGGAGGAAAAAGAAACAAAGAGGGGTGAAGAGGAAATAAAGGAGGAAGAAAAGGAGAAGGAACGTGGTGAAGAGACAAAAGAAGATGCAAAGGAGGAAACTGATGAACAGAGTGAGGAAATAAAGGCGGAAGAAGAGGAGAAAGGCAAGAGTGAAAAGGAAATAGAAAAGGGGAGACAGAAGACAAGGAAGAACTAAGGTCTACAATGCAATTCAAAGAAGGGGAGGAATCACCCAGGGTATCTCGAGAACCCACTGAGAAAGAGGCAGCAACTGTTGGTGAGCTCTAGTATTGCAGCGATAATGCCGCAAATCCTGGGGCTTCCTTCTTTACTTTTGTCAACCCGGTAGTTGGTAACAAACTTGGAAGCGACGTTGTTGTATGCACAAGTACTAGCTCTTACTGCAGGCTGTCACTTGATCAGCTGGTACAAGTTCGCTAGGAGCTTAAGCCAACTTATATGAGTTCTTAGGAGAATCTTTAACTCTGATGAAAGAAAGCTACCTCTACAAGGTCTATTCTACTTGCAGAGAGAGAAGGAAAACTAGAATGAAACACAAACCCTAGCAAACCCTAGTTTACCCACTAACCCTACTTATGCAAGAAAAGAGATGGAAACTACTTAAATGGGTGCCATTGACTACTCACAAGGTAAATTGCATTTATTCAAACTACTTCTGAAGATAAATGAGAAGAAATCATCTTTTTGTACTTCTGAGTATTTTTATGTGGAATTATTATGCTTGTGATTCGACTGGTTGTGACTGTGCAGAGGTTTGGTGGCAGAGGAAGATGGAGTTGGCTTTTGCAGATGGTGAGGAAGGTGTGCATAGGTCCTAAGAAGCCCCTAGTACCCTTCTGAAGACTTCCATTGCGATAAGACTTCGAAAAATCACTCATAGGAAGATCTACAGGAGGCTGCAGGGGATCTCCAAGAGGTTCTACAGGAGGAGGCGGAAAGTGGTTTTTGTAGGTTTGAAGGTGGAAAAATGATGGGAAAGGAGAAATGAAGGTTGGATGAAGGTGTTGAGGGGTCTATAACTTATCAAGGAAGATCAGGGACAAAGGAGATGGTTAGATTTGTTCAAATGGTGAGAAAACAACTTTATGGAAAAACAACGCAGAAATTAGGGCAGATTGGCAAAATATGGCGCATGAACTGGTGGATGTATGAGAGGTGAGCTGGTACTGGCTGTTTTATGGAGGAATGATGAGCTATAATGTTCTACAAGAGAGCTGCAAACTTACTTCTCAAAATTGAGCAAAGCAAGAACCGAAAAACAGAATTTTGTTTATTTTAACCTAAATTCTGACCTAAAACCAGAAAAATGTTGAACAATACTTTATGAACAGAAAAACATGTGAGATAACTATGGTAAAAGGGCATAAAATTATCTAGCAATTAAATCTAAACCAATCTCAACTTTTCCAAATCAAAGTATCACACTAGCAGTTGCATGAAAGAGCAAAAACTGTGTTTTTGGTGGCAACAGTAGTGCCTTGACCTCCGATCATGGTCCCAAAGAGGGAGAAAGGAGATCAAGACCTACTGGTAGCCTTTTTGGATCTTTTTCTTTCACTGCAGCAACTTACTTAAGCAACTTGAAGCAAAAACAACTATTCTAACCATCAAAAGCAACTTAATCTAATGAAGTAAAATGAGTATATGTAGCAGAAATTAACTTATGAATGGAAACAAAAACATATAAGTACACAAAGGAGGTGTTGGGAAACTTGGGTTGGGCCCTAACCCAAGATCTTTAGCCCTCTAGAAAAAAAATCATTGTTGGTTCAAAACTTCATTCATCTTCATTATCAAAAATAACAGTTACATCACATAAAAACTGTCTCAAAAAGAGCTCGAAAATGAGCTGAGTACAATGTTGCACAAAAGTGAAAAAATATACTAAGAAATGGCTAACCTACTGAGGCTTGAAGATTTCTTATTTATACAAACGGGGACTCCAACAATCCTCCTAAACTTAAGGAACTCGGCTGCCTAGAATTGAAGATAACAACAACCCTACTTGACTTTCTCAGCTGCCCCTTAGAATCATCAATGTGGGCCTTTGTACTCTGAGCTGTTAATGGAGAATTCATGGAAGGAGTCATTAATGAAGGAGAAACCCCTCCTACAAGTCCTCTTCCCTATTTCCCTCAATTTTGGCTGTCATTTGCTCATCATTTCCTTGTCTTTGTCCAAAATTGTCCAAAAAATCTGTAATAAACATTCATTAGACTACATGACAAAGTGACTATTCCCATTCACTCTTTTGACATAAATATATTCAAAAACATGCACAAAAATATTGAGAATGGTGTATTAAATGAAAATAATAGGAAGAATGAGCCCATATAGTTACCCATTTCTGGGGCTCATCATCACCCCTTGTTGAATGGGTTGCTCATCCTCCGAGCAACTAATCTAGCTCCTCATCTTTAATAGCTCTGACAGATTCCCTAACATCCCAAGCCTATGATGTGATGTCTTCCTCTCTATCATGGAAACCTGATTTCCTATCTACTTCCTCCCAATGTTTCTATTCTTCCTCTTCCTTAACTCCTTCCAACAGTCCTAACAGTAGTGGAGGACTGAACTTAAGACCAGGCCAGTTGGCCTTCAAGTTTTGCATTGAGTGTTTATATAGGGGTACTCTCCTGATGGCCTACCTCATCCTGTTTGGGGAGTGATACTCCCTGATCCTTAAGCTATTTGGCAATGTACTCCGCCTTCTCATGCAGGCATGAAGGCAATCATCACCAAACAATCTCTCCATATCTTCAAAATGAGCAATAGCTTGTGCTTGCATGTCAACATAATCAGGGAGAACTTGGGGATTGGCTGCAAGGTGTTGGTGGGCATAGATGAGCGCCAATGGTTCTGCTAGTTTCGTCCTTATCATCAGTGGCTCACTTAGCTCTTTTGCCATTATCTTCTGAATTTCCACTACCCTCTTTTCCTCATGGCTCATCCAAGAAGCCATAGCCATTAGTTGTAAGTCTCCCAATGTAGCTTTTGGATCCCAAAAATCCATGTCAGGAAGTGTCATGTTATGTAGGTAAAATTCTGCTAGCCCTGCTTTATCCTCGACTAAACTATGATCACATAAATCCATAAACTGACCATAATCTTGAAATGGGATTGTGCCCCTCTGGGCCAATGTCTTAATCTGGAATTGGAGCCACTGGTCTTTGAGATATAGTGCAAAGGATTTAGCTAGTTGTCTGCACTGCAATGCCTCCATTTCCCAGCTGGCCATGTAGGCTAACTGGGCTTCCTCTTCCTGCAACTGTTGTTTCAAAATCAGCACTTCAGTTGCTGCATGAGATTCTCTTTCTTGTTGTTGTTTCATCAGTATTTCACTAGCTATTTGTGGTTATTCTTCTTGTTGTTGTTTCTCTGTTGCCTCACTATCTGCCTGGGGTCCCTCTTTTTGTTGTTGTCCTTCCAAGATTGGAAACTTATTTCCTCCTTGAGGTTCCCTCTCTTGCAGCTTCTTTTTCAACAGTTCATTTTCTTCCTGTAGTTGAACTCTTCTGATGCTCTCTATGTGCCTTACCATGATCAGCTCCCTGCTCATCTCTCTTAACTCGTTTTCCATGTGCCCTATATCTTCGACTCCTTTAGATTTAGCAATCTGCATCTAGGTGTGGGTCCTGACCCTTTCTTTTTCTAGTTCGAAGAAAAGAGGTACAACGAATTTTGTGGGATGATCTTCCCACCCTCCAGAAGATTCTAATAGGAACCTAAGTTAGGCTAAGGTCCAGGTTCTAGCATTTCTTTTGCCTTACCTTCCTCCTGGGACTGTTCCTTTGCCTTCCTTTCTAGTTTTTTAGTTTCTTTGAGCTTGGCCAATGTCTCCTGTAGAGAGGTTTGTGCCTCCTGTAGGACTGCTTTAGAGTCCATCAATTTGATCCTTTCCTTCCAGGTGGAGGTCTTAGGACTCCCTCTCTCATAGGTGATGGAGATTTTGGAGGGGGATTCCTACTTTGTCACAGTAGGTGCATCCTCACTGATAATGGGTTCTTTCGATGGTGGTTGGGGCTTGCCCACCTTGATTGTAGTGCTCCTCCAGGCTTTGAAATACATCAATGTCTGTCTTTTTTTTTCCCTTTTTCTTAGCTGGAGTGCTCAATGCAACAAGAATAGTGTTGCTTCCCTTGCCAGTGTTTTAGGGGATATTTCTTCCTGTGATTTTTCTTCTTCACCCGCTACAGTTTTGCCTGTGTCTGTTATTTCTATTTTAATTTCTGCCATCTCAGGTGGTGTTTTCTCCCTCTCTTGCTGAGTTTTTGCCTTTCCAGTGGCAGTCTTCTTCTAGGCTGTCTTGGTCTTCTTCTTCTCAGCTTTTGTCGTCTTCCTCTTTTCTTCTTTTGATGCTATTTCCTTCTCTACCTTAGGTTCAACTGTGGCTGTGTCATTTTTCTCTTCTTCTCTCTATTTTTCCTCTTTTTCTTCTTCTACTTTAATATCTTGTGCTTCCTCATGAATTTACTTTTCAAGTTCCTCTGTCTACTCCTCCTCTTCACTGCTGAATGGACTAAATTCATCTCTGAGAGTTTTTATGTCGTCTTCCCTAGTCATATTCCTGAAAATTTCCGAGGCTATAGGGATGGTGTATGTGTGGAGGGCATCCTCTACCAGCAACCTAATGACCCCATGGTGGGCCAGTTGGTCTGGAACCCCTACATTCAATTTGGTGCCACACTCTATCAAAGACTGGAGAAGAAAATATGGCAGATTGAGTTTTCTAGCTACAAGTAAGTACATTCCATATCTTAATTCATGCAATAATCTAAAGTGATAACCATGAACTATACTGAATCTTCCTTCACAAGAGATATATTTCATGATTTGGTAGCTGACCTCACCCCATGGATGAGGTAAACTTGTCCTTCTGATCCCATTCTTATCCTCTAAAGGATGTTCATTAGGCTGAAAAAATGTCTTTTTAGCAACTTGTCCTAGTGGTTTTTCTTCTTTGCTCTAAGGGAGCCCAAGTGGAAGACCTGTGATTCTGCTGATAAATTTTGGTGTAAGCTATATGGTTAGACCCCTGAAACTGGCTGTAGCATGTGTTTTTGAATGGGGTCTTAAGGACATTAAAAATTCCTTGGTTACCTCCTCATCATATCCATGAATTCTCTCAAAGAAATACATCCTGTTTGTGCTGGTGAAAATGGCCACCATTTCTGGGTGCTCATGCAATTTGTTGGAGTTCAAAGGCTCCTTTCTCATAAAACCTCTTGGCATGGTGTTTAGTGACTTCTGAAAATGCTCAGGGGAGGAAGAAGGAAACAACTTTCAAAACTGAAAATAGAGGAATAGCTGAGGTTTATCTTTCTGGAATCAGAGAGGGAATTTTCGTGTTCTTTTTGTTCACAACATCAATTTTTCAATTTTCCTCCCTTCAAACCCTGTTTCCAACCTGAATTTACTTCTCGGGTTTTTTTCTTTTTTGAGGAAAATACTATTTTGACAAAACAGAGAGTATATGAAACAGTGCTTTTCTTCTTTCTCACAAAATAAACAGGCTTTCACATGCAAATTCACACTTTTCACAGGCTTGATTTTTTATGGTTGCACCTCTTCTTTACAGGAGAATATGTGGAAGAAAAAGACAGACTTTTAGCACAAAGAAGAAAATGGAGAGACTGTATAGAATTCAGAAAACACAAGCAGACTTTTGTGCTCACGTTCCTTGCCTTTCTCAACCCAATACCTTGCTTCTAATTCCAGCACCTTGTATAGATATATCACATGCAAAGTGGGTTTCTGAGCCTACCTCTTTTCGAGCTCGAATTTGGCAAAAATTCTGAATTTTTCCTCTGCAGAGCTGCTCTCTGGCCTTCCTATAGAAAGCCTCCTCTAGATGGTGTTCCTGCTTCTCTACAATGCAATAATGCTCCTGTAGAGCCCGATAAGCAGGAGGGTTTTCAAAACTGGCAGAGAATGACTGTTTCACTATTCTGAAGGTGGTAGGTGAGTGCTGCAATCGAGAAATCATTGACTCAAATGCAAGCAAAAGGTTGTGGAGGCTTCGATCGCAGTGTACTTACATTGATGGAATGATCTGCGGTGACGAGGTGAGGTGGAAGGATGGGTACGTTATCCCCATCTGGACCATTAGTCCTACTCCAGTGCCATAATGGTATTTCATGTCACCTATTGACCATCACTTCCATTATTCCTGTTATATGCCGCTACCACTACCGGTTCTTAGCATTTTTCTTCCCGAGTTGATGGGCCACACATGCTAACTGCGTATCTGAACTACTGTTTGAATGGGACGAAGCTTGTTTGAACTGAACGAGGGTGGTTTGAACTGAATGAGGGTGGCCAGTTAGCTAGCCACTGATTTCATTTGATCACGACCATTTCAATGTTTGTTCAATTCCTAAATAATATTCATACAATAGAGGAACAGGTTTAGCCACTTACTTGTTAGTCGCTATCATGCTCTACATGCTTGGACTTGGCACCTTATTTATTTATTTATTTTTATTACTGCTGGTGTTGGTCCTCGTGGACTCTAAACTGGTGGCTTTTGCTAGAGATTTTTGTTCAGGCACCGCTCCTCGTACGTTGTATACATCTTCGCTACACTGACCCTACCTCTGGAGCTTGTTTTTTAAAGGGATCAGTTGTTACAAGAATCCTGCAGGATTTCTTGTAACTGCTTCTCCCTCTAAAATACCTGGCTCATGCTTGAGCAGGGACTGAAGAGACAACTACAGAAGGTTCTGAAGGAAACGAGTAACAGCTGGAATACATTAGGTAAGAAACAAGTGAAGAATGATGTTGTTTTATTCATCATCATTTTTTTTGTTTAAAAATGAAAGAAATAGAATTTCTGTGTTTTCTATGCAGGGAAGGAAAAGCGAGTGGAAGTGTGGGTGTGCAGGGATGGAATGGAGAATTATATGGATGAATCATGGCAGGGAGTTCCACATGCCTTCTAAACAAATTTTTAGCCCTCAGATTCTTCTCTAAACTTAGTTTTTAGCTCTCTATTGCTTCTATAGGAGCCTCCTATAGAATGCACAGAGTTTCCTGTAGGATGCAAAATGTTCAAAACAAACAAGACCAAGGCCTCAGAAAAGACAATGGCGATGGAGGAATGAGTTATCAAGGGTGTATGCAACATGGCCATGTCTTTTCTCTCTTGTGTGACCCTTGTACAACCTACAATGCATTCAAAAGAAGTTAGATTTTTTCTATTTTTTTCTTTTTTCCCTTTGCTTTTTCTCTTTTTTTTACTTTTTTTTTTTTATGAGATAGCTAGGGCGCCTCTAGGAGGTTTTCACCCTCACTGCTTGCCCTGGGCGCCTCCAAGAGGTTTCTACCTAGGGATCTTTTATTTTTTCTATTTTTTATTTTTATTTTTATTTTTATGTTTTTTTTAGCTCAAGGTGTGGGTGGAGTGGAGGCAGAGACCTGCTCCACTACCAACATGGTTTTACTCAGATTCTCAATAAATTCCTACTTGGAAAGGGGCTTCATGTAGATCTTCAACCTATGCCCATTGAAAAGCATGGGGATGGCTTCTTCATCGATGGTCTGGATTAGGACTAAACCATTGTCACTGCATTTTTCTACTGTGTATGGTCCCATCCATCTTGTCCTCAATTTGCCCTTGAAATCTTTATATCTTGAATCATACAGTAGTGCCCAATCCCCTTCTTGGAATTTTTTTTCTTTGAGGTGTCTGTCATGCCATATTTTCCTTTAAAGTTGGACTACCTCTGAGTGGAGAAGGGCTTGCAATCTCTGCTCATCCAATCCATTTAGCTGAAGTAACCTTTCCTTTTGTGCATGGCTGAGATCTAGGTCTAGCTACGTTGCCATCCTTAATGTGTTGTATTCAAATTCTATTGACAGCAAAGCCTTCTTCTCGTAGACTAGCTCATAGGGTGTGAACCTTGTGGTGGTTTTCCATGTGGTGCTATAGGCCCAAGCGGCCTCAACCAATCGATTTGCCCAATCGTTTCTGATACTTCTCTCTTCCTTTGTCAAAATCCTTTCCAAAGCGTTGTTAGTGACTTCCACCTGGCCATCTACTTGCGAATGATAAGGGGTGGAATTTTTGTGCTTAATCTTGTGATGTGTGAGTAGGTCTTCAATCAGATTGGAGGTAAACTGACTCCCTTGATCTGTAACTAATTCTCTTGGATAGCCAAACTTGTAAAAGATATCTTCCCTCAAAAACTCAGCTACTTATTCTTCTGTTGTTTCCTTGATCACCTTTGTTTCTGCCCATTTTGTCGGATAATCAATACACACAATGATGTAAGATTTTGGTTTTGAAGGAGGGTTGATGGGACCCACAAAGTCCATGCCCCACTTCTCAAATGGCTTGAAATTCACTTGAAGTTGCAGGGGCATATCATCCCTTGGAGTAGGTTTCCCCATCCTTTGACATCGGTCAAATGGGCTGATATATTTTCTGACATCTTGATGAAGAGTGGGCCAATAGTAACCTACTTGTAGAATTTTGAAGGTAGTCCTTTTTGCTGCAAAATGGCCCCCACAGGGCCCATCGTGATTGGTTAGGAGAACGTCAAAAACTTCCTCCTCCCTGACACATCACCTCAAAATCTGATTTGGGCCAAGCTTAAAAAGATTGCCCTCAATCCATGTGAATGGGGCACTTTTTCTCACGATCTTGCTCTTTTCTTTTGAGGATAAGTGTGGCGGAAAATGTGCTGAAACCAAGTAATTTGCTATATCAACAAACCATGGAGAGAGTACCGAAATAGCAAATAGATGTTCATCTGGCATTTGATCATCCACCATTCCTTCTTTACTTGCAGGCAGATCTAATCTAGAAAGAAAATCAACAACAACATTTTCCTTACCCAGCTTATCAACAATGGTCAAATCAAATTGCTACAATAAAATTAACCATCTAATAATACAAGCATTTACATCTAGTTTATTCATCAAATACCTAATTGCAGCATCAGCGGTGTGTATGAATGTTTGATAGCCGATGATGTAGTGTCTGAACTTATTTAGGGAATGGACTATAGCTAGGAGCTCCTTTTTGGTCATAGTATAGTTTAATTCTGCCTTGGATAGGTTCTTACTGACAAAATATATGGCATAAGGTAGCTTCTCATCAACCTGCCCTAAGGTTTCGCCTATTGCTTTGTTCGAGGCATCTGTGTGAATGTGGAAAGGTAAGGCCCAGTTTTGACCTCTCAAAATTGGGGCAGTTACCAGTTTACCTTTCAATGTATCTAGAGCCTCTTCAAAGTTGTCAGTCCATATGAACTCAGCATATTTTCCCAAAAGACCAAAAAATGGAGAGGCTAGCTTACTAAAACCCTTGATGAATCTTCTATGATACCCTGCTAAGCCTAGAAAACTCCAAATATCTCTTACCTTTTGAGGAGGTGGGACCCTTTGGATGATAGCAATCTTGTTGGGATCCACCTGTAACCCTTGCTGAGAAATTGTATGACCTAGCACAGTCCCTTCAGTCATCAGGAATTCGCATTTTTCGGGACTGAAGGAGAGGTTCATTTTGATGCATTTGGCTAAAACTTTTCCCAGGTTAGTCAGAGATTCCTGGAAGTTAGAACCATGAGGGGTAAAGTCATCCATATAAATTTCCACTGAATCATGAACTAGTTCAGCAAATATGCTCAGTATTGCTCTATGGGAAGTGGCGGGAGCATTGCACAACCCAAAAGGAAGGACCCGGTATGCAAAAGTACCCCAAGGACAAGTGAAAGTGGTTTTATCTTGGTCTTCCAGGTTAATTTGGATCTGATTCTACCTGCTAAACCCATCTAGGAAGGAGAAGAACTTCTTCCCTGCCATCTAACACTTGATCTATGAAAGGCAAAGGGAAATGGTCTTTCTTGGTGCCCTTGTTCAGTTCCCGATAGTCTATGCAAATTCTCCACTTCCCGTTTTTTATGGCACTAGCACCAAAGGAGAAACCCATTCGCTGTCAGAGATGGGATAGATGAATCCTACATCCAATAACTTTTTCAGCTCTTCTTTGACAATGTCATTAAGGGCTCGATTCATCCTCCTTTGAGGTTGCTTGACTGGTTTACAATATTCTTTAATGTAAATGTGATGAGTACAGACTGAAGGGTGTACTCCCTTCATCTCCTTATAGCTCCAAGCAAAAGCATCCAAGTGGTTTTCTAATAAGTTACACAGTTCTTTCTCTTGAGAAGTGGATAGGGATCAGTTGATCCTCAAGGTTCTTTCTGGGCCGAATTCCACATTCTTCACTCGGAGAAAGGTCATATCAGCCACACAGAGATCAACTATAGGATTGGCCGGAGTTTCTTCCACCAGCTCTTCTAATGGCAACACACTGGGGGGTGGATTCTGAATCAAGTTTTCAATAAGGTCATCCTCGGTTTCTGGTCCCCCCATGGTAGCCTCTACTATACACAATGGTGTGGAATAGACTTCATCCTCATCTTCCTCATCCAACCAGAGAGGTAAATCATGTTCTAACAGAGGTTGGGTAGGAGGATATAGGACTAGTTGTTTGAACATATGCCCATTCTTGATTGTCATGTACCCAGCTCAACAACTAATGTAGGCATCCGCAGTAGCCAACCAAGGTCTTCCCAGGATGAGAGGATACCCAGTGACCTTTGCCATTGGCTAGAGAACCAGAAAATTAGCATGATACTCCCAGGAATCAATAGAGACCATTAAATATTCCACAATCCCCTCAGGGGTCATGGTGGAGCGGTCTGCTAACTGTAGGACTGTTGTGGTCTTTCTCAGGTAACCTTGAAGGTTGAGTTTGAGCATAGTGTCCCTGGTCATCACATTAATGGCAGCCCCTAGATCAATCAAGGTATGGGGGATTATGGTGCCATTGATGTGGACATTGACATTAGGTCGGACAATTTCCCTATGACATTGATAGTTGGAGCATCTCTCATGCGCCTGCCTGGGTGTCTGAAGCACTTCTCCTTGATCATCTTGTTGTATATGGGCACATCTTTTATGGCTTGGAGAAGTGATATCTTTACACATAATTGTTTTAATTCTCCCGGAAGTTCAGTTTCTTGTGGGGTCGGTTCTGTGGTTCCAGTTAGTCTCTCAGGAAAGGGTGGAATGACTTTTGCTACAATTTCCTGTTTTTCTTCTGCATCCTCCTTAGGAGGAGGTTGGATATCTGGGAGAACCTTACCAGATCGTAGGTTAATCTCCCAAATCTCCACAACATAGGTGTTATCGAGAAAACTAGTATCCATTCAGAGCTGTTAGTCCCACTAAGACGGGTAGCTATCTTAGAAACAAACAAACTAAAATTACTTTCGTTTTCCTTTATGAGAGATAGATGAGAGAGAAGCAGAGAGTACCAACCTCAGTTTTTTGCTTGGATCCTTGCTTGTTTCCTCCCTCCTTTGACAGAGCTTCACCACTCCTTCCTTACTTGTCCCACTTCACAGAGCACATGTAGAGTCAAAGCAACATAATACCATCAAAGCATAGAGATCTATAACCATAAACAATATAGGATCGAATGTATATTAACCATACAAATGCATATATCAATACAAGATTCAAAGATACAAAAGAATATGGAGGAAAACTCAAATAGCTTTATTGATAGAAGTAGTAAAAGAGAGGATTACAACCCCTTGGTCTGACCCAGTGCCATCCTCCCAGCATGAATGCCCTCTTCACCTCATGAAAAGCTTAGATCACCCAGCAATATAATGTTGCACAGAGAAACTAACAACACTTCTTTACAAAATACAAAATTCCAGACTTTTGGATCTCTAGGATGAGGGATCCATATATAGATGTTTGCAGGTGGGTGAGTCAGCTTCTGGGATTTTTATTAGTGTCATCTCTCTAATAGTTCTTCGTTCCACTTGGTGATTTCATGATCTCTTACTCATCCCTGGGCGAATTCAAAGAGGCAAGTGTCAAATGAGCAGCTTCTAGAAGATTCTCTGGGTTTCCACCTAACCAACTGCTTCTACCATTTGTATGCTCTTGCTCATCACACTGTACAGAAAGGCTTTTCAGTATGCATCACAATTTTTGCATGTGGCAGGTGAGATGCATCACACCCTTAGCACTGAGCAGTCTGTATGGTCCTTTTTTGACCAATTCTGAGTAGTTTTTCATGGAGAACTTCTGGGAGATGATGTAATCAACTGACCTTGCTCCTTTAGGGTATGAAACAACACTTTTAGGGACTTAGAAGCCCTTGGTTTATGGACATATGTGATTGGGGTTGCAGTGCCCAAATATGTCTATAACAGTTGCCCGCTAAAGTATGAGGTTGTAAATATTTTTGATGTTGGGTGAAATGCTTTATCATGAGGATCCAATGTTTTTCGAACTGGAAGGTGACCTGTAATAAGATACAATACAATACATTATCTTCAAAATATTTTCATGATCTAGCTGAGGTGGGAATTCCCATGCTCAGCTTTATAAATTCATTTTCATGTACATAGAATAGACAACCGTCTGTGTGGCAGACTGATGATTCTGGTAGAGCCATCATCCCTTGGCTTGGATGATTATCTGTGCAACAATGATGTACATTTGATGTCTTTATTTTCCTGAACATATTTAAGCCCTGATGGATGAAACTAGATCTACAGCCTTCAAAACTCATTCAATCTTTGCCTGAGGTACAAGTTAGTCCATGTGAAAAGATGTTCTGATGTCGAACATGGAAAGACATCACCTGATTACCAGCCAATGATGTAAGCTGTTAACAGGAGTGAGAGGAATCACTGATGATGATGATTACCCTCAAGGTACTACAGTACAATTCATGTGGTGTGAATACATGAGTTGATGTCGAACACCATGAAAAATCTTTCGATCGAAGGCCACTGAAAGGGTTGTTCCTAAGTCGACTTCTTGGATAATGAACTGATGTCGACAAGAAGTGACCCATCATAGAAGGGCCTGAATCAATCCCACATCTATGAGATGGAATGGAGCAAAT
Source organism: Pinus tabuliformis (assembly GCA_031772625.1). Taxonomy (NCBI): domain Eukaryota; kingdom Viridiplantae; phylum Streptophyta; class Pinopsida; order Pinales; family Pinaceae; genus Pinus; species Pinus tabuliformis. The sequence goes on along the minus strand of CM062810.1, from coordinate 554,125,441 downwards.
GATATTGTGGAGGTGAAAACAATCTGATGATACACGTTTCAGGGTGGCGGTCAGGAAAGAATGAAGCGTGAAGGTATTGCAGCGGATGAGACATAAGCTGGGTTGATGAATTCTCTGAGTGACTTATCTTGAACATATCGGCGACACTGAAATGGATTGGTAGCATTAACCCCAAAAATGGATGGTACGGTGGACCAATGGTGATATGACCGGTGAACAGAATAACCCAACCCGACTCAATCATGGTGATGGAGTGAAAGTGTCATGCTCAAGAGCGACTTGCTACCAATAAAGTTTCTTCAAGTTTTCTTCTCAATTTTTCCCCAGTCATTACTGGCCAGTACCTCTTTATTTTTGTCAAGCTTGAGGAGGATAACATAGGCTTGTTCTATAATTTTCCCTTCGGGCAAACCCGTCGCTACATTTGAATGACCCTAGCGACAATGAAACTCGCTCTTGTCTGCATGGACAAGTTTTTCGCTATTGTTTTAACGACACGACAACAATAACTCGGTTCTTTTCAATTTTAGAGAGTATGAAAAGAGACAGAAAGGAAACTCCAATATTCCTTTTTCATAATATAATCCCTTAAGTCTGAAAAAGTATAAAACAATGTGAAAGGGATGACTTTTCAATAGTTTTAACGAGCTAAACGAGACAAACGCTCGATATTTTTGTGTAATAATCCCTCAGGTCCACAAAGATTAAAATATAGAGGAGGGATGTCCCTTCCAATCACTGTAATGAACTGGAGAGGCTAATTGTTTGGAAATCTTTTCATATTTTACGAGTCAGATGAAAAGAGTTTAAATAAGACTCATTTTTTGGAGGAACGAGTGATGTTTTTGGGTAGCATCTGGTTCCAGGTGAGGCTTGGAACTTTTCAATCATGGCAGTGTAAAGAAGATGTCTCATAGAATCGCTGGTCGCAGCTATTCCTCAAAAGGGGTAAACAATCAAATGGAGGTGTATGATCGGCTAAAAAACAGTGGAGGTGATGGTAAGAACATTACCAAGGCTCAAAAGCTGATAATTATGTGATCACAATGGTTATTTACCGAAGGTGGGTTCATTCTTTAATGAGCTTAAACTCTGGTGGAACATATCCTCATTGCTACGTTTATTTTTTAACGAGCTTGAACTTCGCGTAAAACTGCTCGTGCCAGTCGTATAATAAGGATATCTCATCGATATGTTCATTTTTTAGGGAGCTTTCCCCATTCGAAACTCTTCTCCGTAGCCTTTTGCATGCAAACTAGGAATGAACAAATACTGTCCTTGGGGTTAAAGAACTACTGGGGTTAGGTAGGAAAAATCTTCCTTTACTTTGTCGGTGCCATTTGGCCCTTGCAAAGGTGAATGGTTGATCAGACCAATCACCTAACTTAAGCAGTTGAAGTTAGTAAAAATTACAGGGTTAGAGTTATTCTGATCACTTTTCACTTGCGTACAAAAGGTTTGGATGCCCCCAGGTATAAAGAAAAGTAGAGTTTCCATGTTACCATATGAAATTTCTCGCATTTGCAAGATTGCTCCATCCGCATTTGCAGACAAAACACTTTCTTGGCTTTGTCCATCAAAATAGACAAAGGTGAATCCTGTGTCACCTCCACTCACATAAATTTGACGAGGGAATCTTATTCTAGTCTAATCCCATTTTCCTAAATGGACGGGTGTGTCAAACTAGTCATATATCCTCCATGGAAACCTACCCTATACCTACAGTTTTTCTGCCGAAGCAGGCCAGGGCGCATGCCCCCTAGATTTCAGTCATAATCATGTTGGCATTATGGCACAAGTTTGGAGCTATGGCACAAGGGTTTTCCTTTATGGCAACTCTCTATGGTGACAGATCTCAGGTCCAGATCTCAATACAGGCTTTCAGAATGAAGAAAAAGATATATACGCAGGTTCACCTAGACAAAGGCGCGTACACACGTGGGTTAGACGTTACAAAGACGCGTATGCGTATACACGCACTTTCATGCAAGGAAAAGCACGTATATATTGGAGAACTTACTTTTGGTTCGTGGTAGTTAGTCCTTGGTATTTGAACCTATGGGTTTGGACCATGGTATCTCGTCAAAAGTGTTGACCCCAAGTATTGGGTCCAAGGTATTGTTTTATTATGGTTTTGGACCGTGGTATTATGAAATGCCTAAGACTATAAAAGAGGAAGGAGATCATTTGGCAAAGCATCATCTGAATTAATTGAATATCTAATAAGGGCGAGATCTGAAATATTGGTGATTGGGGTTATGGTGCAGATCTTGATTTGAATGGAGGAACCTTAGCGCAAAGAAGGATAAGTTCTATTGATGGGTCATAATCTTTTGGCTTGAATGATAATATATTTGCATGATTTTGATCTATTATATGTGGCGCATGCCTGATCTATAAATATGATAATCTGGGTTAATCAGTGTTTGAATATTTGAAAGAGTGAATTATATTTGATAGATCTGTATGCAGGTTCAGTGAAGCGAAGGTGCATATACACGCTAGTTCAGTGAATGAAAACAGTGTATACGCAGGTTTCTCCAAATGCAGAGGCGTATGCACGCAGGTTTCAAGTTATTGAAGTAGTGTATATGTTTTGAGTTGTGATCTAGCTGCTTCTGTTTATTGCTACAGTGTTTTGGGTTCAGAATTGGTGTGTGGTTACAGTTACTGTGTTCTGGGTACAGCTGTCAGAGAAGTGTTTATTTTGATTCAGTTTTGATTGGTGAAGAGGTGATTGATTCATGTAGAAATTCTTAATGTTTGATTGATGTGGATCCAGTCTAAAAATTTATGAAACGTGGTCCCTGGAAGAAAGAGAAGGTTGTAGCCTTCTATAGGCCACCACCTACGTACTAGTATCTTGGCTAGTGCAAGAGCTAAGGGGGTTGTAGCTCCCTTCCAGGAGAAGCTGGAGAACGAGAGAGGCTTGTAGCTCTCTGCAGGTTGCAGCCTGTGTATTGGTAAAGGACTGCACCAGTACATTGTAAAAAGAAGTTTCTAATTAAAAGAAGAGAGAGACGAATTGCAGTAGGTGGTTTTCACCCACATTGGGTTTCCACCTTATATCTTTTGTTCTTGTGTTTGTGATTGTCTCAGATCTGTTTTACTATTTCTAGTTACTGTTTATTTGATCCTAATACACATATTAATGATCAACATCAGTAAGATAAACTAAATTATAAGTTTGCATGGCATACACGGGTTTCCTTCTCTACAGTTGCGTATATACGCAATTTTATCTAACTAAAATAGCGTATATGGTCTGGGTTTGAAAAAGAAAATATTTGACTTCATAATACTGATTCACCCCCCCTCTCAGTATTATTTAAAACAAATCACCAAATCACTCACGCTCATCAGGTGGACTGACCGGAGATTGATTAGACATTCCTTGTGCAAAAAGACCAGTTAGGGATGGCATTTGACTAGTAGCTATGTGTGAACCGGGGAATGAAAGCTGGTCTATGAGCTAGACCACTCTACCTTCATGTGGAAAACACATCACTCCAAAGAGTGAGGAGACAATGGCTTCCATGCTATAAATGTAGTCACGCCCAAGGAGTAGATTGTAATCTAAAGGTCCTTGGACTACCATTACGTTTAGATGAACGGTTTTCCTTCTCAAAGTTATAGGAAAATTTGGAAGGATCCCTAACGGTCGACTGGTTCCTTTGTTAAAGCCTGTTAGATTTCGAATCTCAGGCAGAAGCGATGGCGAACCAAGCGCTTTCCAAGTAGTTGAGGAAAGGATACTCACAAAAGCTCCTTCATCTATAATAGTACCAACCATGATAATTCTGTAAGATTTTACTATGATTCGGAATGGTACATTAGATGGTAGGCGGGGTCTGGGTAGTAGATTCCAATCGAAGGAAACGACTAGATTGCTTGGAGGTGGGACTGAATAAACAGCTGGATGAATCTCTAACGAACTTCCTTCCTGCAGTAAAGGAATGGGTAGATTGCCCCCATGTTCATCAGATTCTGTGTTAACGAAGATAATTTGAATGGTGTCGTCCTCATCCTCTTTGGTGACAATATCAAATGAAGGTGGACCTTCTAAAGATAAGACCAGGTTGATTTCCGTCTTGACTTGTTGACTTTGGTTTGGGGTGGACTCAGAGAGTTTATCTTTAATGATAGGTGCTTCGACTGACAACAAAGGTGTGTCAGTAAGATTTTCAACTAGCGATGGACACGGCAAGAGTTTCTTGTATCTAGGAGGAAGTCGCCACGATGAAGCAAGACAGTTTTCCAAGACTCTTTTAGCTTCATCCAGGAAGTGACAACAGTGGAGGGCATGATTTCCTTTGCACATTCTACAAGGAAATTTAGATGTTCCTTTCTGTCCATTGACTTCTTTTTCACTAGTTGATGGTGTACTCTCAACATGATTGTCAGAGGCTGACGACACCAGATTGTGCAAGAGGGGGGACCAGTCCCTTAAGATCTATGAGATGCAGGGACAATCTCGATGATAGTGGTCCCCTTTGCAAATGACACATGGAGATTTAGGATTGGATGGTGCAGTGTGTGGATTTTCGCCAGATGATGCATGGTTGCCCCCTTTCGCCGTTGGCTCCTTCTTCTTCTTCTCCTTCCCTTTCTTCTTCTTCTCAGTCACTTGGTTTCTAGTTTCACTAGCTTCACCAAGTGAAGAGGAAGAAGGAGAGGGAGAAACAAACAAAGTAGAAGGTTGGGGCGTAACTCTAGTATCATCTGGTTTCTGATTTGATTGTTCAGGAATCATGGTGTTTTGAACGAAAGAGGTTGCGAAAAGCCATACTGGCAAGCCAATTGTTAGTCCCGGAATGGACAATGTGGCCATATGAGGTGCATCAACATCTCCCCAAGAGGAGAAGGGACTAGGATTCTCCCCAAGGAGAAATCCTTGATTGGTGGACTCCATTTTCTCAACCTAAGACCAACGAGGGAATAGTGATGTTATTCCGATTAAAATAAATTTTATGATGCTTTGACACAACTTGCTTTTTCAATTTTTAAGAGTCGAGAAAAAGCTAAAGATGACTCTAGTCGCCTTCGATTTTAATGAGCCTGAAGTGACAAGTGCTCAAATGGACCTTTTCTTTTAAGGAGTCTGAAAATGAACGAAAGTGACTACTCTAGAAATATCGATAGAGGGATTACCAAACCAATCATAAAACTGCAGAATACTTTTTATGGTACAACAGTCAATCTTCCCGAATGCTGTGTTCAGTGCATTGCGATCGATAGGGTGGCAGACACGACTTCCTAAGGATAAAGGATATAGCCTATTGTGGTACCCCAATATATACTCGACGGTATGTGGGAGCACAAGTCCGTACTAGCACTTGTCATCTCAAAGAGGAGGAATCACCCAACCTACGATGAAAGTGATAGTTACCAGGCCTTACGACGCCAGAATACGTCTCTAGCCTAGACTTCTAAATGTTGTGCATTAGGTTCCAAAGCATTTTTATGTTCATTGAATTTATTTTACAGTTGATCTTTCTTAAGAAATTTTCCGTTAAGGTTCACCGCGTGATGTAGATATACAAATCCTAAATATGCAATCTAAGATGATAAACAGTCGTTTACTCTTCTTTTTGCAATGAAAATCCTAGCTACTAAGGAAAGAGAAATAGAAAATTTTCAACATAGAGCAGAGAGAACACACTAGATGCATTGTCCTAAATTAATATCAACAAACAGTATAAATGCAAATGCACATGCATGTATTTGTTTTCCACCTTCTTAATGTGTGAATGACAAAAAGAATGCTAAGTACAAATCTGAACTATCTTTTCTTTCAAATCGACAGTACTAACAATTTTCTTTTCGAAAGGCGAAAGGAAGAAAAGGACGACACTTTGTGATTTGAATTGAAAACTGCTTTCGACACTTGAAATACTATTAATTCAAATAAAATACAAGAGTAACAATGTAATCGACTATCAAAAAGAGAAGGATTCTTTTCTTTGACTGAAAACTACACTTGCGACACTTTCAAATCAAAAGACGACAATTCGATTAAGCTACCGTTTGCAAAAGAGAACTATAAATGGCGAAAAATACATAAAAACATTCACAATTCTTTGTACAACGGAGGCTGAATAATGCAAAGGAAGGGAGTTTCAACAGTGGTATACTGATCACAGACATCAAAACTCCTGAATAAAGCTGAAGACAATGAAGAAAAATCCAAAATCTGGAGGCAGAAACAGTCTTATCTGATCATTGCACCTGTAACATGGGGAAACAGGGATGCATCTCACCTACTGCACACGGGAGATACGATGCATCCAGACTGTCAAAAGGAGATAGTGCGATGGTCCAGGGACGAGACTGGGCTTGGTTTTTTGCTCATAGTTTGCAGCTTAGTTCAGGGATTTAAGCTGAGCTAATGATAGTCAGTAAATACAAAGTGTAGGGGCTGATCTAATGAGGTTACTTGAGCTTCCACCAAGGCACTTAAGATGTTTGCCAGTCAGTTGTCCAGTTTATAAACAAAACCTGGAGATGGACTAAAGCAGCATTGATCTACTTTTCACTTGCATAGCAAATGCAATTCGAAGGCTAGATGGCTTGACTTCGGGCTCTATCTGTAGTTTATAAAGCAAACAAATATAAACAAGCAAACAAGTTATTCGCTCCCCAGCAGAGTCGCCATTTTGTTATCTGGAAAACTAGTGTCCATTCAGAGCTGCTAGTCCCACTAAGACGGGTAGCTATCCTAGAGACAAACAAACTAAAGTTAATTTTGTTTTCCTTTATGAGAGATAGATGACAAAGAAGTAGAGAGTACCAACCTCAGTCTTTCGCTTGGCTCCTTGCTTGTTTCCTCCCTCCTTTGACATAGCTTTGCCACTCCCTCCTTACTTGTTCTGCTTCACAGAGCACCTGTAGAGTCAAAGAAACATAATACCATCAAAGCATAGAGATCTATAACCATAAATAATATAAGATCAGATGTATATTAACCATACAAATGCATATATCAATACAAGATTTAGAGATACACAATAATATGGAGGAAAACTAAAATAGCTTTATTGATAGAAGTAGTAGAAGAGAGGATTACAACCCATTGGTCTGACCCAGCACCATCCTCCCAACATGAAAGCCCTCTTCACCTCATGAAAAGATTAGATCACCCAACAATACAATGTTGCACAAAGAAACCAACAACACTTCTTTACAAAATACAAAATTCTAGCCTTTTGGATCTCTAGGATGAGGGATCCATATATAGATGTTTGGAGGTGGGTGAGTCAGCTTCTAGGATTTTGATTAGTGTCATCTCTCTGATAGTTCTTGGTTCCACTTGGAGATTTCATGATCTCTTACTCATCCCTGGGTGAATTCAAAGAGGCAAGTGTCAAATGAGCAACTTCTAGATGATTCTCTAGGTTTCCACCTAGCGAACTACTTCTACCATTTGTCTACTCTCGCTCGTCGCACCCTACAGAAGGGATTTTTAGTATGCACCAAACTTTTTGCATGTGGCAGGTGAGATGCATCGCACCCTTAGCACTGAGCAGTCTGTATTGTCCTGTTTTGACTAGTTCTGAGTATTTTTTCATGGAGAACTTCTAGGAGATGATTTAATCAGTTGACCTTGCTCCTTTGGGGTATGAAACAACACTTTTAGGGACTTAGAAGCCCTTGGTTTATGGACATATGTGATTGGAGTTGCAATGCCCAAATATGTCTATAACAATAGGTCAAACATGATGTTTCTCCACTATATACCTACTGGGCTTGTCTGTTGTTGGGGTTCGGGTTCGGTTGAGCAGGAGGTAATGGTTATGGTTGAGGAGGTGGTGGAGGAAAAAGAGTGGGAGGAGAGTTGTACTGGGGCCTCCACCTCTGATGAGGTGCATTCTACTGAGCCTGTGGCTGAGCATAAGAGTGAAACGAATGAGCAACTGGTAGAGCCTGGTATTGAGGAGGATATGACCAAGGAGGGGGTGTGGACCAGGAAGGATGAGGAGGGGGACCCTAAGAAGGCATGGAAGTGGCTTGATTGGGGTTGTAATAAGTTTTGGATGTCCCTTGCATTCCCTGCTGGTAAGGTCTAGGTCCATGTGGCCTCCTTTGGTTCATGAAATAGAGTGGTTCAGTGGCTCCTTCAACCCCTTGATATGCAGATTTAATTCCAGGAAAGGAAGGGAACTGATTCGTAGGATGGTCTTATTCATAGAATAAACACACTTCTATAGAGTGCAATGGACATTCGTTCCTAGGATTCTTTCTAGTGCATCTGGGACAAAAGATGGCCAAAGCCCTCTCGGCTTCCTCTTGCTTCCTTTTGATATGTAGGGTATCCATTTGCATGGCAAGATTCTGCCTCATCTCCCTCTTGAAATCTTCCAGCCGATTCTCAAGTTTGTTTATAAGGGATGAATTGGATGAGGATGTACTGGCTAAAGGTTGACTTCTCTTACCTCTCTTTCTAGCTGACCTAGAATGGCTTCTAAACACAATCTTTATTTCATCATAAGGTAGTTGGTAGATGTATCCCCCAGCCAGAAAATGGAGGGTATCTAAAAGGTATTCAAGGACTCCTCTTAGCAGAATCAACTTCAGAGATTTGGGGTCAGTGTGCACCTGGCCCTTTTATAACTGAGTTGAAACCTTTCTTCATAGTCTTCTAAAGATTCATCACTTCCCATGGTCATTCAGAAGATTTCTTCCTTGTTATTCTTTGACTTACAGTAATCCTAGTATTTGTTGTTAAAGGCTTGCTGCATATGAGCCCAAGTTGTGATACTATTACCAGGTAACCCTATCAACCAATGCAATGCTGTATCCTTGAGGGTAGAACGAAATAGTTTCAACTTCTACTCATCCTCTGCATAGTCATAGGTTCCAAAGAGAACGAAAAATTCAAACAAGAAGGTATCCAGATCTTCGGTAGTCAGTCCATGGAAGTGAGGTAAGGCTGAAGGACTTAAGTTTTTCATTTTTGTGTCCCCATCGGTCTCTCAAATAGGAAAGGCACCATCTATTGTTTCCCTATTTCCTCTAATGTTTTTGTTTTCAGCCATGGTCTCAGGAAGAATGGTTTCTTGCTCTTCTTCTATTATAGGATCTTTGTATATCTCTGGAGGTTCACATATAGGTTCTTCTGGATCACTACCACCAAAGAAAAGAGAAGGGTGACTTAGTTATGTGGTGGGGGTGTTGGGTAGAAATTTTCTTGAATTGTCTCTATACCTACGAGGCATGAAAGGAAATCTCTTTTTTGGGTGATTTTTGTGTTTTTTTTGCTTGTACGTGCAAAACTGAAATGGAATGAACAACAACTTGCAACTAACTAAAATGAATCTTGCTGAAATGGAAATTAAAGTACTGAAATGAAAGAAGGAGATGACTAATCTACTTTGCTGGAATGGAAATTGCAGAATTGGAATGAAAGCAGGAAATGTCTAATTTACGCTTGCTGAAATGAAATTGTAGAATTGGAATGAAAGCAAGAAATGTCTAATCTACGCTTACTGAAATGAAATTGCAAAATTGAAATAAAAGCAGGAAATGTCTAATTTACTTTTGCAGAATTGAAATTGCAAAATTGAAATGAAATGACTACTCTACTTTTGCTTAAATAAACTACTTAGCAGAATGTTGTAGTAGAAAATAGAAGAAAAACAGTAATCACAAAATACTCTGACGCTTCCCCGACAATGGCGCAAAAAAGAGTGGTGAGCTCCAGTATTGCAGTGATAATGTTGCAACTCATGGGGCTTCCTTCTTTACTTTTATCAACTTGGTAGTTCGTAACAAACTTGGAAGCGGCGGTGCTATATGCACAAGTACTAGCTCTTACTGCAGGCTGTCACTTGATTAGCTGGCGCAAGTTCGCTAGGAGCTTAAGCCAACTTCTATGAGTTCTCAGAAGAAGCTTTAACTGTGATGAAAGGAAGCTACCTCTACAGGGGCTATTCTACTTGCAGAAAGAGAAGGAAAACTGGAATGAAACGCAAACCCTAGCAAACCCTAGTTTACCCACTAACCCTACTTGTGCAAGAAAAGAGATGGAAACTACTGAAATGGGTGCCATTGACTACTGAAAAGGTAAATTGCATTTATTCAAGCTACTTCTGAAGAGAAATGAGAAGAAATCATCTTTTTGTACTTTTGAGTATTTTTATGTGGACTTATTATGCTTATGATTCGACTAGTTGTGACTGTGAAGAGGTTTGGTGGCAGAGGAAGATGGAGTTGGCTTTTGTAGATGGTGAGAAAGGTGTGGAGAGGTCCTAAGAAGCTCCTTGTACCCTTATAAAGACTTCCATTGTGACCAGTCTTTGAAAAATCACTCACAGGAAGTTCTACAGGAGGCTGCAGGGGATCTATAGGAGGTTCTACAGGAGGATCTATAGGAGGAGGCTGAAAGTGGTTTTTGGAGGTTTAAAGGTGGAAAAATTATGGGAAAGGGGAAATGAAGGTTGGATGAAGGTGTTGAGGGGTTTATAACTTATCAAGGAAGATCAGGGACAAAGGAGATGGTTGGAGTTGTTCAAATGGTGAGAATACATCTCTATGGAAAAACAATGCAGAAATTAGGGAAGATTGGCGAAATGTGGCACATGTACTGGGGGATCTATGAGAGGTGAGCTGGTATTGGCTATTTTATGGAGGAATTATGAGCTGGAATGTTCTACAAGAGAGCTGCACATTTCTTATCAAAACTGACCAAGGCAAGAATAGAAAAACAGAGTTTTGTCTATTTTAACCTAAATTCTGACCTAAAACCATAAAAATGTTGAACAATACTTTATGAATAGAAAAACATGTGAGATAACTATGGTAAAAGGGCATAAAATGATCTAACAATTAAATCTGAACCAATCTCAACTTTTCCAAATCAAAGTATCACACTAGCAGTTACATGAAAGAGAAAAAATTGTGTTTTTGGTGGCAACAGTAGTGCCTTGACCTCAGATCATGGTCCCAAGGAGGGAAAAAGGAGATCAATACCTTCTAGCAGCCTTTTTGGATCATTTTCTGTCACTGCAACAACTTAATTAAGCAACTTGAAGCAAAAATAACTATTCTAACCATCAAAAGCACCCTAATCTAATGAAGTAAAATGATTATATGCAACAGAAATTAATTCATGAATGGAAACAAAAACATATAAGTAAAAAAATGAGTTACTAGGAAACTTGGGTTGGGCCCTAACCAAAGATCTTTAGCCCTCTGGAAAAAAATGAATGTTGGCTCAAAACATCATTCATCTTCATTATCAAAAATAGCAGTTACATCACATAAAAACTGTCTCAAAAAGAGCTCGAAAATGAGCTAAGTACAATGTTGCACAAAAGTGCAAAAATATACTAAGAAATGGCTGACCTACTGAGGCTTGAAGCCTTCTTATTTATATAAATGGGGACTCCCAACAGTCCTCCTAAATTTAAGAAACTCGGATGCCTAGAACTGAAGATAACAGCAGCCCTACTTGACTTGCTCGACTGCCCCTTGGAATCATCAATGTGGGCCTTTGTACTCCGAGCTGCTGATGGAGAATTTGAGGAAAGGGTCATTAATGAAGAATACACCCCTCCTACAAGTCCTCTTCCCTGTTTCCCTCGAGTTTGGCTGGCATTTGCTCATAATTTCCTTGTCTTTGTCCAAAATTGTCAAAAAAATATGCAATAAACATTCATTAGACTACATGGCAAAGTGACTATCACCATTCACTCTATTGACATAAATATATTCAAATAAATGCACAAAACTATTGAGAATGGTGGATTAAATGAAAATAATAGGCAGAATGAGCCCATCTAGTTACCCATTTCTAGGGCTCATCAACTGCCCTCACTACCCTTACTACCCCTGTCAAGACAAAAGGGAAGAGACAGAGACAAAATCCATTGTACTTTAGGACAAGAAAAAGTATAAGAATAAGGCAAGGAAATCCTCAAACTCCCACCAAGTTTCCTATTGTCATTGAATACTCGCCAAACCAACAAGAAAAGATAGCTCTCTCTTGAAAAATCAAGGAGAAGGATCATTAGGACAAGCCTCTCCCAAGTCTCCTATCACTTGTGTTAGGAGGCATGTCACTAAATCTGCTTCATCCAAAGGAAAAGGCCTCCTACAGGAGACATAGAAGGACCTATAGGAAGAAGAGGAAATTCTACAGGAAACTCTTCTAAACCTACATGAAACTCAGAAATTGGACAAAGAAGGGAGTATGCAGCAAGAAACAAAGAAGGAGGATCTAGAGCCAAGGGAACCTTGTCCTCAACCTAACCATGACTCCTATTACAGATTTATTGAAGGGCGTAGGTTCATTCCACATAAATTTTCCATCCCCTTATTATTTTAGCTTGAGAAAGAAAGGGAAAGAAGACATAGCTAGATGAAAATTTCCAAATCTAAAGGAGTGGAGGACATAGGTCAGATGGAGGAAAAAGTTAATGAGATGGGTAGAGAACTAAGCAGCCCAAGGGACAAAGTGGTAATGTTGAAAGATCATCTGGAGGTAGAAAATGCATGGTTAAGGGGACAACTACAAGAGAGGGATAATCAATTAGAATGCATGGCCAGTCTATCCTTAGAGGCAATACAATACAAAAATGCAACTAAGTCCTATGCATTGTATCTTAAGTAACAGTGGTTGCAGTTCCAAATCAAGACTTTAGCACAGAGAGGCACTATTCCATTCCAGGAGTATAGACAATTCATTGATCTCAATGATCAAATCACATTGGAAGATATAGCTAAAATGTCTGAGTTTTACCTCCACAACTTGGCCTTGACTGATCTAAATGTGTGGGACCCTAATTCAAAACTAGGGGACTTAAAGTTGATGGATATGGCATCATGGATGAATCATGAGGAAGCAAGGGCTGCGGAAATGAAGAAAGTAATGTCAAGGGAAGAAACAAAACCCCTCATGATAAGAGTTGAGCAATCAAATCCAATGGCTTTCATCAACACACATAAATTGATTTCAATGATCCTCAACTTGCACCTACGCACCTTGCTGCCCAAGAGCAAGCTCACACACTTTGATGACATGTTCATGTTGTTAGGAGATGACAGCATGCAAGATTTCCAAAGGATATGGAACACTTTTCTCTACAACTTGAAAATTAGAGAGTACCATTCTCCTCAGAGAATGAGAGAAGCACTGAATAGGACACCCATGTACAAGAAAGCCCCCCAAAGACTCAAAGTCAATTGGATTGGCTTGAGACTCAATCCGAAAGTGCTCTTAAGAATGTTGGAAGGAAGGAAGGAAGAGGAAGAAAGAAAGTAGTGGGAGGAGATAGAGAGGAAGGAAGGACTCTATGCACAGGAATAGGAAACTATAACAGAACCATGGGATGTCAGGGAGGCCACTAGAGCAATGAAAGACATACAAGACTTAGCTCACAAAAATATAGAAAAGATAGATCAACACCTTAGAATTCAGCCTCTTCGAGGGGGCAACCTCCTTTACTTTACACAAATGAACAATTCTTGGATGATTCAAATAAAAAGCCTCCTTTCTATATATAGGAGTCTAAGGGGTCACAATATAACCAAGCCGACCTAACAATAATAATACAAAGGCATAAAAACAACAATAGAGGGATTCTATGGGGCACAATAATAACAATATGGGGACAATAGGGGCATAACAGTAACAATAATGGATATAATGACAATAGTAATGTGGTAATCACTAGTATTATAGGGACCTAACATGCCCCTCTCCATCAAAAAAGTGTTGTCCTCAATGCTTGAGTAGTTCTAGATGCTTCTTGTTTCTTTGACTACTTCAGGTTCCAATATGATTTTTCCTTCCTGATCAACTTCTGGCAATATTGTCTGAACTGGAAGCTTGTCACCTATAACCTTCTTTAAGCATGAAACATGGAAAACTAGGTGCACTCCGGAAGCTGCAGGAAGCTCCAATTTCTATGCCACAGTACCTATCTTTTGCAACACGTTGTACGGACCATAATACTTTGGTGATAATTTCTTATTCTTCATATCTTTCTTGAGAGACATTTTTTTATATGGTTGTAGTCGTAGGAATACCCAATCCCCTACATCAAAACTTCCTTCCCTGTGATGTTGATCTTCCTGTTGTTTCATTCTATTCTGCGTCAAGGTGAGGTTATCCTTTAAGAGTTGGAGAACTTGTTGCTGATGCTTGATGTGATATTCCATTACTTGAACCTTAGAATCTTCTCCTAAATATGATGTGCTATATGGTGGATAATATCCATAAAGTGCCATAACTGGGGTCATTTTTGTTGCAGTATGGAAGGAAGTGTTATACCACCGTTCAGCCAGAGGCAACCATTTGACTCATTGTGTCTGTTTATCATATACAAATCAACAAAGATATCCTTCCAAACATTTGTTTACTATCTCAGTTTACCCATCAGATTGAGGATGATAAGATGAGCTATGAGCTAACTAAGTACAAAAACAAGAAAGTAATTCTCTCCAAAAATTCCCAGTGAAAATGGGATCTCTGTCAGTTACAATAATCATTGGGTTTCCATGTAGCTTTTGAATTGTTTCCATAAATGTAGTAGAAACTATACAAAAGTGTATCATGGATAGATTAAGTGGTTTGATCATGGACAGACTAGATCTGAATTATTGATGCATGTTTATTCTATAAATGTTATGATCTGGGTATAACAGATGTCTGGAATAGCTGCAATGTTATGAGTTAATATTTGCAGATCTGTACATGGGTTCGTTTTGGTAAAAGAACGTATACACACTGGTTTGATTCATCATAGTAGCATATACATGATGAAATATGATATCTGAACTTGCATATGGTTCTAGTGGTTGTTGCAGAGTTCTGGGTTCTGCTCTATGTTCTGGTGACTGTGTTTTTATGACAGGGTTTCAGTGATTCAGTGTTGGGTAGTTCAGAGATTGATGATTGAGTGCAATGGTTGTGTTTCAATGGTGATTGATTTTGAGGTTCAATGTTGTTGATGGGTCCAGTATGAAAATTGGACGAAACGTGGCCTTCAGATTATGGTGTTGTTTTCCAGGAGTATCCAGTTCAAAAATTTATGAAACGTGGTCCCTCAGGGAAGAGTGAAGGTTGTAGCCTTCAGTAGGCTGGTGCCTATGTACTAGTAAACATATCAGCGAGTACAAGAGCCATGGGGTTGGATCTCCCTTCCAGTAACACCTGGAAAACAAGAAAGGGTTGTAGCCTTCTATAGGCTAGCGCCTACATACTAGTAAATACATCAGCTAGTACAAGAGCCAGCGGGTTGTAGCTCAGCCCGTATGAGTCTACGCCAGTACAAGATTGTAAACAGGTTTTTCTTAAATTAAAGGAAGATGGTAGCAGGTGGTTTTTTTCCCACATTGGGTTTCCACCTTATATCATGGTGTTCATGTGTGTTTCTTATGTGTGATGGTCTGTTCTGTTTTTACTGCACCTAGTTACTATCTATATGGTTAATGAAGTTCTGATGCACTGATTAAAGATAAACATATGATGAATTAATTGAATCATAATTTTACTGGATATATGCTAGTTGCATTAAACACAGTTGCGTGTACACGTGGGTTCCCTTAACTGAAGTAGCGTATATGAATCTGATTATGGAAATGAGAAAGATATTGACTTGTTAATATTGATTCACCCCTCCTCCTCTCAATATTATTTCCAAAAATTGGTATCAAAGCATATCCTTTGGTAGAAGCTTGATCGCTTGAAGGAGATCCATAGAACAATGGGAAAGAAAGTGCGTCAGAAGAAGACAGCTCAAAGGAACAGTGACAGCCTGCTATTAGGTGGAAGCAAGTATTTAGATTCTGAATCACCTCAGATTGAAAATGAACAAGCAAATGAAGCATCAGATAAAATCATAGATCAACAAGATCTATTTAACAAAAGGGAGTGTGCCCTCCAAGAAGAAGTTACCAGTGTAAAAGCTCAGCTGGAGTGTGCCTTCAAAGTACGTCAAATGTTGTAGGAGCAGAATGAAGAACAAGAAAATGAGATTCTCAAACTAAGGAAACAAGTGGAAGAAGGAAGAAAGTATGAAGAAATCTTGAGGAAGTAATATCTGGAAAAGGAAGAACAACATCAGGTTGAGGTAAAAATCTTAAAAGGTAAATTAGAAGAAAAGGATAAACTATTATGATTTCAAGACAGCACTAAGATTTTGGATGATATTCTTAGTAGTCAAAGGTCATCTTCTATCAAAACTGGTCTTGGTTTTCATGAATCTGTTGAAGGTGAATCTAGCTCACAGGGTGAGGCAAGGATCTCTAATGCAAAACCTGAAATGCTCAACAAGGAGATAAGAGGTCAACCCCATCAACAACCAAGGAAAGAAATTCTTCAAATAAAATGTTTTACTCCTAACTATGGAAGTGATAGACGGTTATTTCCTCTGATGAATAATGTTGAATGTTATGTATCTCATAATCTTGGACATGTTGCAGCCAAATGCAGAAGTAGAATGGTTCAAGACCGTCACACAGAAAGATCATCACGTTCCAGGTACTTTAAGGGATATTGTTTTTCTTGCAATACATTTGGTAACAAAGCCATTGACTGCTACAGAAGGAATATGAAAGTTGTAAGATGTTATGCATGTAACAATTTTGGACACATAACAAAGGAATGCAGGAGAATATTTTGGGCACCATACCAAAAGGAGAAAACATCATCACAGTTGAAGATATGGAAGAATAAGGAAGTACAGTTAGAAATATGTGGCATAGTAGAGTATACAAGCATGACAGACTCATAGGGAGCTAAAAGTGTGAAACTTTAGTGTTCTAAATCTCATATGCAGGTTTCATGAAGACAAGTCATGTATATACACGAGTTTGAAGCTACACAGTCGCGTATATGTTGGGTTGAGGAAAAGAAGTGGGACAAACTCAAGAAAAAGGGTCTGATATGGTTTAGACAATTATTTTCTCTATTTGATGTTGGTTACAATCTACTGATGATGTACGGAAATGTGTTGGTATTCATAAGATGTTATTCAGAAGTATTTTTGATCCTCACAAGTTTACTTGATGTATATCTAATTGATGATGATGCCTTATGCATGATGAAATCTGACAGTGAATAGATGGAACAGGTTCAGGGGGAGCATATGCTTCGAATAATGCATTGTTGGCATTATGGTTAGAAGTCTTTGGTGATGATGCTTATATGGCTAAGTGATACATCCTGCTACTTATTGTTGGTTGGTCAAGAGAATGGTATTGTAGGTTATAGGTCTGGATGATGTTGATAGATGCTTATGGTGCATATCATATATGGTGTATGATAGTTACTAATGGCTATCATGGTCTTGTTTAGATTGCTGGTCATTATTATAAAGGTCATGTATATCATTTGATGTAAAGGTCATGAAAAGACCTAATTTGTAACCCCACTTTGCATGGGAAGGATGATGTAATAATGTATATTTTAGTCATGTATAAACATTTGGTATATCCCCACTTGGTTGGGTGCATATTCTCAGGGGGAGCAAGGATGGTTTAGTACATCCTAGCATGTAAAAAGGGGGAGCTCAATCAGAGATTTCAGCATGTACTCAGGGGGGAGTATGGACAACAAAATGTATATCAAGGGAGAGAATATCTTGGTCCACCCTTTGCCCTTGATGTCAAAGGGGAAGAGTGACTTGGTGTTGTTGTTGCCATCAAGTCCAAAGGCAGAGATTGTTGCCATTATGATACATGTATGGTACAGGTGTTGTCTTTGATGGCAACTCACTCAAATGACAGATCATAGTGCAGGAGGTTAATAGCAAAGAATTAATGATCAGAGAGAGGTATATGCATATTCACCGTGACAAAGGGGCATATACACGCAGGCTAGCAGACCAAAAGGAGCATATAATGTACACATGCACTTTCACAGAAGGAAAGGCAAGTACTTGTTGGAAACTAATTTTTTGTCTGTAGTATTTGGTCCATGGAATTTTCATCCATGGTATTGGTCCAAGGTATTTGGTCCGAGGTATTTACCCTAGGTATTGGGTCCAAGGTATTGGTCCTAAGTGGTTTTGGTCCATGGTATTGAGAGAGCCTAAAACTATATAAGGAGGAGAAGATCATTAGGCCAGGGGTGCAAGTGTGCAAGGTTTGAATATCTTATGAAGTGAGAGATCCCGTATGCAAGTTATCGGTTTGTGATGCTTTGCTTGATTTGAACCAAGGATGCACCTATGTGGATGATGATGAATGAAGGATCAAGATCATAAGGCTTGGAATGTATTATCATTATGTGGTTTGATCATGGATAGACTAGATCTGAATTATTGACGCATGTTTATCCTATAAATGTTATGATCTGGGTATAATTGATATCTAGAATAGTTCCAAAGTTATGAGTTACTATTTTCATATTTGTATGCGGGTTCGATTTGGTAAAAGCACATATACATGTTGGTTCTATTCATCATAGTAGCGTATACATGATGAAATATGATATCTGAATTTGCAGATGGTTCTAGTGGTTGTTGCAGAGTTCTGGGTTCTACTCTGTGTTCTGGTCACTATGTTTTTATGACAGGGTTTCAGTGATTCAGTGTTGGGTGATTCAGATATTGATGATTGAGTGCAATGGTTTTGTTGAAATGGTGATTGATTTTGAGATTCAATGTTGTTGATGGGTCCAGTATGAAAATTGGATGAAACGTGGTCCCTAGAGGAAGAGTGAAGGTTGTAGCCTATAGTAGGTTGGCACCTATGTACTAGTAAACATATCGGCCAGTACAAGAGCCAGGGGGTTGGAGCTCCTTTCTAGTAGTAGCTAGAAAACAAGAGAGGGTTGTAATCTTCTGTAGGCCAACACCTACATACTAGTAAATACATTAGCTAGTACAAGAGTCTGGGGGTTGTAGCTCCCTTCCAGTAGTAGTTAGAGAATGAGAGAAGGTTGTAGCCTTCTGTAGGTGGGTGCCTACATAATGGTATGAGTCTATTCCAGTACAAGATTGTAAACATGTTTTTATCATATTAAAGGAAGACGAAAACAGGTGGTTTTTGTCCCACATTGGGTTTCCACCTTAAATCATGGTGTTCATATGTGTTTCTTATGTGTGATGATATATTCTATTTTTACTGCACCTGGTTACTATAGATATGGTTAATGAAGTTCTGATGCACTGATTAAAGATCAACATATGATGAATTAACTGAATCATAAGTTTACTGGATATACGCTAGTTGCATTAAACACAGTTGCGTGTACACATGGGTTCCCTTAACTGAAGTAGCATATATGAATCTGATTATGGAAATGAAAAAGATATTGGCTTGCTAATATTGATTCATCCCCCCCTCTCAGTATTATTTCCAACACATACTTGGTAAGTCTATCAACTACCACCATGATAATGCTCTTTCCCTTGGACTTGGGTAAACCTATGATAAAATCCATTGAAACCCCCCCCCGACATTGGCTCGGAATGGATAAAGGTTGTAATAGTCTTGGGGTCTTAATTGTTTCAACTTTATTTTGTTGGCAAACCAAACATTCCGCCACAAAGTTTTGAATATCTGATTTAAGGCCATCCCAAAAAAAATCCTTGTTATGAAACCAGCTCAATAAAAGATAGAAAAGATAGATCAACGCCTTAGAATTCAACCTCTTCGAGGGGGCAACCTCCTTTACATTACATAAATGAACAATTCTTAGATGATTCAAATGACAAAACCTCCTTTCTATATATAGGAGTCTAAGGAGTCACAATATAACCCAGCCGACCTAACAATAATAATATAAAGCCACAAAAATAACAATAGAGGGATTCTATGGGGCACAGTAATAACAATATGGGGATAATAGGGCACAACAATATTAATAATGGATGCAACTACAATAGTAATGGGGTAATCATTAGTATTATAGGGACCCAACATGCCCCTCTCCTTCAAAAAAGTGTTGTCCTCAATGCTTGAGTAGTTCTGGATGCTTCTGTATAAAATTCTCATCCTCCCATGTGGAATCTTCAGTAGATAAGTTCTTCCACTTGATAAGATACTCTGAAATTGATCAATTTCCTAGCTGTTGAGTTCCTGTTTCTGTGACTACTTCCAGTTCCAATATAATTTTTCCTTCCTCGTCAAGTTCTGGAAGTATTGTTTGAACTGGGAGCTTGTCTCCTATAACCTTCTTTGAACATGAAACATGGAAAACCGGGTGCAATCGAGAAGCTGCAGGAAGCTCCAATTTGTATGCCATAGTACCAATCTTTTGCAACACCTTGTATGGACCATAATACTTTGGTGATAATTTATTATCCTTCTTAGCTTGCTTGAGGGACATTTACTTATATGGTTGTAGCCGTAGGAATACCCAATCACATACATCAACACTTCTTTCGTTGCGATGTTGATCTGCTTGTTGTTTCATTCTATTCCGTGCCAACACGAGGTTATCCTTTAAGAGTTGGAGGACTTGTAGTTGATGTTCGATGTGATGTTCCACTACTTTAACCTTAGAATTTTCTCTTAAATATGATGTGATGGATGGTGGTTGATATCCATAAAGTGCCATAAATGGGGTCATTTTTGTTGCTGTATGGAAGGAAGTGTTATACCACCATTTAGCCAGAGGCAACCATTTGATCCATTGTGTCTGTTTATCAGATACAAAGCAATGAAGATATCCTTCCAAACATTTGTTTACTATCTCAGTTTTCCCATCAGATTGAGGATGATAAGATGAGCTATGAGCTAACTGAGCACCAAGACAAGAAAATGATTTCGTCCAAAAATTTCCAGTGAAAATGGGATCTCTGTCACTTACAATAATCTTTGGGTTTCCATGTAGCTTTTGAATTGTTTCCATAAATGTAGTAGAAACTGTACTGGCTATAAATGGATGTGATAATGCACAAAAGTGTGAATACTTGGTAAGTCTGTCAACTACCACCATGATGACACTCTTCCCTCAGACTTGGGTAAACCTGTGATAAAATCCATTGAAACCTCCTCCCAACATTGGCTTGGAATGGATAAAGGTTGTAATAGATTCGGTGTCTTAATTGTTTCATATTTATTTTGTTGGCAAACCAAACATTCCGCCACAAATTTTTGAATATCTGATTTAAGGCCATCCCAAAAAAATTCCTTCTTAACCCTGTGGTAAGTTTTTAAAAATCCTGAGTGCCCTCCTAAGGGAGAAGTGTGCAATTCCACAAGAATATTTTGTTTTAGTTGGGAATTCTTATAGAGGTATAAGCGATATTTGTACCATAAAGAATCATTTTGCTAGGTAAATGTATCAGACATACTGGAATCTTGTTGTAACTTTCGAATAAGTGCCCACAATTCTTCGTCATTCTTGCATTCCTATCTTGCTTTGTTTATCTAATCTGGTTGGACAATAGAAATGGTGCACAACAATGCTTCCACATCCTCATCCTTTCTTGAGAGTGCATCTGCCACCATATTTTGCTTCCCTTTTTTGTAGATGATTTCAAAGTCATAACCCAACATATTTGTGACCCACTTTTGTTGCTCTTCAGAGGATAATCATTGTTCTAAAAAGTATTTAAGGATATCATGATCCATTTTTACCTTGAAGTGTCTTCCCATTAGGTAGGGTCGCCATTTCTTAAGTGCATGGAGTATTGCCAACATTTCGTTCTCATAAATAGATTTTTGTAAAAACTTTTCCTTGATTGGATGACTTTCAAAAGCAATGGGTCTTTCATCTTGCAGTAAAACAACACCAATTCCATTTCCTGAAGCATCACATTCCACAATAAAGGTTTTTGTGAAGTCCAGTGTAGCTAAGACCGGTGCTTGGCACATTGCCTCTTTCAGATGTTTGAAGGCTTTTGTTGCTTCTGGAGTCCATGAAAATGCATCTTTCTTCAATAATGTTGTTAGAGGTGTTGCTATTCTCCCATAATTCTTAACAAACTTGCGATAATACCCTGCCAACCCAAGAAATCCTCGCAGATGCTTTATGGATGTGGGGATTTTCCATTCCTTAACGGCTTTAATTTTTCTAGGGTCTACCTTAACTCCTTCATGAGATACAATATGACCCAGATATTCCACCTCTTGTACTCCAAAGAAACATTTGGATGTTTTTGCTTATAATTGTTTCTCCTCCAATAGTTGTAGCACCCTGTCAACATGTTCAACATGATCCTTCCAAGACTTGTTGTAGATTAGTATATCATCAAAAAAATACTAACACAAATTTTCTAAGGAATGGTTTGAAAATTGAATTCATCAAATCTTGAAATGTTGAAGGTGCATTGGTAAGGCCAAAAGGCATGACCAAAAATTCATAATGACCCTCATGAGTTTTAAATGCTGTTTTCGGAATGTCTTTAGTCTTCATTCTGATTTGATGATATCCTAAATGAAGATCCAACTTGGTGAATTAAAATCATCCATGCAATTCATCCAGTAATTCATCAATGACAAGAATGGGAAACTTATCTTTAATAGTGAGCTTGTTGAGCTCCCTATAATCCAGACACATGCGCCATGATCCATCCTTCTTGTGCACTAATACTACTGGAGCAGAGAAAGAACTTTGACTCGGTTGAATTATACCAGCCTCTAGCATTTCTACAACCATACATTCAATTTCACTCTTTTTGGCATAGGGATATCTGTACGGCCTGATGTTTGGAGGAACACTTCCTGGAATCAGATGAATAGCATGATCATGATCACAAATAGGTGGGAGACCTTTGGGGCTCTCAAAGACCTTGGAATGATTGTCCAAGACATTTTGGAGAAATGGAGAAATAGATGATTGCAATGTGGAAACATCTAGCGAACATAATTGTGCAATTACACCGCTTTGTTCCTTTTTTAGAAGCTTTGTCATATCGTTAGAGCTGATTATCTTTCCTGGTTTCCCTGCAATACCCCTTAATTCAACTTCCTTTCCTTCCATAGAAAATTTCATGAAAAGTTCTTGAAAATTAAAAGCTATTGTACCCAAGGATTGTAGCCATTGGACTCTTAGTACAACATCAACACCTCCCATTGGAATGGAACGCATTGGGCTAGTCAATACATAGTCTCCCATCGATAGCTTGATATTATGGAAATTTCCAGAGCAATTTATTTTTCCTCCATTTGCAACCATCACTTGACACTCTGGTGTTGGATATAAGAAGCAATTGAATTCTTTTGCTACCTTACAATGAATAAAATTATGGGTACTTCCTGAATCATACAACACTATTACCTTTTTCTTCTTGATTTGTCCTTCTATCTTGATGGTTTGAGGAGTGGTAATTCCCACCAATGCATTACAAGATATGGTCGGATTCATTTCTTCTTTATCTAGGCTTTGTTCCTGGAGTATATCCTCTTCTTTTGACCTTTCTTGCTCCTTTTCTTTCCTCTTCACAATCTATGTAGAATAATTTCTTCTCAGCACACTTATGACCTTTAGTGTATTTGCTATCACAACTGTAACCCCTTTTGCTCTCTTCCAATTGAACCTTATCTTGCTTCCTGGTTTCTTTCCATTTTTCTTGCTAACCTGAATGCCTTCTCTCAGGTTCCCAATCATCATGTTGGAGAATCAATTATGCTCCTCTCATGTTCACTCCTCACTCCATTATTGAACCCTTTAGTGGCTAAAAAAAGTGCTTTTTGTATCCTCATAATGTGCTTTCAATTCTTCCGTAAAAATTTCCCAAGTGATAATTTGTTTATGAGACAAAATCCATTAATACCATACAAACTAATTTGGTTCCAAATATAAAGTTGGAATACGTACCTTTTGTGTGTTTTGCACATTATTGAGATCGAAAAATTGCTCCATCTGTAATATCCAAGTTGCGGGATCCTTGCCATCAAACTTCCTCATATCGATTTCTGGAATATGGTGGGTCTTCAATCCCACATTAGAGTCTAAGAAATCATGATTAACATTTCTTTTGTTTACATCATGAGTTTCCTTTACTACCTTTTCACCATTAGTAAGTATTTCTTGTAGAAAATTTGTCAAATCTGTCTTCAAATCTGCCATGTCTCTCTTCAAATCTATCTTCAAATCATCCATCTTAGATTCCACGCCATTTATCTTAGCTTTTGTTAGCTTTTGTGAGAGTGACATTTGTTGCACTTGTTCTTGTAATTTTGATATATCATGTAGCATTTCTTCCTCTTCTTCATGAGTCATGCTAGTGCTTTCAGGTTGCTTACTAGGTGTTTGCATTTTCTTTTGTTGGGGCATCAGTTATCGATAATAATACTCTACTATGCCCTTTGAATTCCTTTAAAATAAATTTTCAAACCAAGCTTAAGAAAAAATTTAAATAAATCTACACATCGTTTTTCACTTTGTAGGAGCTCGATATTGCCTCTGATGTATCTCTGTACTTTCTGATCATCCAGTTTCGAAATTGTGACCTGTACTAGCCCTCCATGTCCTCTTTCCAATGCCACCAGTCTGACCCAAATTCGATTCTCCAAGGAAGAGTTATGTGAAATCTCCCACAGTGACTTGATTATAGACTAGTTCAGTAGAGCGAACTTGTATGACGTGCCACAAGTCACAGTTTCGACCTCTAGCTCTGAAAAATATCTAAAAGAAACTACATTCCATCCTCTTTCTATAACTTCTGACGAAATTTCAATCCGATGCTCAAAGATAAAGTTATGACGATTTTTCCCAGGTCCCTTGTTTGGAATGTAATTCAAGAGTCTGCAAAAAGACCAAGTTCCTCAGATCATAACTCCACAAAGATATCGCGAAAAGCTCTAAACTTCGGACCCGAGGTTTAGCGCGATGTGGTCTCAAATGGGTTTATTTTTTAGCTTCTGAAACAACACAAAAAAAAAATTATAGCGAAAATGCCACGATGACTTATTCGGAGCAGTGAAACCCTAGAATCCAAAGCTCTGATACCAAATGTTATGAAACCAGCTCAAGAAAAGATAGAAAAGATAGATCAACGCCTTAGAATTCAGCCTCTTCAAGGGGGAAACCTCCTTTAAATTACATAAATGAACAATTCTTGGATGATTCAAATGACAAAACCTCCTTTCTATATATAGGAGTCTAAGGAGTCACAATATAACCCATCCGACCTAACAATAATAATATAAAGCCACAAAAATAACAATAGAGGGATTCTATGGGACACAGTAATAACAATATGGGGATAATAGGGGCACAACAATATTAATAAGGGATGCAACTACAATAGTAATGGGGTAATCACTAGTATTATAGGGACCCAACAATCCTTCTTAACCCTATGGTAGGTTTTCAAAAATTCTGAGTGCCCTACTAAGGGAGAGGTGTGCAATTCCCTAAGAACCTTTTGTTTGAGTTGGGAATTCTTACATAGGTATAACCGATTCTTGTACCATAACGAATAATTTTTCCAGCTAAATGGATCAGATGTAGTAGGATCTTGTTGTATATTTTGAATGAGTTCCCTCACTTCCTCATCATTCTTCCATTCATCCCTTGCTTTGTTTATCCAATCTGGTTGGATAATAAAAATGGCACAAAGAAATTCTTCCACATCCTCATTATTTTTTGAGAGTGCATCTACAACAACATGTTGCTTCCCTTTTTTGTAGATGATTTCAAAGTCATAACCCAACATCTTTGTGACCCATTTTTGCTGATCTTCTAAAGAAACTTTGTTCTAAAAAGTATTTAAGACTATCATGATCTGCTTTTACCTTGATGTGTCTTCCCATTAGGCACGGTTTCCATTTCTTAAGTGCAAGTAGTATTGTCAAAATTTCCTTCTCATAAATAGCATTGTGTAAATACTTTCCTTTGATTGGACGAATTTTGAAAGAAATGGGTCTTTCTTCTTGCATTAAAACAACACCAATTCTATTTACTGAGGCATCACATTCCACAATAAAGGTTTTTGTGAAGTCTGGTGTAGCTAAGACTAGTGCTTGGCACATTTCCTCTTTAGGATGTTCAAAGGACTTTGTTGCTTATGGAGTCCACGAAAATGCATCTTTCTTCAATAATGTTGTTAGAGGTGTTGCTATTCTCCCATAATTATTAACAAACTTCCGATAATACCCTGTGAACCCGAGAAACCATGGTAGATGCTTTATGGATGTAGGTATTTTCCATTCTTTAATGGTTTTAATTTTGCTAGGGTCTACCTTAACGCCTTCATGAGATACAATATGACCTAGATATTCCACCTCTAGTACTCCAAAGAAACATTTGGAGATTTTTGCATATAATTATTTCTCCTCCAATAGTTTGAACACCATGTCAACATGTTGGACATGATCTTTCCAAGACTTGTTGTAGCTTAGTATATCATCAAAAAATACTAAAACAAATTTTCCAAGGAAGGGTTTGAAAATGGAATTCATCAAAGCTTGAAATGTAGAAGGTGCATTAGTAAGGCCAAAAGGGATAACCAAAAATTCATAATGACCCTCATGAGTTCTAAATGCTATTTTTAGAATGTCTTCAGTCTTCATTTTGATTTGATGATATCATGAATGAAGATCCAACTTGGTGAAGTAAATTTATGCATGCAATTCATCCAGCAATTCATCAATGATAGGAATGGGAAATTTATCTTTAATAGTGAGCTTGTTGAGCTCCCTATAATCTGGACACATGCACCATGATCCATCCTTCTTGTGAACCAATACTACTGGAGTAGAGAAAGAACTTTGACTAGGTTGAATTATACCAGCCTCTAACATTTTTGCAACCATACGTTCAATTTCACTCTTTTGGACATAGGGATATCTGTAAGGCCTGATGTGTGGAGGAACACTTCCTGGAATCAAATTAATAGCATGATCATGATCATGAATAGGTGGGAGGACTTTGGGAGTCTCAAATAACTTGGAATGATTTCGATGTTGGAACCTCTAGTGAACATAATTGTGCAATTATTCCTTGATGTTCTTTCTTTAGAATATTTGTCATTCTGTTAGATCTGATTATCTTTCCCATTTTCCCCACGATACCCCTTAATTCAACTTCCTTTCCTTTTGAAGAGAATTTCATGAAAAGTTCTTGAAAATTAAAATCTATTGTACCGAAGGATTGTAGCCATTGGACTCCTAGTACAACATAAACACCAACCATTGTAATGGAAAGCATTGGGCTATTCAATACATATTCTCCCATGGATAGCTTAATATTATGGCACTTTACTGAGCAATTTATGGTTCTTCCACTTGCAACCATCACTTGGCACTCTGGTGCTGGATATAGGATGAAATTCAATTCCTTGGCTATCTTACAATGAATAAAATTATGGGTACTTCCCGAATCAATCAACACTATTACCTTTTTCTTCTTAATATGCCCTTCTATCTTGATAGTTTGAGGAGTGGAAATTCCAACCAATGCATTACAAGATATGGTTGGATTCATTTCTTCTTTTTCTAGGGTTTTTTCCTGGTGTATATCCTCTTCTTTTGACATTTCTTGTTCCTTTTTCTTCCTCCTCTTTACAATATATGTAAAATAATTTCTTTTTGGCACGCTTATGACCTTTAGTGTATTTTCTATCACAACTATAACAAAGCCCTTTTACTCTTTTTACTTCCAATTGTTGTGGTGTCTACATTGTAGGTTGTAGATGGCTAGGGGTAGCAACACTTCCATCTTTAAGATTGTGAGTGGTAGGCTTCATTGTTGCCATAATTTTTCTTTCCATTTTGCTTGCCAACTTGAATGCCTTCTTCAATGAATCAGGTTCCCAAAGGCAAACCTCATGTTGGATGTTATCTTTCAAAGTCCCTATGAACACATCAATCCTATGCTCCTCTGGAATATCTTTTACCCTTATATTCAGTTTTTGGAAGTCCCCAATTCGCTCCATCATTGAACCCTTTTGTTTGAGATTTATCAATTGGCTAAAAAATGTTGCCTTTTGTATCCTCATAATGTGCTATCATTTCATTTGTAAAAATAGCCCAAGTGACAATTTTTTTATGAGAGAAAAGCCATCGATACCATACAAACTGATTTGGTTCCAAATATAAAGTTGCAATGTGTACCTTTTGTGTGTTTTGCACATTATGGAGATCAAAAAATTGCTCCATCTATAGTAACCATGTTTCGGGATCCTTGCCATCAAACTTCCTCATATCGATCTTTGGAACATGATGGTTCTTCGATCCAACATTAGAGTCTATGAAATCTTGATTAACATTTATTTTGTTCTCATCATGAGTTTCCTTTACTACACTTTCACCATTAGTAAGCATTTCTTGTAGAAATTTTGTCAAATCTGTCTTCAAATCTTCCATGCCTTTCTTTAAATCATCCATCTTAGCTTCCACGCCATCCATATTAGTTTCCACGCCATCCATCTTAGCTTCCACTCCGTCCATCTTTGCTTCCACATCTTTTATCTTAGCTTCTACACCTTTCTTTAAACCATCCATCTTAGCTTCCATGCCTTTCTTTAAACCATCCATTTTAGCTTCTACGTCTTTCTTTAAACCATCCATCTTATTTTCTATTACTTTTTTGTGCGAGTGAAATTTCTTGCACCTAGTCTCATAATTTTGATATATCATGTTGCATTTCTTCCTCTTCTTCATTAGTCATGCTAGAGCTTTCAGGTTTCTTACTAGTTGTTTCCATTTTATTTTTTTGGGGCATCAATTGTTGATAATAATTCTTGACTATGCCCTTTGAATTCCTTCAAACTAATTTTTCAAACCAAGCTTATGTAAAAATTTAAAAAAATCTACACATCTTTTTTCACTTTTTAGGAGCTCGATAATGAATCTGATGTATCTCTGTAATTTTGGACCTCTCAAGTGTAAAATGTCTTCTTGTGGTAACCCTCTAAGTAGTATTTCTAACCCCGCAAATCTAATCAATATTAGATTCTCCAATGAAGAATTATGCCAAATCTCCCACGATGACCTGAGTATAGACTAGTTCAATAGAGTGAACTTGTACGACGTGTCTTGGGTCACTGTTTCAACCCTAGGTTTTGAAAATGATACCAAACAAAACTATAGTCCATCCTCTTTCTGTAACTTCTTACTAAAATTCAATCTTATTGTCAGAGCGAAAGTTATGAAGATTTTCCCAAGGTGACCTATTAGGAATGTAATTCGGGTCTATGCAAAAGCCCTAAATTCCTCAAATTATATCTCCACAAATATAGTGATAGGATCTGAAATTCAAATCTGAGGTTCAAACCGATTTCTTCTCAAATGGGGTTTTTCTTAGCTTCTGAAACTTCGTATCGAAAGGGTTATAGCAAAAATTCCATGATGACCTATTTTAGATGAAATTCTGGAGCTTTCAAAAACCCTAAATTCTGCATATCATATCTCGGAACATATAGTGAGACAAAATTTGAAATTCAGACCCGAGGTTTGGCACCATTCATTCTCAAACAGGTTTTGTTTTTAGCTTTTGAAACATTGCATAAAAAAAGTTATAGCGAAAATTCCACAATGACCTATTTGGAGGTGCGAAACCATAGAATCCAAATCTCTGATACCAAATGTTATGAAACCATCTCACAAAAAGATAGAAAAGATGGATCAACGCCTTAGAATTCAGCCTCTTCAAGGGGGAAACCTACTTTACATTACACAAATGAACAATTCTTGGATGATTCAAATGACAAAACCTCCTTTCTAATATAGGAGTCTAAGGGGTCATAATATAACCAAGTCGACCTAACAATAATAATATAAAGGAACAAAAATAACAATAGTGGGATTCTCTGGGGCACAATAATAACAATATGGGGACAGTAGGGGCACAACAACAACAATAAGGGATACAACGACAATAGTAATGGGGGAATCACTAGTATTATAGGAACCTAACAGATATAGATTGAGTTGCTCAGAGGATGAGCAACACTTTCAATAGGGGGGTGATGATGAGTCTCATCATTGGGTAACTATATGGACCATTAATACACCTCCTAGCTTATCCAAATCAACTCTTCTCATAACTTATTACATATTTTGATTGTATTTTTCTTAATGAGATGATTCAAAGTGAGATATTATGCCTAGTGGACTAATGTGCATTAATCGTAGGTTTTTGAGAGAAAATCATGGAAATTTTGGCTAATTAAGGGCTGAAACTCGAACGAGACAAGGAGGAAAGATTGTAGGAGGTAGATCCTCCTTATTTACTCCTCACTCATTCAAATATTCCTCCATCAATCACACTAGCTTAGAGTACAAGCAGCCAAGTCATGGAGATTAAAAGGCAGCCCAGCACGTGACAATTAAAGAGTAAGTTTATCTCAATTTTGAGAGTTGAGCCTCCCTTGATTCAAGGAAATCATTGGAGCATTCAGTTGTATAAATAAATAGGCCTAGAACTTCATTAGGATTCAAATTTTTGCTATAAAAACAATAGTCATTTTGGATTTCAAGACTTGTGGAAGACATTGTTATGTAATTTTCTGATTTGATAATGAGAATGAGCATTTGTATTGCAAGTAGTTGTGCATTTAATTAGTTTTCTTCCATTTGTGCCTTACTTCAGTAGTAGCTTAGGAGAGATAAATTAATATCAAAAAAAATTTAGTAGGTGGATTTGGCCTCACTCCTCCCTGCAGGGATCATGGTTTGAGGAAAGAACTCTAATGCAGCCCCAAAAAGACAGAATTCTAGTTTCTCATGGAATTTAGGGCTTTCTATTACTTAGGCTAGCATTTGATTAATTTTGAAGAATAGGATTTAGTTATCATTTCTTCTATATTCAGTCTTACTTTATATATCATCAAGGTTTCATATTATTCTACAAGTTTTCTTGTGCATGAAATAGGCAGTTAGCTCATGCAATTATGTTTTCCTTAGTTAATTGAAATCCTTCTTGTTTACATGATTTATGGGTAAATGTCAATGTTTGATGTAGTGCAGGAGCTTCAGTAGTGCATAGAGATGTCATGATCATAAACCTCATCCCAAATTCATCCATCCATGGTCATCACTTTCTTTCACTAAAACCATCACCAATTTCATCATTTCACGAGAATGCTTCTTCAAGCTTCTTGAGTAAATCCAACCATCTCACAACTCTAGTTTTGAGCTCTACGGGAGTTGTAGGCACTCCATTGCCACATTTCATTCATCGACCACCTTCCCTAAGCCTTAAATCACCTTCAACATCCCTCATTTTCCTCTCAGTTGTATCCTGTAGGAATACAAGAGATCTTGTAGGAATTCAGTGCATCCTCTAGGACGCATTAGGACATCCTATAGGTTGATCTGTAGTGGCCTGTTTTGAAGCCGAATTGAGGGAAAAGCCCCTAGGAAGCTAGAAAAGCACCGCTACTTGTCTCCCAAGCCTTATGACCATTCACCATCATCCCTAAGCCACCTTCCACATCACCAAAAGAAGTTAGCTTTCACACAAATAATACAAAAAGAAAAACATAGTTATTTTGTTCATTTACATGCATAGCAATAACATGTTTGATGTTTTAATTTGCACGCCTAGGAGAGTAGGATTTCATCCATGTTAACTTTGTATTCTTTTGAAGCAAATCCTCTTAGAAGTTAGTTAAAGAAATGGTGTGCTTAAGCATTTGATTCCAGTCTTTTTCCTTTCTACAGCATATAAGATTTCGTTTAGTGTAGATTTCTCATTTCCTCACTGGTAATCAAGTTTCTTCTCGATCAATAGAATTCTAGTTTGAAAAACATTAGTGGTTTATTTCCAGTGTAACAATGACAATTAGTAGACCCATCACATTTACTTATGTATACAACACTGTCACCTCCAAGTTTGTACGAACCCCAGTTTGATAAAGTAAATTTGGTAGCCCCGGGAGTTGCAGCATTCTTGCTGTAATACTGGTGCTCATCATAGCTCATGATTGTCTTTGATATAATCTTACTATATACTTTTTCCATTGCTATACTCCATTCATATCCCTATTTCCTAAAATCCCTTCCACACACTACCCCCCACATTTACATTTACATCTAAGATCATATGCATATACACACCCCCTACTCACCTCTCATCATTATCACCTATGTTCCTCAACTCATTTCATCATTATTGATACTACACCCCCAAAACTCATAACTATGATTTACCTCTAATGACCATAATAAACCTTATCATAAGTTCGTACTCATGACCAAAGTAAAACAAAAGGTGCACTTTCAAATTTGTTTTCATACTGCCATCATTTCTCTCTTTGATCTATAATTAGCACTCTTTTCTAAGGAAAATTGATAGCCACATAGTACAGGGTTGAGAATAGGCTGATAGGGGTGCAAGGACAAGTTTTGTTTCAACTATGGGAAAATTCCTACGTGATAATTGCATGAAGTTTTGAGCTACAAAGTCACTGTGCATCTATTCTGCAAGTTGGAGTAAACTATATTCAAGTTCTGAAAGCATTAGAAAAAATAAGTTAGGGGTTCTACACTGTTACACTGTCATTCCAAAAATACCCATTTTCTCAGTTTTCTAAAAATTTCTGCAACCATATCAACCATGGAGGTTTGTCACACTCTCCTATTAATTTTCTTCGCAAAGTGACTGTTTTAGCCATCATTTTGAAAATATTCGTATGAGGAAATGAATCATAATTTAAAAACATAGAAAGAGGTTTTTCTTAAGAATTTGTCAAAAAACAAAATCCTCCTTCAGTTCCTACACAGGTGTCATAGATTGGGAGATCTAGATGCATCTTTAAAGCTTATTTTCCATACTCTTCAATTTCTTATATTAGTCATGATATTTTGGAACCTATTCTAATAATTTTGGCAACCATTTAAGGAAAATGAGAGAGGGTTATCTCAAAAACACGTTATTATACAAAAACCTATCTCATTGTTTACACAAGTGGTATAGTTTGGTAATTACAGGTGTCACTTGGAGACCCATTTTCATAATTCCTTGTTGACAGAATTCTGAAATTTTTGAAATTGGATTTATAAATCTGAATGCTTTTGTAGTTTGGTGCTTTCCGGTAGTCATAAGCTATAAGTAATGAACTTCTAGACACTGTTTTATTTTCGAGCGACAAAAGATAGTCAAACTCAAAAATTTAAAATTTGTTGCACAACTGCTGCGAAGGTGTTGACTGGGATGTTTTGAGATTTTCATGCATAGAAATAGGCATCAGATTGATCCTACTACAACTCAAAAACCGTGTCATCATCCCCAATATCTAGGTTTCACTCAGTCAAACCCATGTTTATGTTGAGTTGAAGCCTACTGCGTAACTCATCATTTAGGATTTTTTGTATGTTTACTCAGTTTCGAACCTTTCTATTATGATGATCATGATATGGATAGAAATTAATGGATGGGGATCAAATAAGTTGAGAAGATAAGGTTGATTTTATCAAAAATGATATTGCAGCTTTATTCTTACCTTTATCTTCGTTTTAGCTTTTAAAACTTGATGTTTCTAATTTTAGTTGTTTTCGATCCACTTAGTGGATAGTACATACATTGGATCTAGTATGTTTTTTCACTTTTTCCAAAATGTATTTAAAACAAACCGAACATGGAAAAGGTTTTAGATTAAAGAAGAAAACCCATGTATGTATTTTCTTTTACTGAAATTAAATTATGAGTGTTGATAATTTTCCACTTGACTAGAGATTATTATGGTACGGGTTTCAAGTTTCTATGATATTTCTTCTTTGTATGTTATTCATTGTGTATTTGTTCAAATTTTCACTTTTAAATTGGCTTTAAGAAAATTATTTTCAGAATTCATTTATGCAGACGCTGATGGGCCTTTAAATTAGACATAAATTAAGGCCCATGCCTCTAAATTAAACATAAATTAAGGCCTATGACCATCCTTCAACACATACCTCTCTTTTTCAATTAGATAATGTGTTTTTAACTTTAATATATTCATTAGGAATGTTTATGAATAATTTCATATTTGTGCCTAATATTGTTTATTTTTGTGGATTTTTATGAGAATATTGGGCAAATTATGAAGATTTGGAGGATGAGAGAATCTAGGGACTTTCTCCCTACTACAGGAGGATCAATATTAAATAATAAATAAACAAGATATTATGGAATTATGGCACATAATGTGGAACTCTAATGGTTGAGAAAATTTAGGAATGTGTTCCCTGCCATTTAATGCAGATTCCTAGTATTAGGAACCAGATCCACTAATCAATGAATTTTGGTGGGGAAAGTCTCCTCCTTTTATGGGTAATAATTCGTAATCATTTTGCATAAGTACCAAGATGAAATTTCCTCTAGGGATATATTTTGATTAGTCTTCTTGTGGAGAGAACTTGTAGTTTTGCAACTCCATTGTATTTTCTTGGGGGGATGTAATTATATTCATGAAAATAATGAAGATTGGTGTCATTTTCAGCTTCTAAATCTTGTTATCATCCATTGGAATCTGATTTTCCTTGGGCTTGGCCATCCCAGGCACCTCAGAGCCCTCTTCTACCATTTTCGTTTCTTCTTTTCACTTCTTATTTTCATGCATCTCTTGTTTTTCTTTCTTTCTATTTTTGCATTTAGTATTAATGATTTCATGTTGTAGTATTGGGTTAAATGGTTGATGTAAGTTATTTTGTAGGATCAAAAACATCATTTAATCCTTGGAAAATATTTTAAAGATCATAGTAATCATTGAGCTACTTGGATTAGTCTTCTTATTCCCAAATCTAGATTTCTGGAACTCCTTTTTAGTAAAGAACAATAAATTTCTGCTATTTTTTAGAGCATGCCAGCGAGCCTCAATCAAGTTGGTTCCACTTGCATTAGATCAAAAAACATTCTATTTAATAAAATAATTTACCTTATTTCATTTTCACTTGATTAAGTTAGGCGTTTGATAGGTTTACTAGCTCAATAGTTTTCGAATTTCTAGATTTTCGACTAGTAATTTTTTGCTATTTTTTAGCATGGGTTAATAGAGGCCTTTTGAGTGATTCCACCTGGAATGGAGATCTAAGACATCCTAGTAAATAAAGTAATTGGTCCCATCCAATTTGGATTTGATTTTCTTGGTTATTCAATGAATTATAACTTCGAGTAGTAAATTTGTAACATCCTGTAGTAGCCTATTTTGAGCTCGAATTGAGAAAAATCATCATTGAAGCTGGGATTATGCCTCTTATTGACCTCCAAGTGTTTTACCCCTATTCCTCACACCTATCTCCCCTGTCAATGGACAAGGAAAGATTAGCATTTGGACTCATAAAATGGAAATATGAATAAAAATAGTTATTTTTATTTCTTAATTAGCACATGCATGCAACAGTTAATACTCCCTAGATCAGATTCCATTCTCAGTTGGTTTAACTCATGACGTGTGATAAATAGGGTTAAATTAGGTTTATTTTACATTTCATTGATGAATAGGTTTCTCTCGTTGTACTTTATTTCTTGCAATAGGTTAAGGTTTCCATGTTGAGCATTTCATTTTCTAAAATTAGTTTAGGATTTGATTTCAGTACATGCACTCTGTTATATCATGCCACCAAAGGAATGACACATTGTATGCTGCACATATAGTGTCGATACCTCTTAATTTTGTATGAACCACGTGTTGATAATTAAAGTTGGTAGCCTTTGGAGTTGCAACATTCTTGTTGCAATACTAAGGCTCATCAGATGCTCTAAATGCATGCTCTCCTTTCTAAAGCATAATGGAGTTCACATTTAGCTATGTGCTCCTTTATGGAATCCTTCCAGATATTTCATCATGAAATATATGTTGCAGAATTCAATTCATTCTCTGTTACTTTCAAGTTATCTTCAAAACTCACCTTATGTTATGACATATGCTATGAATTGAAATAATATCGGCCGTGCCTTTGTTGTCATAAGTGTCTCATGTAAACCTATGCTAATTTTATGTAACAAGCTGAATCATGGATCCATGCCCAATGGCCCTCCCTCTCAATTATATCAACCATCATCATTAAATTATATTTACCTTTATAGATATGGCCTCTGTCAAATGTCCCTTAACATTATTGTTTACACAATTTTACCTTTGTTTTAAGTGAGGGAGCCCCCTCCAGTTGGGAAAGGCATGTTTTCTAGCCAAAAGAGGTTTTTGGTTACCCCTATAAACCTTTTCTCAATCTAGAGATTTAATTATAGGGTGATAAAATGATGGTGCCATTACCAAGGAGCGAAAGTTTTCATCTTTCCTGCAAAAGATCGTCAAAGTTTAGATCTGATTGCTAATGGTGGACAATGATTAGTCATAAAAAGGATGAACTATTCACCTCATGACTCCAAAAAATTCAAATCAGATTTAGAGAAGAAGAATCCTTATCAGTAGAAGGATGGAATGGAAGCATGTGAAATTCATGTACTTAAACTTGAATTTTCTTCAGGGTATAGTATTTATGTTTTATCAATTGCCTCATGTCCTTTATTGAAAATGTCTAAATGATTTTCTTCTATCTGTTGAATCTGAATGTAGACTACAACTCTACACATGAGTCCCCTTTTAGAATTGAATATCATTCCCTTGAAGCTACACATGTATCTCATTTTTTTATTGGTTGTCCTGATCAAGATCCAAACAATAATCATAGTCCAGCTGGTTGAAGGGAAAGTACCCCTAGGGTCCTTTGGGCTAAGACTCTACCAGACTGAAAATTGCTTATTCAAAGAAACACACACACAGCCATCATTTTTACTTTTAAGCAAATTCTAACGTTAAGGGTACGTACCTAAGGTCCTACGTTTGAGAAGGCCTTTAGGGTCCAAACCCTTCTTGGAGTTCCCTTCTTCTTCCTTTGACCTGCAAGACGAACAAATCAAAGAACACAACAGTACATGTACAAATACTTATGTATAAACCATCTTTATGCTATAAAGTTAGTTATAAAAATCTTTAAGTAACCACTTGCATAAGAATTCAAAACAAGAATCTCATAAGCATAAAGAAAGATTGTTTCGGGAACAAAGACGTGTTTCTTTATATATAAAGGCAAATAAAGTACATATAACAGAAAGATATCACCTGAACACCTTCAGCAGGCTCCAAGCAAAGCTTCCTCCCGGATTCGTTCCAGCCTCAAGCCTCCAACAAGAGCTCCTTCCAAGTCTTACTCAATGATGATATCAAGGATGAATGATCACCAATACACATGGAAACAAGGGTTTCCTATGCAAAATGGGGGAAGTGCAGAAAGCACCAAGGACTTCAGACCTGGTCTAAGGGGAAAATCTCAGCATAATAATCTTGCTCTCATTTCTCTCTCCTTTTGGCCTTCCCATTGATGTCTTTTTATACCATCTCCAAAGTAGTTTTTTAGTTAGGAGTTGGTTGGGAACAGTTGGGCCACGGGCACTAACAGGTGATCCAGCAGGTAAAACCCGCGATCTCTGCCCAAAAATAAGGAATTATATATTTTTTAAGTGTTTTAATACATACACGCGGGTTGGGTATACACAGACCCGTGTGTACACGCGTTTAACTCAGGGCAATGTCGTGTATAGGGAATAAAACACTGTTTTTTAAATTTTTGGACCAGGTCTGGAAGGAGGGGTTGCCCTAGGCCATGAGTGCAGCATCACAAACCATAAGAGTGGGATTTGGAGCTATAACAGATGCCCCCTAATGTATGAGGTCAGAAGGGGAACATGATGGCCGAAATATATTATGTAAGTACATGGAAAGGAACTCTGTCGAAAAACCGAGGAGGAATGCACCAGAATTCAGCCTGCCAAGCCACCGAAAGGAGATCAGAAAGAAACATTGTCTGAGGCGGGCATACCCATGCTCAGGAAAAGTAAAGCATGTCCGCATATCAAGTACAAGCGGATCCACTAAGTATACAAGTATAAAATGACTGGAAGATACATAATGGATCATCTGATCATAATGAGTAAGTACATGTCTGAATATCACATATAAAACTGTCAATGATGCTGAAAGATGCAACGGATCACTGATATCAAAGACTGACCCCAAAAGGTACCAACTGAACATGATGGAATAGGATGGTACTACACTGCAAACTCAGGTGCCAGCATATAGAATGTCGCCATGACTGACTGCAACATATAAGGTGGAGTGGTATCAACTAGCAGCAACAGGAGCAACTGTCAAGTGAACCAATGAATGCTGATACAACCTGAGGTCTTCACCGACCGCCGTGGTACATTTCTACACTATTGGAATAAATGATCTGAAGTCGACCATGTGAGAAATCATTTGATTACCGGTCATTGATGTATACCGTTAACAAACGCGAGACTACTCACCGATAATGATAATGAGCGTCAAGGTACCCAGTACAATCTAACAAGTGTGAATAGATGAGCTGAAGTCGAACACCTGTAAGAATCTATCGATCAGGAGACAATGATGGTTTCCCACTGTCGATAGCGAAGGATCTGCCACTAATGACTGCAAACCCCAAGGTACTGCCAAATGGACTCTAGATCTTTGCCCCAAAGCAATGAGTCGGAGTCGATAGGGAAAGATCCGCTAGAAGGAAGGCATTAAGGCATCCTTCATCAATCTAGCGCGAGTGTAACCCGTAGGCCAATAATGTGGAAGGAATCGGATGAAAACGATGTAGTAACCCAACCGAAGTACGTTTCCGGCGTACACAAGATGTGGCTAGCGCACGGCAGAAACCCTCTGAACCAACCAATAATGAAAGCTGACACAGAGGCGAGGTATCCACCAATAGGGTCAAATGGAAACCAAGGTATTGCACGAATCCCAATGTGTGATAATGTATGCTGACGTCGAACACAAGGGAAACCACTCAGTCAAAGACCCATGATACTGATCGATGCTGAGCACAAAGTGACCTATCAATAATGAAAATAGGGCCAGGGTGCGGCTCTAGGCCTATCCTCAGAGCAAGGTGTCATCGTCGATAAGGACAAGACCCGCCAGCAAGAAGTCAATGGGGACCTTCTCAAACCGGCACGAGTAAAGGACCAATATAACTGATGTGATGATAGACATGACACTGACAACCAGGGATGGCCGACTGAAAAATGAGTCAAGAGACACCGCAAAAGGCCGACTCAGGCTAACTTCCCTTGAACAAAAGCACGACTCAATGTGACTATGTGGCAGCATATGATGAATCTGTATAAGTTCGTCATGCAGGAGGCACGAACGAACCCTCCATATGATTGGAAGAGATAACCAATCGGGGGAGAACTGACTCGATAACAAGGTTATGGCATACCTAAGTCAAACTAAATCCCACCTATGCGGAGGAGACTTTGCTTTGAGTGCTTTGTTCAAGGGCAACATGACTGACTCTAGCTGCCAACAATAAATGGAAATAATGTCCCTGTTCCCGCTCTTTTTTGGAATATTTAATTTTTTTGTCTTTTTCTGATAAGCCGGAAAAAGAATAAAAGAATGCTATGGTACAGTGGAAAGAACGAGTGTTGGTGAAACAGATGATCTAGTTCTTGGGAAAGGAACGTTCCTATGCTCAATGTAGGGAGGTGAAAACTGGTCAGTGACACTCAGAGGTATGTTCCTTCCACGGATCTGGGTATGTCAAGCTGCAGAAGTCAAAGGTATGCAAGGTTGATTTTGCAGACGTCATGGTCAAAAGTTGGCTTAAACACGAGTCCAAGTGAAGCCGGCTCTAGGCCAAAAGGTGCAAATGGTCAACATGCAATGCAAAAGTACAACTCGACACTCATAGGAGCCTCTAGGGTATAAGGCCAGAACGAAGCGAAGAAGCAAAGAGGAATGAGTCTTCAACACATAAGTCATGGCGGGACTACAGAGGACTCCCGAGCCTACTCAAAACGAAGCAGCATGGGCAACAAATGTCAGTGAGGTGCTAACTAGGATGCCCATGTAAAGGATGGCTCTACCATCGTGTCATGATTTAAAGAATCGGCGAGCGAAAATGGCTAACGAACCATAACATGATGGGGTCGACCCTATGGCAGATGTATCGGTCAAATGGAGGTTAGTATGCATAATGCAACGGAAAAATGGTGTCCCTAACCTATATGCCAGTGAGAACACGATACTTGCCATGACGGGTCAGCAGTCATGGAACCGTCTCGAACCGTCGAAAAATGTCCAAAATGTCCTGAAAAAACAACCCGATCTCGACATTCCAAGCTCCCAAGTTAAAAGTGACATGAAACCAAACAAAATAAAATTTTGAAAAAATTTTGCATTTTCAAAACTTATAAAAAGAAATTTTGGACTTACCATTTTCACCATTTGACTTGGAGAGCAAAAATTGTGGAGCAAAAGGAGCAAACTTCCCTGTGACTTATTCAATCGTTCAAACTTGCCGAAAACTTCCAGGTAAGCACTAAACTTGTCTTGCAATTAATTGTGATAGTTTTTAGGAAGTTTAATTGATGTTTCACCGTTAGATTTTTGCAAAAAATTGCTCTGCGGCGTACACGCGGGTTGGCTGTATAGAACTCGCGTATACGACGGCCCTACACGTGACTGTATACAAGGGAACCCGCGTGTGCGCAGCAAACTAATTTTATACACAAAACTAACGGATGAAAATGATTTTTTCTTCCAGGATGACTCTCACATGGCGTGAAAGAGAGCACTCAGTTGTAGATAATGAAGTTATGAACAATGATGAGGCATTAGATGCCCTACGGGGATGGATGCGGGTTGCTAAAATTCTTCAAATTGCCAAACATGAAAGCCAACACGCGTTTGCTCGAGAGACTCATTGATTATTGGGATGTCGATGAGGAAGCTTTCATCATTGATCAGATGCCACTCAGGGTAGAAGTGGAAGATATATATTTCATCACGGGCCTTTCCCGAAGGGGAGAGGTAGTGCACTCCCGGGGCAGGACACGGAATAGCCTCAGTGTGGATGACTATGTACAGATTTACTGCCCGGGTCATCGGAAGGTCGGGAGTCAGATTTCTATTCCACATGTGGCGAGTTTGTCACTCAGGATAATCTTGTTCACCATAGGTCGAGTGAACGGATCATCCTCACTACATCAGGCGTCACGAGTAAACATGAGCGTAGAAGTGGACTGTCTCACTACAGTGTTTGACTGGTGCACTCCTCTCCTTGCCAACATGAAGGAACAACTCACTTCTATGAAGGAACACCAGCTAGTACAACTTCACCTCAGACCTTAGTCATGGCTATTGCCTAGTATGCCCCATTAAATCTACTAGCCCTTTCGCATGAGTTACCATAGAACTATGGTTAGAGCTACCTAAATTTGATGGTACAGGTAATATAAAAGTAATGAATCATGTAGACAAAATAATTGACTTCATTGACCTTGGGACGTAGATCATGAAGATGTCAAATTGAGGTTGTTTGCTCAAAGATGTTCAGGAGAAGTTAGGAAGTCGTATACAATTTTTGCAGCTAAAAGAATTCCTAATTTCCAACAATTTGAACACATTTTCCTTGGCAGGTGGGAGGTTAAAGAAAGCCCTTTTCACATTATGACTATGTATCAGAACCTAACGAGGCATCCTGGTGAGACAGTCCAAGAATTCTCAACTAGATCGAATGATGTTTATGATTCCATCCCTATTGACCTAAAGCCTCCCCCAGGACTAGATATGGTTCATTATCCAAATGGTTTTTATTTATAGTTTGCCTATCATCTTAGAGAGAGGAATCCCACCACTTTTGAGGATATGAAAAACAAAATGTTGATGTGGAAGCGAATTTGTTGATCAAATGAGCCAAAATAGAAGCTGAAATAAGGGAAGTAGTTAGGGAGGAGGTTCGTTCATTATCAATATATAAGATGGATGCATTGAGGAAAACCATGGAAAGGTTTATGGAAACTTTCACTATGCAAAACAAAATTGTTGTTAGAGGGCAGCAAAGAAGACCTCCTCTTCAAGAAAATTTGGCAAAAACGAGAGGTGGTTGATTTATGTCACCATGAGCTAGAAATTATTTGTTTTATTTATTAATTTGAAGACAATCCTGAAGAGAAACCAACGACATGTTCTCAGCAAGAGGATATTCCATCTTAGCAATTTAAGGAAATTCATCTGTTTACATGTGTCACTTATGAGAGCAATGAAGAATATGATGAAAGTACTAAATTAGGTGAGGAGTCGCAGTCTTATAGTTTTGACATTGCACATAAAGAAAACAATGAATTTGTTAATGATAACTCTCTACCCTTATCTTATGTTACATTTGAATTGTTGAGTAAAAATTTTAAGATCACTAAGGAAGCAAGCAAGTAAGCTGAAACTAGCATAAATTGGGAGTAGCCTTCTTCAATTTTCAATGATCCAATAGTCGATTATTTGGATGGTTTTTGTAGTCAAATTTCTCCTACTTTAGCTAGTTGTGAGTCTAAAAATGGGGCTGATGGAGATTTAGTTTGGAAGTGGGCATAATTTTCATTCCCAACAATGGTTTCATTACAAAGGTCACTGGAAGATTTGCAACAATATCATAAGAGTTATAAGTTGAAATTGCATGAAAGAAAGGATGGAGATAAAGGTTTGTATTCATCATATGTAGACCACCTAGAGAAAAATGGAAATCTGTGAGATGTGCTGAAATTCAATGTTCATTTGTTTGAGGACCCTTTTGCAGAATTCTTGAAATTAGCAAGTGGGCTTAAGTTATTCAATCCCGTCAAAGTTGAATTTGTTTGCAAGTTTTTACTGGAGCTGCCATTCAGCATGTTTTTTATTTTTCTCGTGAACAAGCACATGCCCAGATGTCAACCACTTGATAATATACTTACTTGGTTATGCTGGTTGTTTGAATTTATTGGATCAAGTAGCTGTTGGATGAAATAGAGTGAGTAGGTGCGTGAAATAAGCTCAACCCTACGAGAATTCTTTTTAGCAGCATGCGAACTTAGAGCAATTTTCCTTGGTAGTTTGGTATTATTTTTCAGTACTACAGGTGTGGGTGGCCATCATCATAATTTGAAGCCCAAGGAGAAGGCTCAATGTTCCAGTGATCTAATGTCATATGTAAGTCAGACAGTGAATTAGTTAATTTTTAGCCAGTCAGTTAATTTTCAGTTTTCATGTTGACTCCATTTGCCCAATGGTTAGCCTACTAGTCTTTATTTTTCTTGGCACCTCAATAGGAGACGTCGATCCCCATTCGAGCCAATGTTAGGGTCCTAGGATTTACAATCAAATTTCTTTGTCTCTTTCATTAATTTTGAGATTTTACGTAGTAGTTTACCCAATGAATTGTTACTGTCATAGTCTAAAGAGTCATTTTTCACTACATGTTTTTCATAGAGGATCAATAATGATAAGAAAAAATTTGAGATAGTCTCAGTGAACGAGAAAGTCACAAGGTCATTTGCTCAGATAAAGTCATTTAGGGTTCCAAGGGTCAAAACCATGAAAAACAAGTTTGGTTCATTTTCAAGGTTTTGTTAAGTATGTTGTTGACTATGGTTCATCATGCCCATTCTACCATTTATAACACATGATCCCATTTCATATACCCCTACCATATAATTTTTACGTTCCTA
Organism: Pinus tabuliformis; assembly: GCA_031772625.1. Classification (NCBI taxonomy): domain Eukaryota; kingdom Viridiplantae; phylum Streptophyta; class Pinopsida; order Pinales; family Pinaceae; genus Pinus; species Pinus tabuliformis. Next base: position 554,082,093 of record CM062810.1, on the reverse strand, counting down.
TACATCTTTCATATACCCTATTTCATAAAATCCCTTCCACATACTACCCCCTACATTTACATTTACATATAACATCATATGCGCATACACACACCCTACTCACCTCTCATCATTATTAGCTATATTCCTTAACTCATTTCATCATTATTGATATTACACCCCACAATTCATAACTATCATTTATCTTTCATGATCATAATAACCATAATAATCCTTATCCTAACTTCATACTCATGACCAAAGCAAAACAGAAGGTGCACTTTCAGATCTCTTTTCATAATACTCTTATTTCTCTCTCCACTTTGCACTTAATTTTATTCTTCTAGGAAAACTGATAGTCACATAGAAGATGGTCGAGAGTACTCTCAAAGGGGTACAAGGACAATTTTTGTTTCGACTGTGGGAAAATTGCTATGCAATAGCTGCACAAAGTTCTGAGCTACACAATTGTTGAACATCTGTTGCACAAGTTCGAGTCAGCTATCGTCAAGGTCTGTAGGCACTGGAAAAACTATTTTAGGGGTTCTAAACTATGACAGCGTTATTCCAAACGTACCCATTTTTTTTTTTTTTAGGAAAGATCTACAACCATATCAACCATGGAGGTCTGACACATTTTGCTACGAATTTTCTTCACAAAGGGACTGTTTTAGTCATCATTTTCAAAAGATTATTTTGACCAAATGGCGACTACTTTGAAAACATTGTAAGACATTTTTCTTAAGAATGGGACATAGAAAAAAACCACCTTTTGTTTCTACACAGGTGTCATAGATTGAGAGATCCAGATGAATATTTAAAGCCTATTTTTTAGACTCTTCAATTTACTTTTTTAGTCATTTTTTTGGGGAAAATATTCTGAGGATCTAGGGAACCATTTGAGGAAACTAAGAGAGGTTTCTCTTAAAACCAAGTTTTTCTACAAAAAACTACTTCATTTTGTACAAAGGTTGTATATTTTGGGAATTACAATTGTCACTTGGATACCCATTTTCACAATTCCTCACTTAATTTTTTTTTAAATTTTTTTAATTTGATTTGTAAATGTGAATATTTTTGGAGTTTTTATGCTTGTTGTGAATCATCAAGTACAGGTGATGAAATGTTAGACATTGTTTTGTTTTGGAGCTGGAAAAGATATTCAAACTCATAAATTTAAATTTTTTCTTGGCAATTGCTACACAGGTGCTGACTAGAAAGTTATAAGCTTTGCATGCATAGAAAGAGGCGTCGTATGGGTCTTACTCTAACTCAAAAACCTTGTTATCATTCCCATCAATTTGGTTTCCCTCAATTCAGCCCGTGTCTATGCTGCGCTAAAGCCTACTTTGCAATTGTTGTGCAACTCATCATTCAATTTTTTTTGTCCTTTCAGTCAATTTTAGACCTTGTTGTTATGAGTTTGGTGATATAGACAGAAATAATGGATAGGGATCAAATAAGTAGATAAGATAATGTTGATTTTATAAAAAATTATATTGCTATTTTATTCTTAGCACTATCTTAGTTTTAGCTTTCAAACCTTAATGTTTCTAATTTTAGTTGGTTTTGATTCACTTAGTGGATAGAAGGTACATTGTATCTAGTATGTTTGTTCACTTTTCCAAAATGTATTTAAACCGAAAAGAACATCAAAAAGGGTTCAGATTTGGGTATGTTATTGATTGTGTCTCTATTCAATTTTTCACTTTTAAATTTCCTCTCAAATAGCTTTTTTTCAGAATTCATCTATGCAGATGCTCTGAATGACTACTTTACTTTCTAAACTATAATATAATTCACATTTAGCTATGTGCTCCTTTTTGGTATTCTTCTAGATATTTGATTCTGAAATATATGTTGTAGAATTCAATATATGCTCTGTTACTTGTGGTTGGATATCTTTGTGTAATTTGAAGTTATTTTCAAAACTCACCCTATGTTATGACAAATGATATGACTTGAAATAGTACTTGCCTTGCCTCTGTTGTCATAAGTGTCTCATGTAAAGCTCTACTAATTTTATGTAAAAAGTTGAATCATGGATCCATTCTCAGTGGTCGTCCCTCTCAATTCTATCAACCATCATCATTAAATTTTATTTACCTTTAGAGATATGGCCCCTGTCGAATGTCCTTTAGCATTATTGTTTACACAATTTGACCTTTATTTTAAGTGAGGGAGCCCCCTCCGGTTGGGAAAGGAAAGTTTTCTAGCCAAAAGGGGATTTTAGTTACCACAATAAACCTTTTCTTAGTCTACAGGTTCAATTAGATAATGATAACATAGTGGCTCCATTACTGGGGAGAGAAAGGTTTCATCTTTCCTGAGAAAGATTGTCAAAATTTAGATATGATTGTTGATGGTGGACAATGGTCAATCATAAAAATGGTGAGTTATTCACCTCGTGACTCCAAAAAATTCAAATTGAATTTAGAAAAGGACAATCCTTATCAGTAGAAGGATGGAAGGGTAGAATTTGAAAGTCATGTACTTAAACTTGAATATTCTTCAAGGTATAGTATTATGTTTTATCAATTTCCTCTCGTCCTTTCTTGAAAATGCCCAAAGGATTTTCCTCTATATGCAGAATCTAAATGTAGACTACAAATTTGTAAATGAGTCCCATTTTAGAATTTTATATCATTACAATGAAGCTGCAAATGCATCTTCCTTTTTTTTGGTTGTCGTGATCGAGATCCAAATGATAACCATAGTACAGTTGGTACAACTTCATATCAGACCTTAGTCATGGTTGTTGCTTGGTCTATCCCAAAGGATTGGTTATGCATCATTACCCATATGGTTTTGATGTTGAGCTTACTTAACATCTTAGAGAGAGGAATCCTGCCACTTTGGAGGATATGCAGAAAACTGTTGTTTATGTGGAAGCGAATTTGTTGATCATAAGGGAAAAAATGGAAGCTGAAAGAAGGGAACTGGTCAGGTAGGAGGTTTCTGCATTTTGTTTTCGGGAAAAGTGTCTATTCAGAACGACCCTATCCCACAGGGTTATGACAGTGACCTCAGAAACAAACAAGGAAAACTACTCTTGTATTCTTCTTTATGAACTATAAACGAAGATGATTAAGATGAACCGACCTGTGTCTTGTGCTAGTTGTTCGATCCAATCTATCCTCTCTTTGCCAGCTTCCACCGATCTGCTCCCTCTCTTGCCTAGCGTCACCAAGTTCCTGCAAGTTCACAGAAGAGAGAAACTACACAAAGACATAGATTTATGTTCATAAAAAGCTTAGGATCATATTTAAGCTAAACATACAAATATAACGCACATCAGATATACAAGCATGTAGGAGAAACTCAAGTAGTTTTATTGATAAAACAAGAAGATCTGGGAGGAGTTACAACCGATAAGTCCTAATCCAGCATCAGCCTCACAGCATAGAATCCCTTCTTCACCTCCAACAAAGCATAAATCACCCAATACTCTGATATCAATCACAAAACCAACAACAATTCTTTGCAATGTACAAAATTCCAGCCTCTGGATCTCTTGGTGAGGGATCCATATATAGATGTATGCAAAGAGGATGAGTCATCCCATGAGTTGATTAGTGGCTTCTCTCTGTCAGTTCTTGCTTCCACTTGGAGACTGAGAGCCTCTTACTCATCACTGGTCGAATTCAGTGAGGCAAGTGTCATTGGAGAAGATTCTGGAAGCTTCCATTGTCTCTCCACCTCGTTGAATGACTCTGCCACTTGTCATTTCCCGCTCAACGCACCCTGGTAGTGCATTCAAGTGCGTTGAAATGCACCTAGCCAGTGTATTTGGGTGCTTTGCAATGCAACCAGCTAGTGGAGCACTTGAAATGATCCTGTTTTGACTAGTTTTGCGCAGTTTCTGGTGGAGAACTTCTGGGAGAAGCTATAATTTGTTGACCTTGCTTCTTTAGGAGCTGGAACAACATCTTTAGGGACTTACGATCCCTTGGTTTATGGACATTTCATGCTTATAGCTGTAAGGCACAAAAATGTCTATAACAGTTGCCCCCTAAAGTATGAGGCCGTTTATCGGGTGAAATGCTTTATTAGGAGGATTCGAAGTTCTTCTAATGCTGGAGAGGAGACCTGTAATGAGATACAACACAATAAATTATTTTCATACTGTTTTCATGATCTAGCTGAGGTGGGCATTCCCATGCTCAGCTTTATAAATTCATTTTCATGTACATAGGACAGACAATCGTCTGATGGTAGACTAATGATTCTGGTGAAGTCATCATCCTTTTGGTAGGATGATTATTTGTGCTGCAATGCTGTACATTTCAATGTCTTTATTTTTCCTGAATATATATCGCAGCCCGGATGGATGAAACTAGATCCGGGGTCTTCAATCTCGTCCGATCTTCACTCTAAGTACAAGTCGATCCATGTGAGAAATGTTTTGAAGTCGAACATGGAAAGACATCGCTTGATTACCAGTCAATGATGTAAACTGTTAACAAGCGCGAGAGGAATCACCGATAATGATAATGACCCTCAAGGTACTGCAGTACAATTCATGTGGTGTGAATAAAGGACTTGGCGTCGAACACCGCGCAAAATATTTCGGTCGAAGGTCATTGATGTATACCTGTCGCCGAAAGTGAGAAACTTGCCATTGAGGCATGCAAGCTTCAAAGCACTGAAGGGGTGTTCCTAGATCAACTTCTTGGATAATGAGCCGATGTCGACAAGAAGAGATCCGTCAAAGGAGGGCCTTAATGAATCCCACATCAATGACACGGAACAGAGCAAATGATTTTGATGGAAGTAAAAACGATCTGGTGACATACGGTTCAGGGTGGCGGTCATGAAAGAGTGAAGTATAATGTATGGTAGTGGATGGGACACGGGTGACTTCTCTGGATGACTTCTCTTGAACATGTCGGCGACACTTATGTGATGGATCGGTAGCATTTACCCCAAATTTTGATGGTATGGCGTGACCATGGTGATGTGACCAGTGAATGAAACAACCCAACCCGACTCTGGCATGGAGTGGAAGTGTCATGTTCAAGAGCGACTTGCTACCAATAAAGTTTCTTTGAGTTTTCTTCCCAATTTTCCCCAGTCATTTCTGACCAGTACCTCTTTATTTTTGTCAAGCTTGAGGAGGATAACATATGCTTGTTCTATAATTTGCCCTTCGGGCAAACCCATCGCTATGTTTTAACGAGCCTAGCGATAGTGAAACTCGTTCTCGTCTAAATACAAGTTTGTCGCTATTAATCTTTTTAACGAGCTTAACGACAAAGATAACTCAGTCCTTTTCCTTTTTAGGGAGTCTGAAAAGGTACGTAAAGATAACTCTGGAATTCCTTTTTCGTCATCTAATCCCTTAAGTCTGAAAAAGTATAAAATAATACAGAAGGGATGAATTTTCGATAATTTTAACGAGCTGAACAAAACAAGCGCTCGATCTTTTTGTGCAATAATCCCTCAGGTCCAAAAAGATTAAAATCTAGAGGAGGGATAGCACTTCCGGTCGATTTAATGAGCTGGAAGGCCAAAACTCGGCAATCTTTTCATATTTTACGAGTCAGATGAAAAGAGCTTAAAGGAGACTCGTCTTTTGAGGAACGAGTGATAAAATGGGTAGCAGCTGATTCCAGGTAAAGTTTGGAATTTTCCAATCACGGCAGTGTCACAAGGATGGCTAGTGAAATCACTCTTCGCAGCTGTTCCTCAAAATGGGTAAACAATCAAATGGAGGTGAATGATCGGCCAATGGAAAAGTGGAGGTGACGGTGCAAACATGACCAAGGCTTTAATGGCTGAAAATGTTTCATTCACGATGGTTATTTACCGGAGGATAGTTCATTTTTTAACGAGCTTAAACGCGGGTGGAAACATTTGCTCGATCTTATGTTTATTTTTTAACGAGCTTGAACTATGTGCTAAAACTGCTCGATAATCCAGTCGTATAATAAGAATGTCTCATATAAGATGCCATTTTTTATGGAGCTTGCGCCTTACAAAGCTTTGCCCCGCATCCTTTCTTTATGCAAGTTATGGGACGACTAATCCTACGAGTTTAAAGGGTTAGCCTATGGGTTTAAAGGGAGGACCAAAAAATTAAAAAAAAAAAATAGTCGCCCTTTGCTTGCACTCCAAAAGGTTTGCATGCCCCCAGGTATAAAACAGAGTTTCAAAGTTACCCCTCAATTTGCAGACAAAACATTCGTTACCTCTTACAGGGTATCTAAAGATTGCTCTATTCACGGTGCAAACAAAACACTTCTTTGGCGACGTCTACCGAGATAAACAAAGGTGAGAGACTCCGTCTGTCAACTCACATAACTTTGACAAGAGAATCTTATTCTAGAACAACCCCTCTTCCAATCATGGACGGGGTACGGACTAGTCATATTCTCCCGTGGAAACCTACTCTATACTCGAAGTTTTCCTGCCGAAGCAGACCAGGACGCATGCCCCCTGGGTTTCAGTCATATCCCTCCGAATAACTCGCGCTCATCGGGAGGACGGACTGGGACTTGAGACATTTCTTGTGTGAAGAGACCATTTAGGGACGGTATATGACTATTTGCTATGCGTGATCCGGGAAATGAAAGCTGGTCCACGAGCTTGACCACTCTTCCTTCGTGCGGAAAACACATTACTCTAAAGAGTGAGGAGACGACGGCTCCCATGCAATAAATATAGTCTCGTCCAAGGAGTAGGTTATAATCCAAAGGTCCTTGAATGACCATGACGTTCAGGCGAACTGTCTTCCCTCTCAATGTTATGGGCACATCGGGAAGGATCCCTAAAGGTCGACTGGTTCCTTTATCAAAGCCTGTCAGATTTCTCATTTCAGGCAACAGCGATGGCGAACCAAGCGCTTTCCAAGCAATAGAGGAAAGGATACTCACAGACGCCCCCTCATCTATGATGGTGCCAGCCATGACCATTCTGTATATTTGAATGATAATTCGGAATGGTATGCTTGCTGGCAAACGGGGTCTGCCTAGTTGGTTCCAGTCGAAGGATACAACTAGGTTGCTTGGAGGTGGGACCGAGTAGACGGCCAGGTATGGCTCTGACGAACTTCCTTCCTGCGATAAAGGAATGGGTGGATTGCCCCCGTGTTCGTCGGAGTCTGTGTTGATGAAGAGAATTTGGACGGTGTCATCCTTATTCTCTTCAGTGACTGTATCATTCGAAGATAAAACCTCTGAAGGCAACACCGGGTCAACTGCCGCCTTGACCTTTTGACTTTCATCTGGTATGGATTCAGTTGGTTTATCCTCAATGATAGACGCTTCAGCCGACCACTTGAGCGGGCCAGCTAGGTTCTCAACTAGTGACGGACTCGGCAAGAGCTTTTTATATCCAGGAGGAAGTCGTAACAGTGAAACCGGACGATCATCCAAAACTCTTTTAGCCTCATCTAAGAAGGGACAACGGTGGAGGGCATGGTCGCCTTCGCACAGTCTACAAGGAAAATCTAACTCTCCCTTTTTGTCCTGGGGCTTCACTTTCACTAGTTGACGGTGTGCTTTCAACATGATCTCCAGAGGTTGATGACACCGGATTGTGCAAACGAGGAGACCAGTCCCTTAGTATCCGGGGGATGCAAGGACAATCTCTGTGAAAGTGGTCTCCTCTGCAAATGACACATGGCGATTTAGGCCTGGTCGGTGCTGTGTGTGGATTTCGTTAGACGACACTCATTTTCCCTTATTCGCCTTTGGCTCCTTCTTCTTTTTCTCTTTCTTCTTCTTTTCCTTCTTCTCCTTAGGAACTTGGCTTTTAGCTTTACCAGTCCCGTCAAGCGAAGAGGAAGGAGGAGAGGAAGAATTAGAGGAAGTAGAAGGCTGGTGGGTAACTCTGGACTCGTCTAATTGTTGATTCGACTGTTCGGGAATAGTGGTTCTCTAAACGACATTGGTTGAGAAGAGCCATACTGGCAAGCCAATTGTCAGTCCTGGAAGCGACAATGTGGCCATATGGGGCACACCAACATCTCCGCAAGAGGAGAAGGGACTAGGATTTCCACCAAGGGGAATTCCTTGGTTGGTAGGCTCCATTTTCTCAACCTAAAGATCAACGCAGGGAAAGGGTATGAATATTCCGCTTAAAATAAATTTTAACATGCTTTGACACAACTTTGTTTTTTCAGTTTAAAAGAGTCGAGAAAAAACAAAATATGACTCTAGTCTCCTTCGATTTTTAATGAGCCTGAAGTGACAAGTTCTCAGATGGACCTTTTCCGTTAAGGAGTCTGAAAAGGAACGAAAGGGAATGCTCTGGAGGTCTAGGTAGAGGGAGTGCCAAACCAATCGCAAAACCGCGGAATACTTTTTAGGGTACGGGCGGTCAATCTTCCCGAATGCTGTGTTCAGTGCATTGCGATCAGTAGGGCGGCCGACACGGCTTCCTATGGATAAAGGTTTTATGCCTATAGGGGTCTCCCAATATATACTCGATGGTACATGGGAGCACAAATCCGTACTGGCACTTATCGTCTCAAAGTGGAGGAATCACCCAACCAACAGTGAGGACAACAGTTACCAGGCTTTACGACGCCGGAATACGTCTCTAGCCTAGACCTCTAGATGTTGTGCGTTAAGTTACAAAGTGTTGTTAAGTTCATTGAATTTATTTTAGGTTGATCTTTCTTATGAAGTTTTCCTTTTGGGTTCACCACGAGATGTAGATGTAATTCCTAAAGTGCAGTCTAAAGATGATAAGCAAGCTTTTATCTCTTTTCAGCAATGAAAATCCTAGCTACAAGGGGAAAAGAAAGACACAATCTTTTCTCAAAGAGAAAAGAGCACACCGTAAATGCACTTTTCCTAAATCAAGCCATACAAACTGTCAATATGAAAATGCACTTGTGCATGTATTTTTTTTTCACTTTTTTAATATTGATGCCTAAAAAGAAAGTTGTTGCACAAATTTGAATTCGATTTCAAGTGAAAAACACAAACAAGCTTCTTTTCGAAATCAAAAGGTAGAGACGATTACGACACTTTATGATTTTGAAGTAAACACTTGTTTCGACACTAGAAATTCACAAATTCAAACCAAAGGAAAAAGTAAAAGCGTAATCGACTGTCAACAGCAAATAAACTTTCTCCTAAGATCAAAACGACACTTACGACAGATCTAGATCTAAGGGCGACAGTGTGACCAGTTTACTTTTGCAATCGGAAACTGTAAATGACGTAACAAATACACAAAAACAAATATAGTTTCTTTTATACAACTGAGGCGGAATTAAGGCAAAGAAAAGGGGCTTTTTGACAAACAAACACACTGATCACAGGCTACAAAAATCAGAGGCAAAACTGGAAAAAGTGAGCAAAGAACCTCAGCTAGGCAGGGCTAGGCTGATCAACGCACCTGCTACACAGAGAAACTGAATTGCAACGCAGGTAGCCCTCTCGGGAACTGCGCTGAAATGCAGAGTCTCTTCACAAAGCCTGCGCTGAAGCAAAAACGAGAATTGTCTCTGGGTTCTGGGTCACGGTTTGCAGTTTAATCTATGGTTTTTGGTCGGATAAAAGCAATCAAATGTGTACAATCAGAGGGTTGATTTACAAGAGGTTTGAGAGCTATCACAAAGGGTAATCAGATCATTTGTGAGTCAACTGTTCAGATCATAAACAGGCCCAGTGAATGGACTAGAGTAGCATATGTCTACTTTGAATTTGTAAATGGAAAATGCAGTTCGATTCGCTACTCCTAAGTTTATGAGATGAACAACAATAGAAACACAAATAAACTAACTAGACACGATCCCCAGCGGAGTCGCCATTTTGTTTTCGGGAAAAGTTTCTATTCAGAACAACCCTATCCCACAGGGTTGTGACAGTGACCTTAGAAACAAACAAGGAAAACTACTCTTGTATTCTTCTTTATGAACTATAAACGAAGATGATTAAGATGAACCGACCTGTGTCTTGCGCTAGTTGTTCGATCCAATCTATCCTCTCTTTGCCAGCTTCCACCGATCTGGTCCCTCACTTGCCCAGCATCACCAAGTTCCTGCAAGTTCACAGAAGAGAGAAACTACACAAAGACATAGATTTATGTTCATAAAAAGCTTAGGATCATATTTAAGCTAAACATACAAATATAACGCACATCAGATATACAAGCATGTAGGAGAAACTCAAGTAGTTTTATTGATAAAACAAGAAGATCCAGGAGGAGTTACAACCGATGAGTCCTGATCCAGCATCAGCCTCCCAGCATAGAATCCCTTCTTCACCTCCAACAAAGCATAAATCACCCAATACTCTGATATCAATCACAAAACCAACAACAATTCTTTGCAATGTACAAAATTCCACCCTCTGGATCTCTTGGTGAGGGATCCATATATAGATGTATGCAAAGAGGATGAGTCATCCCATGAGTTGATTAGTGGCTTCTCTCTGTCAGTTCTTGCTTCCACTTGGAGACTGAGAGCCTCTTACTCATCACTGGTCGAATTCAGTGAGGCAAGTGTCATTGGAGAAGATTCTGGAAGCTTCCATTGTCTCTCCACCTCGTTGAATGACTCTGCCACTTGTCATTTCCCGCTCAACGCACCTTGGTAGTGCATTCAAGTGCGTTGCAACGCACCTAGCCAGTGTATTTGGGTGCTTTGCAACGCAGCCAGCTAGTGGAGCACTTGAAATGATCCTGTTTTGACTAGTTTTGAGCAGTTTCTGGTGGAGAACTTCTGGGAGAAGCTGTAATTTGTTGACCTTGTTTCTTTAGGAGTTGGAACAACATCTTTAGGGACTTAGGATCCCTTGGTTTATGGAAATTTCATGCTTATAGCTGTAAGGCACAAAAATGTCTATAACACATTTTCAGACCATAAGCTAGATGAATTAATGAAAGCCATGGAAAGGTTGATGGAAACTTTCACTGTCCAAAACAAAACTATTGTTAGAGGGCAGCAAAGAAGATCTCAAAGAAGATTTTTCAGAAGAAGGAAAAGTTGTTGATTTATGTCACCATGATCTAGAAACTGGTTGCTTTATTTATTCATTTGAAGAAAATCTTAAAGAGCAACCAACAACATGTTCTCATTAACAGGATGTTCAATTGCAGCAATTTAAGGAAAGAAGTCAGTCTATATGTGTCACTTATGACAACAATGAGGAATCTGATGAAAGTATTAAATCAATTGTTGGAATAAAATTACAAGATCACTAAGGAAGCAAGAAAGTAAGTTGAAACTAGCATAAATTGGCATAAACCTTCTTCGGTTTTTAATGCTCCAATAGTTGATTATTTGGATGTTTATGCAATCAAAGTTCTCCTCCTTTAGCTAGTTGTTAGTTTGAAAATAAGGGTGATAGATACTTAGTTCCACAACTGACATCATTGTCCTGTCGAATAGTGGTTTGATCACAAAGGTCACAGGAAGATTTGTAGCCCTATCATGACAACTAATTTAAATTACATGAAAGAAAGGATGCAGATAAAGGTTTGTATTAATGGTATGTAGACCAACTAGAGAAAATTTGCAATATGTCACATTAGCTAAAATTCAGTGTTCATTCGTTTGAGGATCCTTTTGTAGCATTCTTGAAATCAGCAAGTGGGATTAAGTTCTACAATCTCGTCAAAGTTGAATTTGTTTGCAAGATTTTATTGGAGTTGTCATTCAGTATGTTTTATATTTTTCTCGTGAACAGGCACATGCTAAGAACTCACCAAGTGGATAAGGTTCTTGCGTGGTTACACTAGTTTTTTGAATTTATCAGATCAAGCAACTGGTGGATTAGTTAGAGTGAGTAGGTGTGTGAAATAAGCTCAGCCCTCTCAACACTTTTTTCACCAACGTGCCAGTTTCGAACACTTTTCCTTGGTAGTGGGTGGCCTTCATTAGAATTTAAGGCTCAAGGAGAAGGCCCTAAGGTTCCGGTGATCTAATTTCATATGTAAGTCAGTCAGTAAATTAGTTAATTTTCACGAAGTTAGTTAATTTTTGATTTTTCATGTTCACTACATTTGCCAAATGGTTAGGCTACTAGTCTAGAGTTTTCTTGGCATCTCATTACGAGGCTTTTATTTCAATTGGAGCCAATGTTAGGGTCCTAGGGTTTATAGATGAAATCTCGTTGTCTCTTTCATTCATTTTTAGATTTTCTGTAGTATTTTAGCCCATGAACTCTTACTATCATAGTTTAAAGAGTCAATGTCTGACAACATTACACGTTTCTCATACAGGATCCGTAAAGATAAGAGAAAACTTGAGAGAGTCTAATTCATGGAGAAGGTAATGAGGTCATCTTCTCATATAAATTTGTTTAGGGTTCTAAAGGTTATTTATCATTGGTCACTGGTCATAACCATGAAAAAATAAGTTTCTTTCATTTTTAAGGCTATGTTGAGTATGTTGTTGAGTATGGTTCATCATGCCCATTCCACCATTTATAAATCATGATCCTCTTTCATATATCCCTACCATATAATTTTTCCATTCCTATACTCCTTTCATATACCCACCCACTTTCATATATATAACATCATATTCATATACACACCCCCTACTCACCTCTCAACAATATCAACTATATTCCTTAACTCATTTCATTATTTTTGATATTACACCACGAAAAATTATAAATTTCATTTATCTTTCATGATCATAATAACCATAATAACCCTTATCCTAGGTTCATACTCATGACCAAAGAAAAAGAGAAGACAAACTTTTATATCTCTTTTCATACCGCCCTCATTTCTCTCTCCACTCTTCGATTAGTGCTCTTGTCTGAGGAACACTGACAGCCACATAGCACAGGGCTGAGAATAGGCTGATAGGTGTGTGGGAAGAAGTTTTGTTTCGACTGTTGGAAAATTTCTACGCAACAACTGCACAACATTCTGAGCTACACAATCGTTGCACATTTGTTGTGCAAGTTGGAGTCAATGATCTTCAAGGTCTGCAGGGATTGAAAAAACTACTTTAGGGGTTCTACACCATCACACTGTCATTCAAAACTTACCCACTTGCTATGTTTTTCCAAGAAAGTTCTACAACCATGTCAACCATGGAGGTCTAGCACAATATGCTACGAATTTGCTTCGCAAAGTGACTGTTTTAGTCGTAATTTTAAAAATCTTCTTTTGACCAAATGGAGCCTAAATTCAAAACATGGATTTAGCTTCTTTACTCAACAATGGGTCATGAAACAAAAACCCCCTTCAGTTTTTTCAGAGGTGTCATATATTAGGAGATTCAAATGCATCCTTAATGCCCATTTTTCAAACTATACAATTTATTGTTTTAGCCATGATTATCGGGAACAAATTCTAAGGATATGGGGCACCATTTGAGGAAAATAAGAGTTTTTTCTCTATAAAAAAAATCTCAGTTTTTAGACAGGTGGTATAGTTTGGGAATTACAAGTGTCACTTGGAGACCCATTTTAACAATTCCTTGCTGAGAAAATTCCAGAACTTTTAAAATTCAATTTGTAAATGTGAATATTTTTGGATTTTTGCTGCTTTCCGGGAGTCATAAGGTACACCTGATGAATTCTTAGACATTGTTTTCATTTTGAGAGGGAAAAGATAGTCAAACTCAGAAATTTAAATTTTTTTTGAGCAACTGTTGCACAATTGTTGCGCAGGTGATGACTCGGTAGTTTTGAGCTTTGCACGTATCGAAAGAGGCATAAGTTGGGTCCTACTCCAACTCACTAGCCTTGTAATCATCCCCATTAGCTCGGATTCAATCATTTCACACTATGTCTATGATGCGCTGAAGCCTAATACACAGCTGCTAAACAACTCATCATTCATGTTTTTTTGTCATTCGAGTCAGTATAGGACCTCGCTATTTTGATGTTGGTGATATGGATATAAAATAATGGATAGGGATCAAAGAAGTAGATAAGATAAGGCTAATTTGATAAAAAATGATATTGTAGTTTTATTCTGAGCTTTATCTTAGTTCTAGCATTTAAAACTTGATGTTTCTAATTTCAGTTGGTTTTGATCCACTTAGTGGATAACACGTAGATTGTATCTAGTATATTTTTTCACTTTCGCAAATTGTATTTAAACGGAAAAGATGGAAAAGTGTTCAAATATGTGAGAATTCCTATGTATGTATTTTATTTTTCTGAAATAAAATTATTAGTGTTGAGAATTTTCCACTTGACAAGAGATTCTTATGGTATGGATTTCATGTTTCTGTAACCTTTCTTATGTGTATGTTATTAATTGTGTATTTTTTCAACTTTTCACTTTTAAATTGGCTCTAAAACAAAATTTTCCAGAACTCAACTATGAAGCTACTCTGAATGACTTCTCTCCTTTCTAAACTATAATGGAATTCACCTTTAGCTATGTGCTCCTTTATGCTATTCTTCTAGATATTTGATCATGGAATATATGTTGCAGAATTCAATTTATGCTTTGTTACATGTGGTTGGATATCTTTGTGTAATTTCAAGTTATTTTCAAAACTCACCGTATATTATGACAAATTTTATGACTTGAAATAGTACCTCCCTTGCCTTTGTTTTCATACGTGTCTCATGCAAAGCTCTGATAATGTTATGTAAAAATATGAATCATCGATCCATGCTGAGTAGCCCTCCATCTCAATTCTATCAACCATCATCATTAAATTCTATTTACCTTTACAAATCTAACCTCTATCGAATGTCCTTGAGGAATATTGTTTACATAATTTGACCGCTATTTCAAGTGAAGGAGCCCCTTCAAGTTGGGAAAGGCAAGATTTCTAGTCAAAAGAGGTTTGTGGTTACCCCTATAATCCTTTTCTTAGCCTACAAGTTTAATTATAGGGTGATAACACTAGCATTAAATAAAGGAATCAAGTTTTTGAATTTTATGTTGTTTCTCCACATCTATCCATTTGTTCCCCAAGTTTTATCGAATATATGGTTGCCTCATATATAATATTAAAACACTCTTGTCATAAGTATTGTCAGAAATGATTTACTCTTAATGCCTTATTGTTTTGTAAAGTGATTATGACTATTGGATGACTAATCCTTCTAGATGCCACCTTGGTAGGATCGCCCATTGAGTTAGTTTTTGGGAAGGATTTCCACAGTGATGCTTGATACTTCATGTCCATAAGATTAAAATGGTATGGGTAGTTTTGAGGTTGTAACATGAAACAATAGTAGTGTTGGATAAATAAATATCGAATCATAATTGTTACTACCTTAGATACTATTGTTATTTCTTAAGTCACAATTTTTGTTTCCTGCCTCACAGTTGTTGTTCCCTCAGTCACAAATATTGTTTCCTAAATCATAATTGTTGTTCATTCAACCACAACTATTGTTTCCTGACTCATAGTTGTTGTTCCCTAAGTCACACTTTTTGTTTCCTGACTCACATTTATTGTTCCCTCAATCACAAATGTTGTTTCCTCACTCACAAATGTTATTCCCTTAGTCACAATTGTGGTTTCATAATTCACAATTGTTGTTCCCTCAGTTACAATTGTTATTTCCTAGGTCATATTTTTTGTTCCCTCGATTACAATTATTTTTACCTCTATTATAATTGTTGTTACCTAATTCATGGTTTTTGTTACCTAAGTCACGATCATTGTTACCTCAGTCACAACTATTTTTATTAGCCGATTTTCACATTTTTTCTGATTTTTTTTTCAACACCAGTAGGTCTTCCCAATTTATTTTTTCTCCTTGGAAAATGGGAAATACTTTTAATGTTCTTTGTCCCCTTTGACATAATGCTTGGGTAGTCAATTTATATTTGTTTATCTATAAACATAATCTTACTTTTAAGGAATAATTATGCAAAGATGTTTTCATCATACCAATGTTCAACTTTCTCAATATGTCAAGTCTCCGACCTTCTAAAATTTATGATGATTACTCTAAGAATTGTAATTAAATATTTCCATCAATATCTAATGAATTGTTCCTCGACCTCAATCTTAACAAAGAAAAATATATTTATTAGCTGTCATTTTAAGTTTCTTAGTTCTTGAGAGTCATGAGTAGCCAAGTTGAAAATAGTTACTACAAAACATTTTACGTCATCCCTAACTATTAAGGAGCTGACCTTCCAGCCCATCTATTAAGTAATATTTTGTTGATTAACAATAACCATAGTTGAATTTTAAACAAAAATAGTCAAATGGATGACAGTAGGTCTCATCATGAGCCAACCTACCATGATCATAGGTCCTAATAAAGTGACATTACCACTATTGGACAACAAGCCAGGGTAATGGCCCTGGGTTGTAAAGATGAAGGACAAGATGTTTCATCATGAGCTGACTTCTTCACTTTTGTTACCTTCGATGCATAGCATTGTTATTAACTTGTTACAAATCCAGAATAGTGATTTTCAATAGGCATCTAAGTAAATTGAAATGTTCTTCTAACTATCTATTTATTTCTAATAGATGGGACACTGACATCTCAATGGGTTAAAAATACGTCCCTATTGATGCTATGGCCACTTGCTGGTATTTGTGGCCACGCCTATGGTATAAAAGTTAATTCAATACTATGATCTACTTAGTTACCTTTTTTTCTCAAAACTAATTTCCGATAAATCATATTGTTGCATATATAACGTTTTCTAGAACTCATGGTTCATGGGGTAATGTTTAATTAGTTCTTAGATGAAGGTGCCTATGGTTTATATCTATTATTGAGTTATAAATATTAACTTTACATGCCAGTGTTGAAACTTTTAGGACATTTGATTTTTGATATTTTGTATAATCTAATCTATCATTCTTTTATTCTATAATTTTCATATCTTTAACCAAAGATAGTTGCTCTTCCCAATAAGTCGCCATTTATTCATAGCTTAACAACACTACTATTATTTTGGGCAAGAATAATGAGGCCTAGTTGTTGGGGTCTAGGTATGAACGATTTATTCACCCTATTCCTACGTTAATTTATCAATCTGGGTGCATATCCTTTCAAGGCAATGCGCAAGGTATATGTAGGGGCAAAAACACAATCCATTCCAATCAAGGGTTCACGATTAAGATTCAAAACATTGCTATAAGATTAAACTAAATACAGAAATTCAAAAAAGTGATTACAAGAATTAAAGAACTGTAACAACAAGCATAAACTAATAAATAAAACACATAGAAGGACGCAGCACCTATTCGGAAGAGCGGGCCCAGCTCTCTGATCAGGGCTATGTTAGTCACAGCGAATATTAGAACAGCAAAATAGATGATACTTTATTAATCTGAAATGGGTTATTACAATATCGATGGGGGGATCCCCATTTACAGGAACAACCTATCTTTTATACATAGCGCGGGAGAACAACATCTTTCCCCAAAACATGGTAACCATATATCCAGAAATGTACATTAGTTGGAACAACACCAACACCAAATAGACCAAATCAGCAAGAGGTCCAAGAATGGTTCAGGGATCTGCAACTCCACATGCGCGGCCCCCTTATGGATGGTTGTTGCTGTGAATCACAGATATGCTGTGGGACACTAAAGAATTGGTTCTTATTCTCCAAAAGTTGTGGTCAAACATACATTTTAGTGCTGCGAATAGGCAAAACCACGCAACTTTAGTTCATTAATAAAATATTCCAATAGACAAGACAGGGGTATTTACCTTACAAATTTAGCATGGTAAACATGGTTAAATAAGTGCAAAAAGGTCAAAAAGGGTGATGTAAATGCAACAGAACAATAGCTCGATTTGGTGCCCAACATCTCCCCCCAATTAGGCTTCTGCATGCCCTCATGGAGTTTGCTACCTCCACAGGTCTAGATTCTGCAGACTGTAGGCTTCCTGAAGCTGAGCGAGATCATATTCTCCGACAATATTTGTCCCTGGAACTTTAAACCCATTTGAAAGGAGAACTTCGTTCCACCAATCTCCCAGAACATTATACGCTGGAGTGTAATTTTCTATAGGAAACCAAATAGTAGCAAACTGAAACCGGATTCCCATCCATTGGACCCTGCATGTTCGAACACATGCCACATATCTAGGCACTCTAGCCAGTGCTCATGCAAAATTTGGTGCCCCAAAAGGTTCCCTATTCCAGAAAACTGTAGGTGACATCATCCACCTTTTCCGACAGCAATCAAGGGCCTCATCTTGAAATGTGACTAATTGCCTGACACAAAGATCAAGGCACTAGTTTTGTGTCCTCAACATTCTATCTCTATGCCCCTCAATTCCCAAAAAGGTGTGGTGTTTAGTGAACATGGTGATTGAACTCTCATGTTCTCCTCTTACTATAAATGGCTTTGTAACCTGAATAGATTCAAATGTGTTAAAAGCCTTCTACCAGCTGATCTAATTGAAAGTGTAATAGGTGAGGGACCTTAAATGAATGTCCCCTAGATATGGGACTGGGTTGAATTCTCTGTCTAGGCACAGTAGATACCCATGCAGGTAAAACTCACACATCAAATGTTGAGTTGGCACGTCATGACTCATCATTATTCGTAGGAATTGTACACCATATTCTATTTCATAACTAATCTCGTTTTTTATGATCTCCATGCAGAATAAAAGAAAACGTTCATGCAAGGATAAAGAATAACAAGAAGCAGGGGGGTGACATGCCATCACCTCTTACGCCAAATTAAACATCTGCTCCTTATCTGTTTTCAACTCGGCCACTTGCTTCTCCAGCTGCTCCATCTTGAGCTGCTGCCTTACATGCCTTAATCTCATGATATCTATGTGCTCCACATATTCAAAAATGGATGTGGAGGATCATTCCTGAGTTCTTCTGGCCTCATTTTGATACCGAGAAACAGTAGATTTCCAAGTCTGCACTTCATCCATTAAGGCATACTCATGGTATTCAAACAATCATTCGACCGGGTATGTTTGAGTGGCAATATTTGGTCCACTTGAGTCTCTGCTTCTACTCCTATGGCCTTGGAATTTTTAGCTTCCCATTTGTATTTCTTCATCTGCTTCTGCATTTTGTGTACCTACTTCCTTAGTTTCCTGAACTCCATCTTACGCCGCATTGCCTCTTTAAATTGCAGTTGGTACTTTTGCTTGACAGGGAGTCTTCGCTGTTCACACAACTCTACCCATTCCTATTTAACCAGAACTTCCTTAGTTTTGGCAACTGGAGGTAAATCCCCCGAGATAGCTTTTGTTGTGCCGACTGTCGGTTTTTCCTCCACCACGCATTCTTCTTCAATTATCTCTTGCTTCATGACCTTCTCGCCTGGCTTTTCCATTGGCTCATTCATCGGGACCACTTCACTTGGTCCCTTCTCTTCACCAACGGCTACTTCCTCTTGTTGCGTGCTCACCGTGACCGGTGATGCCCTTGTGAGATGATCTCCTGCTAATGTGTCTATTGGAACCCTTCCTGATTCCACAGCCTCAGGGGTCTCTGTCTCTTTTCTCCTCTCAGGCTCCGAAGTGCCTGTCGCCTGAGTAGCATCCACCCCACACGGTTGTGGCCTTTGTGATAAATTCAAAGATAGAGGAATGGCAAGATATTCTTCTTTGCACCGAGGGGAACGAGTTACCCTTTCTCCTCTTGGGATAGAGGAGAAAAAGAAGAACTGGCAGGAATCTTCAATGTTTCGTCCTAATGTCGACGCTGGTTCTTGTGGGTCAGTGCCAACCTCATGCCCTAGTTCTCCCAGAGTTTCCTCCATGGGTTCCATGGCTTCCCTAGCTTCGAGCCCCTCTTGTCCTTGTTCCTCCTCTTCCATTTGTTCAATGTTCGAGGTGGTCACAACCTCTTCTGCATTTTGTTGATCCTCTTCCATTAGCTCCATGGTGGCAGGAGGTCCTTGTGGGGTACCCTTGGTCGCAACGTCGACCAATTCACCCACTCTTACTTGTTTTGGTCCTGCCTTTGTCGTTGTCATGCTATCAAATTGCTCTGCTAGTTCCATAGGCGAGGCTGGATCTTGTGGGATAGCCTCAACTGTGGTACTAGTGGGCCCTTCTCTGTCAACTCTTACATCTTCCATTGGCTCCACGGTTTCAGCTTGCCCTTGGGGAGCAACCTCTTCTTCAAATTCTTTAGCTTCCATCTCCATATCTTCTAGTTCCTCTTGGTCAACATAATCATTTTCTCCTACATTTTCTTCCTCCATGGCTTCCGGTTCATCTTCCCTGGCAGCCACAACGACTGCTACTTCTTCCTATGTGGAATCCCAAAACAGTTCCCATGGGATTGGGATTTGTCTGATGGCATTCATTAATAACAGTTGAACCAACCCATGGTGGGTTATGACCGCCAATACCTGTCACGACCCTTGAGCTGAATGTGCCATCAGGTGAAGGATTCTCTGTAAGAAGTAAGGCACATTCAGTGAAAAAGCCTCTGCTTGGGGAAATCGTAGGTGAGCTAGTATTCAGGGATGGTATCTGAATATGGTGGAGTATCTCCCTTCGCAAGTAATATATTTTATGACAAACTGTGCTACTCCTCCCCATGGATGTGGTAGCGAGTTTCAATCGTATCCTCAACCCTTCTACATGATGTTTTCTCCCGCATGTAAAAAGGCTCCGAGAAACTCTGGAAGGGCAGTACTTCTTGAAAACCATCGTTGTCTGTTTTGAGGGAGCCCACTCACTTTTGCAATGGCTTCCTCTGTCACAGGGATTTCAATTCCACAGAACTGAGAGCTTCTTTCTCCCAAGTTGAGTGCAAATTCTGCCACAATTTCTTCGTTTGACCCCCTCAACCTGTCAAAGTGAGAATTCCAGCGTGCATTTTCAAAGACCTGCCATACCTCCTGAATGTTCCGAACTCTCATTGTATCTTCAAGCTCATGCCGCATAGAATGTCCACCCATCGTTGTAGAGGCGGAATCAGCATGACAAATGCAGTTAGCTGGTAGGGGAGAATGATAGGGCTCCAAACTGTTGGCAAATGAAATAACATCATGGTCGCTTTTGGGGACAACAGATGAAACAATATTGGTATGTTTGAAAATGATGACAGACTAGGGTGGTACTACTAGATATTTCAGTGATTTAAAGTAGCGTGTTTGGGAGGTGACTGGTTATGCTTCTGCGCATACGAGTACGCATTCCAACACATCAAAGTTATGATTATGAATTATCGTCATCATTAAATTCTGTTTGGTGAGGATCGTTTGTCATGAATGCTTTTTCATGGTACACCGTCATTTATTATGACAGTTCCCCCCTAACTTAATTACGGTTGTCCATGGCACGTTAATGTCTTTTTTGGAATATTTTTAATTAAATCTGTAAAAGTCAGCGGAGACGTACCTGGGGACCTACCTTATGGTGGAGTAACAACAAAATGTCTAACGAAGTAACAAAAATAGGGAGTAACATCAACAACGGAGTAACAGTTGTTACAGAGTAACAACACTGGCGAAGTAATGACAATGGCATAGTAACAGAATTTACGGAGTAACAACACTGGCGGAGTAACAATAACGGTGGAGTAACGGCAGTTACGGAGTAACAGCACCGGTGGAGTAACAGCAGTTGCGGAGTAACGACACCGATGGAGTAAGAGCAGTTGCAAAGTAACAACACCGACAAAGTAGCAGTAGTTGCAGAGTAACAACACCAGCAGAGTAACAACATTGGTGAAGTAACAGCAGTTGTGGAGTAACAACATTTACGGAGTAAAAACACTTAGTGGAGTAACAACACTAGTGGAGTAACAACACTTAGTGGAGTAATAGCACTTAGTGGAGTAATAGCACTTAGTGGAGTAACAGCACACACCAGTGGAGTAATGGAAACCATACTAATAGCAGCACTGGTGGAGTAACAATGCTGAGTGTTACATTTCTCCTGGTCATATTCCTTTGTTATTCCTGCAAAATACAAACAAGTAAGTAATAACAATATTATTATTATTATTATTATTATTATTATTATTATTATTATTATTATTATATTTTAGAGTAGAGTAAGAGTGTCCTTCATTCCAACAACCATTAAATCAGATGAATTAGAAAGGTGTTTGACAAAGGCATCTCTACAGGCTCGACGGTGGTATAGTTTTAGATGGTGTCCATTTACTAAGAACAAGGTATGATTCTCATCTATTGTAATTAATCTAACCCTTCCATTGTCAAACACTACATCCACTTGATATGGTCCCATCTAGTGAGTGTGAAGCTTGCTGTTGAAATCCTTAAATCGGGAGTCATAAATTAATGCCCAATCCCCCACATGAAACACCTTAATTTTGATGAATTTATCATGCCATTTCATTCTCTGCTATTGAACAGCAGTAATCTTCTGGAAAACTACCGACCGAATCTCATCCAACTCATTTAGCTGCTCCAGTTGGTGTTTATGTGCCTCTGATAGGTCTAGGCCTACTTGTTGTGGGGAAAAGTATCCGACTCGGAATGACCCTATCCCTACTCTAAGGGTGATAGTTCCTTAGCAACAACTGAAAGTAAAGCTTTGATATTTTTCCTTTATGAAAGTACAGAGAAGGAAGAAAAGATTGACCAACCGATGTCTTTCGCTTTTGTCGATCCTGTCTTCTCTCTTTGCCTCTTGTTCCCAGCTCCTTGCTCCCTTTGCCGGCCCAGCTACCCAAAGATCCTGCAAAAACAAGAGAGGGAAACTACAAGAAACATGTACTCATAACTGATGCATGGATTAGAATGGATCAAATATACAGATAAAAACAATACATCATTGCAATACAAGTATATAGGAGAACATCACAAGCTTTATTGATAGAAGAAAAAGGTTCTGAGAAGGTTACAACCATAAATGGCTCCAATCCAGCAGCACCTCCCCAGCAGCAAGAAATCTCCTCTTCTCCTCTATAAAAGCAATCACCCAATGGCTCTAACTGTAAACCAACAACACTTCCTTGCTTGCACAAAAATTCCAGCCTCCTTAGACCTCATGAGAGAGCTCTATATATAGGGTAGAAGGAGAAAGGATGAGTCAGCTTGAGACTGACATAAAGCTGCCTTGTGTCCTCTCCCTCTTCAGTTAAACTTCAGTTCTTGAGTCCACTAGGAGATCCTTGCTTCCACATGGAGATCAAGTACCTCTTACTCATCATAGGGCGAATTCCTTGAACCAAGTGTCAGTTTGGAAGCTTCCTGGGCAGTTGACACCTTGCAGAATGACTGTGCCACTTGGCCAATCTCGCCCAGCGCAGGTAGCCTTCATGGGTTTTGACTTTCAGCGCAGGTACAAGGAGGAGCAGTTGACATTCAGCGCAGATGCTCAGTGGAGCAGCTGACATGATCCAAAAATACCCTGTTTTTGAGTATTTTCAGGTGGAGAACTGATAGGAAGTGTTGTGGTTTGCTGACCTTGTTCCTCTAGGGGTAAGAACAACATGTTTAGGGACTGAGGATCCCTGTAATTATTGACATTTCATGCTCCAAGCTGCGAGGCACAAAAATGTCTATAACAGTTGCCCCCTAAAGTATGAGGTCGTTTATCGGGTGAAATGCTTTATCCAGAGGGTCTGAAGTTCATTCAAGTGCTGAGAGGTGCCCTGTAATACAATACAATACAATACATTATTTTTCATTCTGTTTTCATGATCTAGCTGAGGCGGGCATTCCCATGCTCAGCTTTATAAATACATTTTGGTACATAGAACAGACGATCGTCTGATGGTAGACTGATAATTCTCTGCTGAAATTATCATCCTTTGAGTAGGATGATCATCTGCTGCAATGATGTACATGACAAATGCTTTTATATTTCCTGAATATATATCGCAGCCCGGATGGATGAAACTAGATCCGGGGTCTTCAAACTCGTTCGATCTTCACTCTAAGTACAGGTCGATCCATGTGAGAATTGCGCTGAAGTCGAACATGGAAAGACATCGCTTGATTACCGGTCAATGATGAAAACCGTTAACAAGCGCGAGAGGAATCACCGATAATGATAATGACCCTCAAGGTACTGCAGTACAATTCACGTGGCGTGAATAAATGACTTGGCGTCGAACGCCACGCAAAATCTTCTGGTCGAAGGTCATTGATGTATACCTGTCGCCGGAAGTGAGAAACTTGCCATTGAGGCATGCAAGCTTCAAAGTACTGATGGGGTTGTTCCTAGATCAACTTCTTGGATAATGAGCTGAAGTCGACAAGAAGCGATCCATCAAAGGAGGGCCTTAATGAATCCCACATCAATGACGCGGAACGGAGCTAATGATTTTAGTGGAGGTGAAAACAAACTGTGACATATGATTCAGGGTGGCGATCATGAATGGATGAAGGATAATGTATGGCAGTGGATGGGACACGGTTGACACTTTCAGAATGACCTCTCTTGAACATATAACGACACTGATGCGATGGATCGGTAGCATTACCCCAAAATGTGGATGGTTTGGCGAAGACCATGGTGATGAGACCGGTGAATGAAACAACCCGACCCGATGTGGTACGGAAGAAAAGTGTCATGTTCAAGAGCGACTTGCTACCATTAAGCTTTGATGTTCTCCCAATTTTTCCCCAGTCATTTCTGACCAGTACCTCTTTATTTTTGTCAAGCTTGAGGAGGATAACATATGCTTGTTCTATAACCTGCCCTTCGGGCAAGCCCATCGCTATGATTTAACGAGCTTAGCGATAGGGAAACTCGTTCTCGTCTAAAGACAAGTTTGTCGCTATTTAATCGTTTTAACGAGTCTAACGACAAGGAAAACTCGGTCCTTTTCATTTTTAGAGAGTCTGAAAAGGTACAGAAAGTTAACTCCAAAATTCCTTTTTCGTCATCTAATCCCTTAAGTCCGAAAAAGTATAAAACAATACAGAAGGGATGGGTGTTCGATACTTTTAACGAGCCGAACAAGACAAGCGCTCGATCTTTTTGTGTAATAATCCCTCAGGTCCAAAAAGATTAAAGTCTAAATGAGGGATAGCTCTTCCGGTCCTTTTAACGAGCTGGAAGGCCAAAACTCGGCAAACTTTTCATATTTTACGAGTCTGAAAAGAGCTCAAAGAGGACTCGTCTTTTGAGGAACGAGTGATAAACAGGGATAGCAACTGATTCCAGGTACAAGTTGGAATTTTCCAATCACGGCAGTGTCACAAGGATGGCTAGGTGAAATCACTCTTCGCAGATGTTCCTCAAAATGGGTAAACACACAAATGGAAGTGAATGATCGGCCAAATGACGGTGGAGGTGACGGTGCACAAACACGACCAAGGCTTTTATGGCTGATGAATTTACGATCTCAAAAGGGTATTTACCGGTTCATTTTTTCTGAATGAGCTTGAACTCTAAAGGAAAGCCTGCTCATAAACTTATGTTTATTTTTTAACGAGCATGAACTATGCGCTAAAACTGCTCGGATCTTGCGTTTATTTTTTAACGAGCATGAACTATGTGCTAAAACTGCTCGATATACCAGTCATGCCCCCAGCATAACAAATGCAATCGAGGGGGATGCCCCGTAGACTTCATAGGGTCGTTTCATTTTTTAACAAGGTTGACATGGTAAAGAACTATCCTTATTTCATTTTTTAATGAGGTTGACCTGAGATAGGAACTATCCTCGAAGCTTTAGATCCATTAGAAACAGAAAGTTTCATATTCCATCGTAGCCATTTCCGCCAGATTACTTGGAGGCGGTAAGGCGAAAGTACCCATCAACGGAGGGTTTTTTAGGAAGATGAATCCGATATTTTGGAGAGAACAATTGTTCCCATGGATCATTGGAATGCTTCCCATGATGCGAGGTTGCACAACTTCTGTCGAAGTTGTTGTCGAACTGCTTGGTTGATCTTGTCCTTTGCTGTTCGACGATTGCGGATCCCCGCAATCTTTTCTTCTTGTTGAAATCAAAGCATCGTCCCGTTGCTTAGAAGTTGACAACATTAGTACCTCGCATCTAGAAGCATCCCTACTATCAACCAGATTTTGACCCGGATTTGGAAACGGATCATTTAGAACAGCTGGGGTTTGCGAATTCTTTACGAATCTTTTAAGCTCAGCTTTGAATGGACAATCTCTCGTCCAATGATCCTCCTCACATATCTGACACCCTGACGGGGGTGGTTTCCTCTTTCCGGGAGATCCTGAAGAAGTTTTCTGAGGGGATGACTCACCCTGTTTCTTCTTCCCTTTGTTTTGTTTCTTCTTGCTTCCTGGTTGATTGGAGTTTTTTCCTTTATCTGTAGATACAGCATTTACCTCCGAAACAAGAATCTCTTGATTTGCTTTTTGATTCGAAGTCTTACGGGCTTTCTTATTCGAATCCCTTGTCGACTTAGTGTTTGCAGTTCCAATCACGCCATCACCGGCATGAGAGTCACTATTCGATCCGGGAGGAGGAGGGATTGAAAATTCCGGTCTGGGGGCATCAGGTATTTTATCATAGAGCGTGCCCGACTGAGTATATACTAAGTCCAAATATTGAGCACGAGCAATAACCTGCTCCTCTGTTACGACGCCTCCCTTGGCCACATCTTCTGTTATAGCAGGAAGAAGCGACTTTATAAACCACTCAGCTAATAGCTGATCCGGAACATAGGTCTTTACCATTCTGCGACGACGACGCCACTCATGTATATGATCTGATATATGTGTGGCCGTTGTCTGCTTGAAATTGGTCAAGATCTCTGTTCCAGTTTCGTACCTTATAGGTAACTGAAAGTGTGTTAAGAAAGTCGTGGCTGGGAACTAAAATTGTCGAAAGAGGCTCTAGGTAATTCAATATACCATTTAGCCGTCGGACCAGTCAATGTCCTCTGGAAAAGGCGAAGCCTTATCGAATCATCATTCAAGGTATTCGACGAACACCACAGATGGAATGTCATCACATGATTCGACGGGTCTTCGCCAGGATTTCCATTGAATTTAGGAATGTCCGAAGGAAGTTTGTGAGGAATCGCTGGCCACCAATGGGCATAGGCGATTGGATCGTTCGTCAATCGATGTAAATCTGGTAATTCTAGAGTTGCCACGAATGGCAACTGCTGATTCAGGTTTGGCGAGGCGTACCCAGGATACGATGGAATCGCCTGAGCAGTAGGCCTTTGCATACCAGCATAATGCAACTGATGTTGATATGACTGATATGGCTGGTGGGCTTGGCCACTGTAAAGTGGTTGATTTGACCCGTTCTGAATATAGGGTTGCCCACTATTCGCAAAGATCTGTTGCTCAGATCCCTGGTACACCTGTTGAAACTGAGGTTGTTGGTATTGCACCATCCATGGTTGTGAAGCCATGTTTTGTTGTACGACACTAACCGACGGACCAAGATGCGGGGTTATGGTTCCCGTTTGTATCTGTGTCGTCCCGACAGTTGGCGATTGTGGTTGTGTTGCAGGGTCAATGGGCTGTTGCATTACAACTTGGGGTTGACATACAACAGGCATCGATTGAACTTGCGACACAGTTACAATTGTTGGCGTCGTCGGGATACTAGACATAGGTACACACTGTTGCATTGAATATACAACTCTCGGTTGTTGGGGTAACATAGGTACCCAACCACTCATCGTTACTTCAGTCAAACCTGAATGTTGTTGAAAACTGCCGTATGGGTATCCCCCCGGAAGGGGAAGTGAAAGGGCATATTGCCCCCCATACGGTAACAATCCGGAACTCAAGGGTATAGATTGCCTTTG
Organism: Pinus tabuliformis; assembly: GCA_031772625.1. Classification (NCBI taxonomy): domain Eukaryota; kingdom Viridiplantae; phylum Streptophyta; class Pinopsida; order Pinales; family Pinaceae; genus Pinus; species Pinus tabuliformis. The sequence continues at coordinate 554,054,582 of CM062810.1, read as the reverse complement.
AGGACTGGATGGCCCAAACTGATTTCCAAAGGGATCAATTTGTCTAGTTTCAACATAAGAATTACCGGGTATTATACCGGAAGAACAAACTGGAACAGACCAAGTTGTCGTAATAGTCCCTGGGTGGGCTCCTTCTAGCTGATGAGAGCTAGTCGGGACAGCTGGTATGCCGGCAAACATCGTTGGAGTGACAGTAGGAGTTTCTGCTGTCACTGTGTCATTTGGCACAGTCCTAGATGTCGACGGTTGTTCAGACATTTTAAGTCTATCCAATAAACTGCCTAACGATTCTACAGGAACTTCCAGTGGCGATGGACAAACTTCTGATGCAGAAGGAAAAAGAGTGGCGCCTACTCCAAAATGAGTTGGAGTATTTGCTTGCTGGTCCTCTACGATTTCCTCTATTGCAATCAGACCAGGAGGAAGAGGAAGACCGTCAGGTCCGTAAAAGATTTCTGGTGCCGAAGAAGGGGTTGCTTCGACAGCGACAGTTGTTTGAGCAACAAGACTCTGTGGACCGGTTTCAGATGGAACTGGTTCAGTTATGCAAGTACTTGTCCTCAGACTAGGATCAGTACAACTGTCCCTCTGTTGCTGTTGAACTTCTTCAATAGAGGCAGGGATTCCAGAAATATTAGGAGTGACCAGAATCTCAGATGTTGTCGGAACTGTTGTTCTAACTTTAATGGGAGATTTTGACCCGGTCAAGCGAGTTCGCTTCGTCCGTACTACTCTCGATTCCGGAGACAAAGACGGTTGACTCGCGAGTCTCCTCGAACGACGGAGTTTTAATTGACTTTCCTCCACGGTTGCGGATTACTTGATCAACTAAAATACAAAAAGGGGAATTATGTTTCCGTATTGAATGAATTTTATTAGACGCTTTTAGACACAACTTTGCTTTTTCATGTTTTAAGAGTCGAGAAAAAGCTAAAGATGACTCTAGTCGCCTTCGATGTATTAACGAGCCCGAAGTGACAAATGCTCAGTTGGACTTTTTCAGTTATAGAGTTTGAAAAAGGCCAAAAGAAATTGCTCTGGAGATCTAGGCAGAGGGTGTGCCAAACCTTTCGCGAAACCACAGAATACGTTTTACGGTACGGGTGGTCGATCTTCGTGAATGCTGTGTTCACTGCATCGCGATCAGTAGGGCGGCCGACACGGCTTCCTAAGGATAAAGGATAAATGCCTATAGGGGTCTCCCAATATACGCGACGGTACGCGGGAGCACAAGTCCGTATTAGTGCTATCGTCCCTCAGGAGGAATCACCCACCTTCGTAGAGATCGACAGTCACTACGTTTAACGACGCCGGAACACGTCTCTACCTAGACCTCTATTGTGAGCGTTATGTTACAAAGCGTTTTTAGATTCATTCAATATATTTTAAGTTGATCTTGTTTAGCAGTTTGTCTTTCAGGATCACCACGAGATGTATTGGTACAAATTCCTAAATGCAGCTAAAATGATAAACAAGCTTTACAATCTTTTTAGCTTTGAAAATCCTAACTACTGAGGGGAGAGAAAAACACAATCTTTCCACACAGAGCACAAAGCACAAACTAATGCACTTTCTCCTAGATCAATCACGCAAACTTATCAAAAAATGCAAATGCAAGATGCATGTATTTCTTTTCTTTTCCCTTAATGTTGATGTAGACAAAAGGAAACTGTCGTATAATTTTTGAATTCAATTTGAAGCGTAAACAAACAAGTTTTGTCTAAAATCAAAAGACGCCTTACAGGTACTTGTTTCGACACTAGAAATGTATGAATTCAAACCATAAAATGAAAAACAAACAACCTCAAACAGCCATGAACAGTAATAAAACTAGCTCTTAAGATCACGACGACACTTTTACAGTTCAAGATCTAAGAGGCCACAGCTATACTGGTTTGCTTTTCACAATGGGAAACTGTAACTGAAACAAGAAATACTGAAAGAACAATCACAGTCTCATCACACAACTGGGGCGGAATAATGTCAAGGAAAGTCGGTTTACAGCAAGTACAAATGACAAGCAATCAGCAGCAAAATAACAGTGAAAACAGGGCCAAGACTCAGTGGGAAACCTCAGGAAGACATAGCCTAACTGGTTCAGCGCAGGCTCTGGTCTGTCAAACTGACTCTCAGCACAGTTCCCGAAGGGAGTACCTACGCTGAAATGCAGACTGCCTTTGGACAGCCTGCACTGAGACACGAGAGTTGCGTTTACAAGGGTTTCCGGGTCATAAAAATCTCAAAAATTCACTGTTTTTGCTGAAATAAAAAGCTATAGGTCAAGTACAAGCTAAGGGATGATCAAGAGGATGAAAAGCTATCACAAAGAGCACAAGAGTCTTTGTGGATCAGCTCTTCAAATCATAAACTTGCTCAGAAACTGAGCCAGAGCAGCTGCCCTCTACTTTGCAATTGAAGGACTCAATTGCAGTTCGATTTGGTGCTCTCCTTGTTTATGAGATGAATAGCAAGAAACACAATAAACCAACAAGATACTAGGCTCCCCAGTGGAGTCGCCAGTTTGTTGTGGGGAAAAGTATCCGACTCGGAATGACCCTATCCCTACTCTAAGGGTGATAGTTCCTTAGCAACAACTGAAAGTAAAGCTTTGATATTTTTCCTTTATGAAAGTACAGAGAAGGAAGAAAAGATTGACCAACCGATGTCTTTTGCTTTTGTCGATCCTGTCTTCTCTCTTTGCCTCTTGTTCCCAGCGCCTTGCTCCCTTTGCCGGCCCAGCTACCCAAAGATCCTGCAAAAACAAGAGAGGGAAACTACAAGAAACATGTACTCATAACTGATGCATGGATTAGAATGGATCAAATATACAGATAAAAACAATACATCATTGCAATACAAGTATATAGGAGAACATCACAAGCTTTATTGATAGAAGAAAAAGGTTCTGAGAAGGTTACAACCATAAATGGCTCCAATCCAGCAGCACCTCCCCAGCAGCAAGAAATCTCCTCTTCTCCTCTATAAAAGCAATCACCCAATGGCTCTAACTGTAAACCAACAGCACTTCCTTGCTTGCACAAAAATTCCAGCCTCCTTAGACCTCATGAGAGAGCTCTATATATAGGGTAGAAGGAGAAAGGATGAGTCAGCTTGAGACTGACATAAAGCTGCCTTGTGTCCTCTCCCTCTTCAGTTAAACTTCAGTTCTTGAGTCCACTTGGAGATCCTTTCTTCCACATGGAGATCAAGTACCTCTTACTCATCATAGGGCGAATTCCTTGAACCAAGTGTCAGTTTGGAAGCTTCCTGGGCAGTTGACACCTTGCAGAATGACTGTGCCACTTGGCCAATCTCGCCCAGCGCAGGTAGCCTTCATGGGTTTTGACTTTCAGCGCAGGTACAAGGAGGAGCAGTTGACATTCAGCGCAGATGCTCAGTGGAGCAGCTGACATGATCCAAAAATAGCCTGTTTTTGAGTATTTTCAGGTGGAGAACTGATAGGAAGTGCTGTGGTTTGCTGACCTTGTTCCTCTAGGGGTAAGAACAACATGTTTAGGGACTGAGGATCCCTGTAATTATTGACATTTCATGCTCCAAGATGCGAGGCACAAAAATGTCTATAACACTACTTCTAGAGCTATTTTGAGTGTACCGATCTCAAATTCCACTAGAAACAAGGGGGATTTCCCATAGACTAATTCAAATGGAGAAAACCTAGTTATGTTCCACCATGTTGTTCTGTATGCCTATAAAGCTTCTGGAAGTTTCTGTTCCCAACCCCAGTGATGACTTGTTACTCTCTTTTTCAAGATATTTTCCAATATCTTGTTTGTGCTTTCTACTTGTCCGTTCACCTGGGGGTGATAGTGGGTTGTCACTCTATGTTTGACCCCATATTTCTGCATCAGCTTCCCTACCATGTGATATGTGAACTGTGATCCTCCATCGGACACAATTTTCGTTGGAGTATTGTATCAGACAATGATTTCTTCAAAAAGAAAGCCTGCCACTACTTGATCTGTTGCTCTCATGACTGCTCTGGCTTCCACCCATCTAGTCACATAATCGGTGGAGACCAGGATATAAGCTTTCTGATGAGAAGATGGGTTGAATGGTCCAACAAAATCAATGGCTCATTTCTCAAACGGTTCAATGACTATCTGGGGCTGTAGAGGCATTTCATTTGCTCTCCTAGGTTGTCCCATCTTTTGGAAGCTACCACACCTTCAGACATAATCCTGAGCATCACGAAAGATGGAAGGCCAATAATATCTCATTTGCAGCACTTCATGACCTATTCTTTTATCTACAAAATGTCCTCCATAGGGTCTATCATGTGCAACCTTTAATATCTCATAGATATCATCTTCTACCACACAACGTCGAATCTATTGGTCAACCCTTGTATGAAAGAGATATCCTGCCATCTATGAATATCGGGTACTTTGGTGAATAGTCTTCCTTTGCTCCTTTTATGAAAGAGGACTAGGCACCTTCCCTGTAGCAAGATAATTAGCAATATCTACATACCATGGGGTGTTAGAAGAAACTACAAAAAGATGTTCGTCTGGAAAATTATCTTCAATTGGTGTATTATTACCATCATGTTCTATCCTAGACAAGAAACCTGCAACCACATTGTCCTTCCCTGGTTTTAATATCAAATTCCTGTAGTAGTAAAATCCATCTTGTAATGTGGCCAGGGGTAATAGGTTCATTCATTAAATACCTGATAGCTGCATGATCAGTATGTACAAAGGTAGGATACCCGGTAATGTAGTGCCAGAATTTGTTGATGGCGTAAATGATAGCAAGGAACTCTTTTTCAGTCACTATGTACTTTAATTCAACAGGAGCCAGATTCTTACTAACATAGTAAACTGCGTATGGTATTCTGTCCTCTTATTGTCCTAACACTGCACTAATCGCTATTTGGGAAGCATCCGTATGAATATGGAAAGGTAATGCCCAGTTCGGCCCTCCAAGGATTGGAGCACTGCAGACCAATTCCTTTATTTTCATAAAGGCTACATCACAGTCTCCTGTCCACACAAAATCTAAATCTTTTGTTAGTAATTGAAAAAGTGGATGTGCTACTTTAGCAAAATTTTCTATAAAATGCCTGTAATAACCAGCACAACCAATAAATCTGCGTACCTACGTGGGTGTTTTGGGTGTCGAGAAATGCAGAATTACCTTTATCTTTGTTGGGTCCATTCAGATTCGTTCAGCTGAGAGAAAATTTCCCATAACAATTCCCTCCTCCATCATCATATGGCATTTTACTGTACTCAGAGAGACACATTCTTGTATACACCTTTTGAGAACTTTTTCTAAATTTTTCAGCCCTTCTAGAAATGAATCGCCATATGGAGTAACGTCATCCATGTAAGTTTCAACACTGTCACCTACCAAATCAAAGAATATCCCCAAAATTTCCCTCTGGAACATTGCAGGAGCATTACATAGGCCAAAAGGAAGGACCTGGTATGCGAATGTTCCCTAGGGGCATGTAAAAATGGTTTTGTCATGGTCTTTAGGAGCTATTTGGATCTAGTTATACCCATTAAATCCATCTAGAAAAGAGAAAAAAAATTTGCCAGCCAATGTGTCCAAAACTTTATCAATAAATAGCAAAGGAAAATGATCTCTCTATGTTTCCTTATTTAACTCTGGATAATCCAGGCATATCCGCCATTTACCATTTTCCTTGGGGACCATTAATAATGGGGAAACCCATTGGCTATCTGAGATGGGGTAAATGAAACCTACATCCAGTAATTTCTGATGTTCTTCTTTCACAACATTTTTCAATGCAGGGTTCATCCTTCTCTGAGGTTGTCTCATAGGACGACAATACTCCTTAATGTATATATGATGGGTACATAAATTAACAGGAATCCTCTTCATATCTGAGTAATCCTAGGCGAAGGCTTCTTTATGTTTTCGCACGACATCTACAAGTTGCTTCTTCTGGGATTTTGATAGGTTTGGATTAATATTCAGGGTTTTTCCTGGTTCTAATTCCACCGGGACACTTTCATGGGGTGCATCAACAAGTAGCTCCTCTGTTCCTTCTGCTGTTTCAATAGTTTCTTGAGTCTCACAACTTAGGATAGATTCTAGGATTTGTTGATTTGGCTTTGAAACGAAGTAATGATCATCCATAAAGGAAGTGATTACATCATCTTCCGATTCCATTTTCAACTGAAGGGCCTATCCAATAGTGAGGACTGGTCTCAATTCCTCATTTTTTGTTTCAGGCTCTTTCCTAGATAAAATTTTCTTGACACTTGCTGGTTTTATGGATGGGTTTGGTTCTACAGGTGGGTATAACACTAGGTTCTTAGTGTTGTGCTCATTTGAAATAACCATGTGTCATGAACGGCACCGAATATAACCATCCACAGTCGCCAGCCATGGTCTACCCAAAATAAAAGGATGGCCACCCACTGAAGATTGTGTATGTAAAACTAGGAAATCTATGGGATAGTTCCATGAATCCACTGAAACTTTTACATCTTCCAACTTCCCTACAAGTTTGACTGTAGATCGGTTTTCCAATTCCAATACTATAGGTGTATGTTTCAAGTTACGAAGACCTAATGCATGCATAGCCTCAGTGGTGATAACATTGATGGCAGCATCCAAGTCTACCAACACATTCAGAATTTCTACCCCATTAATTTGTATTGTCAGAATTGGGTTCCATGGATCTCCATACTTTTCAAGCATTGACTTTCCCATCATGAAATTTGATAATTTTCCCATAACATGAATAGTAAGGGGGTCTTTGGATTTATTTGCAGGTTTCTTTGAACAATATTCCCTAAGAGTCTTCGGATATATTGACACATCCTTCATAGCTTCTAATAGGGGAATTTTAACAAGTAAGTTCTGCAATTTTCCTAATAAATCAAATTCAGCTTGAGGGCTTGATTTATTCAAAGTTAGTCTCTCTGGGTAAGGTGGTTCAGATTGATGATGTTTTGTAGGAAGCGCCTAGACTGTATCAGTTTGCTTTGGCTCTTTATTAATTAATTCTGATTCCTTACCTTCATTATCAAGTTGTTCAATGATAACTGGAGGAGGTTGAACATTAACTATCCACCCTGATTATAGATTCATTTCATACAACTCTGCAGTGGAAATGCTATATGAAGGTGGGTTAAGAATGTCAGCTTGATGAGCTCCCTTATTATTGAGATTCAGATTGGGTTGGATTGGAAGCTAAGGATGGGCAGGTTGATTACCAGGAGGCACATTAGAGGGAAGTTGGAGTTGCTGATGTGGCATCGAATGAGAAAACTACCCAGGAGAGGATCCTCGCCAAGTTGGGGCCCATGTGGAGCTCGAACTGGCTTGAGGGTTTCACTGCTGCCAAGGTGGAAACTCGTATTGTGGCCACATGGGAGGATAGGGCATGGACTAAGGATTCATACTAAAATTATTGAAATATTGATATGGATCTTAGTACATATTTGAATTTCTCATCGGTGGTTGAGGCTGCCATGGCTTTCTAGACCCCATGAGGTATAGTTGCTCCATGTCTTTCCCTGTCCCTTGAAATACTGCTTTCAGGCCTGGCAAGGGGGGGCATGAGCTTGTTGCATGATTTAGCTCACAGATTGCACATTCCTCTATGGAGTTTAACAGACATTCTCTTTCTGGATGCTTCTTTCTACATTTTGGGCAGAATATTGCCATGGTCCTGTCCAAATCCAGCTACTTCTGTTTTACTTATAACATATCCATCTGTGTTGACAGAGTACTGAGGATACCCGTTCTCGCGTTGTCTAGCAGGTTCCCGATTTCTACCTTCGTAACACCCCCGCTAGACCCCTTTGTTGAGTAAACCCCTTGTCTGTTTCTTGCAAGCCCCCTTGATCTCTAGATGCATAGTTCGCAGATAACATCAAAGGTCTCCTTAGAGATGTCTGCCTTTCCCACAATGTTGAATAGTTCCATCGAGTCTTCACGGAGAGATCAGAGGAGGATAATTTTTAAAATTTCCTTATCCAGGTTGGAGTGACCTAAACTTTGTAAGGTGTACTTCAATCGTTCCACAAAATCTTCCAAGCTCTCATCATCCTTTTGTGTGAACTTAAAAAGTTCATACTTGATGTTCCGAGATTTGTGGTAGTCCTGGTATTTTTCCAGAAAAGTTGTCCGCATGTCATCCCATGTGGAAATTGAGCTTCCTCCAAGGCCCATGAACCATCGAAAATCCATCCCTTTTAATGTAGTAGGGAAAATCTTCAACTTCTGGGAAATCATCATGTAGTCATAACCCCGGAATACTATGTCAAATTCAAATAAAAATGTGTCAGTGTCTTCTGAAACTAGCCCATGAAAACTTGGTAAGGCTACTAATGAAATAGGCTTTGTGGATGCACTGGCTCCCAAATCCTCGATCGAAAACTCGATGGTGGATGTTGTGGGATACATAAATATCTTCCAATAACTGTTGGGAATTTCAACAGGCTCTATGGAAGTTGGCTGAGGATTCCTTAACACTCGGTCTTGAGTTGCTTTAGCAGCACATCCCTGGTCCCTTGGTGATGCAAGTACCCTTTTGTTTTCTTCTCCTATGTCCGGATGACTTGATCCCTCAACTACAACCTCCATTCCCTTACTGGAGTGGTCTGACCCTATCGATGTTCTGCTTGCGACCTCTTCTCCTTCTATTACTAGTGTAAGGTTTCCCTCGTCGGGTATACTGCTCATGATTCCTCAACTGCTAGAGGGACCTGCTGTGTCGAATCACCCAAGAATTTTGTAGACAACATTGGTTTTTCTACTAATTGTCCCTCAGACTTCACCCTCCATGCCCCTAGTCTCATGGCTACATGAGAGGATGCTTCTGATTCAACCTTTGCTATAATTTGTTGGATATAGATCTTTCTTCCTAATCTGGTCCTTGCCTCTTTGGGGCTCTCCCTCTACCACTCTTATTTGGTTCTTTGCTCATACAAATGTTGGTATGATGGAAGGTCTTGGTATCAACCTACAATGCTTTAGTCTTGAAGTAAGGTGTCAAGTGACCATTCCTTCCCCAAGATGAAAGAACTTACAAAAAGAAAGGCAGCTAAAAAAAACAAGAATCTCGGGTTCAGGGACCTGGAGCAGAGCGTCAAAGGACTCCTCCCTCACTAGGACAAGAACCAGGAACAACACACACCTTGAGAAGACCTAATAATTACAGATCTGGAGTAGGATGTCAGAAGACTCCTCCCTCCCCAGGGTAAAATCTAGGGTTTCCTAAAAAAACACACAAGGGTTTGAAAGAAACAAATCTAATTGAGGGCCCGGAGCAAGGCGTCAAAAGACTCCAACCTCCCCAGGACAAGAGAGTGGCCCAAATAAATAAATAAAAACAAAATAAAAACAAGCGGAAAGTACAACTACGCTCAGGACCTAAAGCAAAGTGAGAAAACTCGTTCTCTCCCCAGGATGAGAGATTTACCCTCTGGTTGGTCCAGATCGTTGTCTTGCACCTTGTTAACCTCCCCGGCAATGACGCCAAAATGTCGGGGTCTAGGTATGAACAATTTATTCACCCTATTCCTACATTAATTTATCAATTCAAGTGTGTATCCTTTCAAGGCAACATGCAAGGTATATGCAGGGGCAAAAGCACAATCTGTTCCGACTAAGGGTTCATGATTTAGATTCAAAACATTGTCGTAAGATTAAACTAAATAAAGAACTCCAGAAAGCAATTACAAGAATTAAAGAATTGTAACAACAAGCATAAAATAATAAATAACACACACAGAAGGACGCAGCACCTGATCAGAAGAGCAAGCCGAGCTCTCTGATTATGGCTGCGTTAGTCACAACGAAGATTAGAACAACAAAATACATGATACTTTATTAACCTGAAAAGGGTTATTACAATATCTATGGGGGGATCCCCATTTACAGGAACAACCTGTCTTTTATACATAGCATGGAAGAAAAACATCTTTCCCCAAAACATGGTAACCGTATATCTAGAAATGTACATTAGTTGGAATGGCACCAACACCAGATAGACCAAATCAGCAAGAGGTCCAAGAATGGTTCAGGGATCTGCAACTCCAGCTGCGTGGCCTCCTTATGGCTAGTTGTTGCTGTGAATCATGGATATGTTGCGGCATGTTGAAGATTTGGTTCCTGTTCTCTAGAATCTGCGGTCAAACATACATTTTAGTGTTGTGAATAGGCAAAGCCCCACAACTTTAGTTCATTAATAAAATATTCCAATAGACAAGATAGGGGTATTTACCTTACAGATTTAGCATGGTAAACATGGGTAAATAAGTGAAAAAGGGTCAAAAGGGGTGATGGAAATGCAACAAAAAGATAGCCCAATTTGGTGCCCAACACTAGTTTTGATTTTGAAAACCAAGTAATTGGTCAAATCTTGAGAAGAAAAGATTTAGATAACTATTTCTCACAATTTTAATGCTCATCATAACCAAAGCTTATGGGTATAGGAAACACTTATGTTATCATCATATTTACTCTCTTTTATATTCCCTTTTTACCCATTATTATCCCATGACATTCAAAACATGATTATGTCACTCTTATGTATAATTGAGGTGAAGAATTAATGATTGAGGCTACTCATGAGATGTGTTGTAGAAATATTGATGACAGGGACACTAATCAGTTTGGGGGAAGGAAACCCTCGTACACATTACGATTACATTTTTCAGCTTGCATGGCTTCCTCCTTTAGGATCAATTTCAGCTACAACTCAAACTACAATAGTTTAAACAAATATTAGCCCATCCATGTCATTCCACACTTTCACAGAGGTAAAATTTGAGATAAAATAACATAAAGTTTTTATTTATTAAAAGTTTAGGAGAAGGCAATGAAAAACCACTAAGCGTTACTCATTCATAAACCATTAGTTCCACTTCTTTACCACTCCAAATTTATCATGAGTATGCCATTAGTACTCTTTATCATCCATTACTATCCTTATTCATTCTCAAAACCTCACTTATTCCTTGTTGTTATACACCAAGCTGAGGTTTCAATAATGATTGTAGTGACCACCTATATTTGTTTTCAAGTGTAGCATAAGGGCATGATAATTCTTAAGTTTCAAGGAGGAATTGCTACGCATGATGGATGTTTTCTCCTTCCTTCCCCATCTAAGTCATATGATTTCACTTTTATACAACGAAGAAATTGATTTGGGTATATCCCTAAAACCATGAGTTGTATTCTTGCTGTTTTTCGATAGCAAGAAGATATTATTAAAATACACAAACCCAGGAAATTTCAAGCTCATCCAATTTGTAAGACTCCAAAATCATGCACTGTCAGCTACAACCATTTTGATGATAGATTGAAATCTCTGAATTCGATTTCTTTGAGTTTTGGTATGGAGAAACATTAATGTAATAGTAACCAACCTATAAAATTTCAGGAAAAATGGATTTACTATTTTTGAGAAATTAAACATTATCTTCTTCTTTTTTATCAAATAAGAGACAGACCTTCTATTAAGCTAATTAAAAATACAAATTTACAATACACTGCACCCAATCTGTGTGGATTCCACAGTCAATAGGGTAGAAAAAAACTGAACCATGCATTCACACCCAAGAGAAGCCAAAAGAGATCATGATCTCCTTGGAAGAATAGTCCCCCAGAAAAGGGTATACAAAAGATTTTGGTATCCCACCGAGGATTCCAACGAAGACCCCAAAAAAACCACCCAAAAATGACTTGTGGACTCGACAAGAACTATAGTCTAAGTACTCTATACTTTTTTTAGGTCCGAAACAATTGAGTAACTTGCATGAGCGAATCATCACTATTGATTGCTCAACTTAGATCTAACGGCCTTCATGGATATCGGGTGGATGAGAAGCGCGAGGGATAACCATCCGATAAGGGAGATTTTCTCTCACCTCCCATTTCCACATGTCATGCGAGGAGTGGAATCGAAGGCCAACTTCAATAAACCAGAAACCATTCAGACCTTGTCTGATATACCACTTGTGGTTTTGGATCCGATGTTCACGAAAAAGCAATTACACTCTATAGCAAAGCGATGACCATCCAACCAATCCCGTAGGCAATTTATGAGCCTTCCACCCAGATTCTCTAACAAGCACATTGTGATAAAATTGAAAAAAGGTGCCAAATCGTTGGTTCGCCATGATATTAAACATGGCTTTGGAAAGCAGCCACTACCAAAATTAGTCAGACGGTTTCGGGTGCTCCATCCTCTTGCCTGTCATCTAACTTCCTTCGATTTTTCATGTTCATCCATAGCTCCATATCTTTGGTCGCTAGATAGAGACAATCCTCCCACAGTTTTCCTGTAGATAATGAATCCCAAGCATGTCGATAATCCCTGTCCGTATTGGTGACTCCTTCATTTTCCAAGCGATCCGCTACCATGTTTGCTTTCCTTTTCAGATGGACAAAACTTATAGTTTTAAGTGTTTGCAGGTGGGAGTGAATACGGTGAAAGACCTGCAGGAGCCTCCAATGCTTCGATACTTTATCTGGAGAAGTGCCATTACATATTTTCTTGGCCGCTCTAATGATCAGCTCTGAATCTGCTTCAATGATAACATTATGTAAATTGGACTCCACCAGGATTTCCAAGCATTGTTCTAATGCCAGGAGCTCAGCCATGTTATTAGTGGCCCTACCCAAGTGGCCATGGAAGATTTTCAATGTTTTCCCCTGATCATTTCTTATGGCACCCCCAAAGCTTGCTAATCCTGGGTTTCCCTTAGAAGCTCCATCGATGTTAACCTTGAAGAAACCATGGGGAGGGGGCTTCCAAATGCTGGCACCTAAATTTATTAGGCTCACTCCCTTTGTTGTTCCTTGAGGATTTATGTACCAGAGACCCAAATGATGTAGAATATTCTCCTCTTGAGGCAGAGGAGGATCCTTAGGAAGTGTCCTCAATAAGCTTCTTACTGTGTCTTTAAGTTGCCTTAGAATTTGATCAATTATGTGATGGGGCTCACTTGTTTTGTTTTTGAAGATCCGCCTGTTGCGCTCTTTCCAAACATTCCAAATGACAAAACCTGGAACTAGAGTCCAGGCAATATTAATAGTCTCATTTCCTGATAATTTCTTCCTCCAATTTTTCAAAGTGTTGGATATACTGAGATTGTCCCTATCAGTTTGTCTGAAAATTGAGGCCACCCAGTCCCACACCCTAGATGTGAAAGGGCAGATGTTGAGGAGGTGTTCAATCGTTTCCTCATGTGAGCCATAGAGGTGACATTTGGAGGGGCCAATGAAGCCTTTCTTAAGGAGATTCTCCCAGGTTAAGATTTTCCTTTGATGCACAAGCCAGATGAATAACTTTATTTTCATCCAGTGTGGGTTTTGCCAAAGTCTCTTCCAGACTGGGTCAGTATTCACAAAGTTAAATCCAGTAACTTCCTGTTTAGCTTCTTTGAGGTGAAAGTTTCCTTCATTGTTCTTTCCCCATCTTAATTGGTCAGGTGAGGATGCAACCAGAATCCTTCTATGCTCTAGGTCCTAGGTGAGAGCATCTGCTTTGGCCTTTATAGGACGCTCATCACTATAATTTAGATCCTTCCATTTCCTCCATTTTCCATTGTTCCTTTCCTGGTCCCAAAAACCTTTTACCAAAAACCAATCTTTGTTATCTGTGTCCCAATTGAGATCCGCTAATTCAACCTTATATAGGTTGGGTTCTTGTTGCCAGCTATCCTCCAAAACTCAGGCAAGATCCCCTACTCGAGTTCCCCAAAAATAGTGTTGCTGAACAAGGTTTTTATTCTCCCAGGCAAGGTTCTAAATGTGGGAGCCCTTGATTTGACCTGTCATTCTAATATGATCTTTCTCCTACCAATACTTGGCATATTTTTGTTTCCAGAGCTTAGCCCAGGGGGCATTCGACTCCTTGATCCATCTCCACCAAAGCTTAGCTCCCGAAACTTTTCTAAGAGTCTCAGGATCGTGCAACCCCAAGCCACTATGGCTTTTGGGTTTGTAGATCTTGTCCCAGGCTACTAAATGCCACTTCTTTTTCTCTTCCCTTCTGCCCCATAGAAAGTCCCTTTGAATGCCCCTTATCTGCTGCTTAATGCCTTGAGGAGCAGGAAGAGCTGAAAACATGAAAGTGGGAATAGCTTGCAAGACCACCTATGTGAGCACAAGGCACCCTACTAAGTTTAATGACCTGCAAGTCCATTTCCTGACCTTGTCTTGAAGTTTATTTAATATTGGTTCCCACACTTTCTTGCTTAAAGGTTTGTTAGTAAGAGGAGTGGCAAGATATTTAGAGGGTAACTATTCCATTTGAAAAACAAGAATTCTAATAATGTTTCTCTAAATGGAAATATTAGTATTAAAGAAAAAAACTTTGGACCTATTGAGGCTTACCTTTGTGCCTGCTGCCATAGCAAAATTGTTTAAGATGTTTTTGATTGCTCTAGCTTCTTTGACTGTGGGTATGCCCAACAACATTGTATCATCCACAAATTGTTGATGAGTGTTTTCCTCTCCATCCGAGGTGAGCTTCATAGCCTGGATTCGACATTTAGTATTTTCCATTTTGATCACCATAACTAGCCCTTCCATCATCAGGATAAAGAGGAAAGGTGAGAGTGGGTCACCTTGTCTGAGTCCTCTAGAGGGAGTGAAGGTTCTTGATGTAGCTCCATTAAGCAATATGGAAAAACTGGTTGTTGTAGCTAGTGCCATAACCCATGTTATCCAATTATGGTCAAAGCCATATGCTTTTAGAATTGCTCTTATGTAAGACCAGCTTAGTTTGTCATAGGCTTTCGCTAGGTCCAACTGAATGATCATACCCGCTTGTTTGTTGCTTTTGAGAGAGTGGACCACCTCATGTGCTTGGATGATGTTGTTGAGAATTTGTCTTCCTTCCACATAGCCTGTTTGCTCTTCCGAAATAAGATACGGTAGGAGGGGCTTGATTTTATTGGCTATCACTTTGGATATTATTTTATATACCACATTACATAAGGCTATGGGTCGAAAACCCTCCAGAGTCATGGAATTTTCCTGCTTAGGAATTAGAGCTATGAAGGAAGCATTAAGAGCCTTCAGAACCTTTTTGGATTGTCTTGAGTCTTCCACAACCTTGAGGATATCCTGTTTGACTATTTCCCAGCAAGCCTTGAAGAAGTCTACATTGAATCCATCTGGATCGGGTGCTTTTCCACTTTGCATTTCGTTAATCACCTCACTGACCTCCTCTTCTGATACTGGCCTGTTGAGATTGTGATTGCCCTCTCTGGTAACCAGCTTGGGGACATACTTGGTGAAAAAGTCAATGAACCTAGTTCTATCCTCCATTGGTTCCTTAGCAATATTGAAGAAGTGTTGTACCAGGACCGATTCCATATCATTGTGAGAGACAAGCTCAATGCCTTGAGAATCCTTGATTTTTGTGATTATGTTGTGTGCTCTATGAGCCACAGTAGATTTATGAAAAATCTTTGTAGTTCTTGGTCCTCCATGCTTGCTTCACTTAGAGTCATCTCATGGTCCCTACTAACCTCCATGCATCTTGGTAGATCATCCATTTGTTGGTTGTTTACTATGATATCCTCCATTTCATCTTCCTTGTTCTGCTCCTTGGTTACATTCTCTGTGTCTTGGACTATTTCCTTGTTTTCCTTTACTTCCTCTAAGATTTTAAAACTATTGTGTCTTGTGTGTCTGTCCTCACTATTCTTCTTGTGGGTACGTTTACCCCCTTTCCCTTTGCCTCCAACCTTGGTGAAACCCTCGCGGTCTCTGTCCAAAGTAGTTTTCCCATTGCCTTCCATATTTTTTGTCGGGCAGTCTCTGAAAAGATGCCCATGTTCATGGCATTTACAACACCTGAATGGTATGTGCTCATAGTCCACAGTCTGCACCCACTCTTCATCATATACCTCTAAAATTATCGCTTCTAGAAGGGCTCCAGATAGCTCCATTTCAACACATATATGGGCAAATGAAGTGTATTTTCCTTTTAGGTTTGCCTCTGAGATCTTTAGAAAATGCCCCAGCTTGTTGCCTATAGTTTTCAAAGATTCTCGTAGCCAATAATCCAGAGGAACGAAGTATAGTCTAATCCAAAGCAGAACTGATGTGAATGTTTCATGTTCCGAAACAAAGTTCATCATCCGTAGCCACATGTACAGTCCTGTTGCAGCATAGAAATAAGGCCCCTCTTCAAACACTCTGTCTTTGTCCTCTAGCCTTTTGAACACCACCGTGAAAAAGCCCTTAGAACCCAAATGTAAATGTATTTCTCCCTTTGGCTTCCAATGGCTTCTTATCCAGACATGTAATGCCCTCTCCGTTGGCCATAAACCCATGAACTTGCATATGATCACATGTTCTGTCATATGATCCCTATGTGCTTGTATCGCTGGATCACTCAATATAACCCAGGGAATAATACTTGACTTGGGCTTACATACTCCCGTGTTGCTTGTGGGAGTCATTTTTTTACTGTTGCCTTCATTCTCTTGTTCTTTACTTGTTCCCTGTTGATCCCCTTCCTAATCCTAAAGTTTGTTTCTTCCAATAGTTCCCTTGCCTCTTGCTTCTGAAACCTTTTCCAATGGTTTTTTGAAATTCTTCCTTTGTTCATTGTTGTGTCCTTCCATGACTGCCTAATTGTAGGAGGGAGCGGTGCTCCCCCCTACGCGTCCCACCATGGTACCCTAAGCAAAACCCTATCACCAACTCCAACCCTATCTTCATTTGCAGAGCTCCCAACAAACATTTAATTTATGATTTCACTCCATAGATTATTTTCCAGAGAAATTAAACAATATCACCTTCAACCATTTTTCTTATATCTTAGGATCTTTGCATCAAATAGCTCTGATTTTCGAAGTCGAGAAGCATTGATATAATAAAAATCTTCCTGCAAGGTTTCAAAAAATTATGGTTTGTAGTTTTTGAGAAAATAGTTAATGAAGTTTGTTGTTACTTGTATCATATTTTCTTCCAACTTCATACACATATGGTTGAAAGTCAATGTGAAAATTGTTACAACTTCACCAAAATTGCTAGAATTGAAAAACCACTATTTTGAAGAGGATTTTGGGGAAGAATTCTTATGTTCCATCAATATCATGAGTTGGGCCGAGAATTTTGATTGATGTATTATAACTTGGTTGCTACAAAGGGATTGGATTTCATGAGGACATGTGACATGTTTAGTTTGGGGGAGATGTTGGGCCACTAATTTGGCACTATTATTATCACTTCTTAACATCCATTTCAGTCATTTATACCATTATTTTATCATGTTATTTATCATAATTTATTATATAATTCAATTTAATAATTATTTATGATCTTGTGGATAAGTAATACTTGTTCTCCTTTATTTTTAATAAATTCATGATTATTAGTCATGATTTTTCTAATGATGGTCTATTCATGAATTTGTTATAAAATATCTCCTAATTTTTGTTGGCATTATGATACAGGTGTTGCCTTTGATGGCAACTAACTCACATGAAAGGTCTATACACTGCAAGTTAATTATTGACACCTAATCCGAAACGGATGAGGTGAAGCCGGACAGTCATCTAGAAGATGAACTGATCCGTTTCTGTACATGTATAAATAATAATAGTTGAATGAATAATATCACTAAGTTGATTTGCGCTCATTAATTTCTGAGCTAACCTGGCCTGACATGGTATCAGAGCCCAGGTCCCCAGGTTCCAGAAATAGCGTAACTTCTCTGCGCCTCTGTCCATAACTGCGCCCTTTGTCATGAGCGCCCCTGGAATGCGCTGTTGTATGTCAGGCTCTGCTGCCTCTGCTCCCTGGCGCACCAGCGCTGCATATGCTCTCTGCGCCCTCTGCCATTAAGTACGTTGCTGCCAGTACTTGAATTGAGGTATCGTTTTTGGAGGTATGAGCTGTGGACTGTGTTGTTTAACGTTTGGGCTATTGTTCATATGGACTGCGTTTTTAAAAAAAAAGAAACTCCATTGGTCGGTATTGAAGCTTTGGTGAAAGAAGTGACTGCGTTTATGGTTTCTTTGTGACTGCGTTTTTCATTTGTAGCTGTGGGTATATACATTTGAAGCTGTGGGCGTATTTTATTTGTAACCTGGACTGACATGGTGAATGGTGATGGTATATAGAACTGTGGTGACTGCGCCTTTAATGCCTTTAATGAATTGAAGCCAGCGTTTATGCCTGTAATGTTATGCCGTTAACATATTGAAGCCTGCGTTTGAGCTGCATCTGCCCATTATATGCCTCATGCTGCTCAATATCTGAAACTTTCTTCGCTCAATATCTGAAACATTCCTCGTATTGTTTGGCTCTCGCTGCTCTGTGTCTGAAATATTTTTTAGTATCAAGCTCGGTCTCGAGCTGAGACACCTGCTCTCACATACCTGTCCACCGCTTCTTGTCAATAAAGTTGGAAACTGAAGCGTTCTTTCGTCTAAAGCCGCAGGCGGATTTCATTGTTTATTCATGGGAATAAGTTTTAAGATGTGAACGTCCTAATTCATATATGATTCTAAGATAACCGGATTGAAGCTGTGGTGAAAGAAGTGATGGTGTGTGCTAGTGAGACCTGTGCAGTGATATATTGAAACTTGCGGATATATATTGAGTTTAATGCGGATATATATTGAGTTTAATACTGATATATATATTGAGAATATTGAGTTTAATGATAGACATATATATTTTTCATATGATCGCCTTTGTTGAACAGTGACATATATATACATATGAGCTCTCCTTTTTTAAAAACAGTGACATGATGTTACCGCAGCGTTTTTATATGCTGAGCTCTCCTTTTTTAAAAACAGTGACATGATGTTACCGCAGCGTTTTCATATACTGAGTGCTCCTTTTTTAAAACAGTGAACACTATTGAGCGCCCTTGTTTTGTTGAACAATGATATATATATGTGAGCAGTGATATATACTGTTGGGATGTTAGAAGAAAAATAAAAGTGCATAAGGCAATCATATAAGGATTTTTTTTCTCTCAACAGAAGTTTTTAGCAGAGATATTTTGTTACAGTATGCATTCAAGAGAAAGAAGAAGATACTTCAGAGGCAGGGGGGGCAGACACCCTCAAGAAGAAAAGGTAGACTTACATTGCATTCGCTGCAAACAAAAAGGATCTCATGATGCTTCTACATGCAAGCTACCATGGGAAAAGATTGAGCAGAGAAGAGATCAGCAGAAAGGTAAAACTGATGACTCAGACAAAGGTAAAGCACCTGAATCCGCTCACTATATTGAGGCACAATGTAACATTGGAGTAAATGAAGATCTGTTTAATGCTTCACTTACTTCTTCGAAAAATGACTGGTTGCTTGATTCAGGAGCAACCTGTCATATGACTCATAGGAAAGATTTTTTTGAAGATTTCACTGATAATGTTGATGGAGCAGTATACTTTGCAGATCAGTCAAAAATCAAGCCATCAGGGCTTGGCACAGTCAGGCTTAAACTGCCTGGTCTTCCAGACTTTCTTCTGGATCATGTTCTATATCTCCCACAGCTCAAGAGAAACTTGCTGTCCCTGGTCCACATCCGCCAGCAAGGTCACTCCATTCATATGTTTGATGGAAAGCTTGAGGTAAGAAAGGCATCTGACCATTCACTTGTCATGAGGGGTATAGAAGAAGAAAGACTTCTTAAACTGCAAGGAACCTCTGCTCATGCACAACATTTTTCATATATTTCTCATCATGATGAAGGTACACTTCCATCAAGTTTATTATGGCATGCTAGATTTGGACATCTAAACTATGATAGTCTCCGCTTGTTGAAGAAAAATGGTGTTGCTGGTTTGCCTACAATTCCTAGAAAACATAAACAATGTGATGCTTGCATTCTAGGAAAGCATAGCAAACAGTCTTTTCATGATTCACATTCAAGAGCACATAGGAAGCTTGAACTTATTCATTCAGATTTATGTGGTCCAATGCCTATTCCTTCTGCAAATGGAAATAAGTATATCATGACATTTATTGATGATTACACCAGAATGTGTTGGGTTTATTTATTGAAGAACAAATCTGATGCTTTTCAAACATTCAAGAATTTTCATAAGTGGATTGAAAATGATGCACAATCTCATATTGGGTCTATTCGCACTGATAATGGAAAAGAATATACATCAAATGAATTTGAACACTATCTTCGCCAACATGGGATTAAACATCAAACAACTGTGCCTTATAATCCTCAACAGAATGGTGTAGCTGAAAGAATGAACAGAACAATTTTGAATATGGTACGATCCATGCTTTTCTTCAAAAATGTAAAGACAATGTTTTGGGCTGATGCTGTTCTATGTGCTGCATATATAAAGAATAGATGTCCATCTAGTGCTATAAGAAACAAGACTCCTTATGAATTGTGGTATGGACATGTTCCTTCGGTAAAACATCTCAGGATATTTGGTTCCACCTGTTATGCTTTAATACCAAAGGTACATAGAAACAAACTTGGTGCTAGAAGTCATAAGTGTATCTTCCTGGGGTATTCAAACACATCTAAAGCATACCGCCTTTATGATGAAGTAAATAAAAAGTTTGTTTTATCTAGAGATGTCATTTTTCTTTAATCATCCAAATCTGACAGTGTTGTTGAGCGGCAACTTGATCGCTTGGATAGATTCACAAAACCAAAATCATTTCAAGAGTTTGATAATCAGATTCCACATCTTGAAGGGGGGATTCCTATACTAGATCAACATGTGGAATCTTCTTCTGAAGAACAATCTCCCCTGCATGACACTCCAACAACGGATGATGCTTTAAGTGATGTAATTGATAGAATTGGGAGACTCAATCTTGATTCAGACCCAACTCCATCAACAGAACAGCCTGGACCATCTCAGAAAGGTCCCCCAAAGTGGCTGACAAAGACACTTGAAAGTGTTCATCCTGATGAAATTGGAAAAACAGGAACCCGAAATTCAAACCGACAAGATGGAGGTGATGTAGATAACTCTAATTCACCTGTTGATATGGATGTTACTTATGATTGTGAATTGAACTTGTCTACAGATTTTGAACCAACTTCCTTCAAAGAAGCTGCTTCTCATGATAAATGGAAAGAAGCGATGCAGAAGGAGTATGATGCCCTCATAAAGAATGGCACTTGGAAGCTGGTTGATCCTCCATTTGGAACCAAACCAATTGGCTGCAAGTGGGTCTACAAGAACAAGTAAAAAGCTGATGGCTCACTTGACAAGCACAAAGCTAGGCTTGTGGCAAAAGGTTTTGCACAGAAGGAAGGGGTCGATTATGAGGAAACTTTTGCTCCCACAGCAAAATGGGCCACCATCCGGACACTCTTTGCACTAGCTGCTCAGAACAGTTGGAAAGTCCATCAAATGGATGTAAAAACTGCATTCTTGAATGGAGATCTAAAAGAAAATGTTTTTATGTCCCAGCCTGAAGGATTTGCTGTGAAAGGACATGAACACAAAGTATGCAAACTTGTGAAGTCCTTGTATGGCCTCAAACAAGCACCACGAGCCTGGTATGAAAAACTAACTGAGCATCTTCTGAAACTCAACTTCAAACATTTTGATCTTGATGATGCAACTTTATTTGTCAAGAAAGTTGGCAAAACAGTTGTATATCTTGTGGTATATGTAGATGATCTTTTAATGACAGGGAACAATGAAAGCTATATTGCATCCATAAAGAAAGAATTAGGAAATTTTTTTGAAATGACTGATTTGGGCTATGTTCATTACTATCTTGGCATTGAAGTAACCCAACATCCAAAGTCCATATTTCTTTCTCAAAAGAAATACATTGGAGATTTGTTATACAGATTTGGCATGACAGAGTGCAATCCCCTTTCTACTCCAATGGAACAAAACTTGAAGCTCACATCTACTGAAGGAAAAGAATTTGAGGATGCAACAAAGTATAGACAGCTTGTAGGAAGTCTCATCTACCTCACTACTACCAGACCAGACATTTCATTTGCTGTTGGAATCCTCTCCAGGTTTATGCAAAAGCCTTGTGAGGGACATTGGTCTGCTGCAAAAAGAGTTCTAAGGTACTTGAAGGGAACTCAAGACCTTGGAATCAAGTATACACAGGTGGACGACTTCAACTTGATTGGATACTCTGATTCAGACTTCGATGGAGACAAAGAAACTAGGGTATCTACTTCAGGATATGCTATGAGTCTTGGATCAGGAGCTGTCTCCTGGAGATCACGCAAACAATCAGTACCAGCAGATTCCACAACAGAAGCAGAATACGTGGCAGCAGCTGAAGCAACGAAAGAAATTGTGTGGCTCAGGAAAATTCTTGAAGATTTGCAAGTAAAACAAATACAATCTACTCCACTCATGATTGATAACACATCTGCAATAAAGTTGGCCAAGAATCCAAAGTTCCATGATCGTACTAAGCACATCAATACTAAATATCATCTGATCCGACATCATGTTGAGGCCAAAACAATCCATCTCCGTCATTGTTCCACGAACGAGCAAATTGCAGACATCTTCACCAAAGCGCTTGGAAGAGAAAAGCTTGAAAGATTCAGAACGATGCTTGGACTCACCAACATCCCTTCAGATTAAGGGGGGGAATGTTGACACCTAATCCGAAACGGATGAGGTGAAGCCGGACAGTCATCTAGAAGATGAACTGATCCGTTTCTGTACATGTATAAATAATAATAGTTGAATGAATAATATCACTAAGTTGATTTGCGCTCATTAATTTCTGAGCTAACCTGGCCTGACATTAATAAAAATGAATTATAGTTCAGGCCACATAGAATGAAGAAAGAAAGGTATAAGCAAGTTCACCTTGACCAACCCGCATATACACGTAGGTTCATTCAACAAAAGGAGCGTATACATACACATGCACTTTCATGGAAGGAAAGGCACGTACATTTGGTCCGTGGTATTGATCCATGGTATTTCGGTATTGATCCATGGTATTTGGTCTGAAGTGTTGACCCCAGGTATTTGCTACAAGGTATTGGTTCTAAGTGGTTTTGGTCCATGGTATCGAGTAAGGCCTAAGACTATAAAAGGAGGAGAAGATCATTAGGCAAAGGTACAAAGAATTTAATATCTGATGAAATGTGAGATCAAGTATGCAGGTTATGGGTTTATGATGCTCTGCTTGATCTAAACCAAGGAGGAGCCTTAGCGGTTGATGGAGGACAAGATCTAATGATGGATCGGGATCTTAAGGCCTAGAATGAATAAGCTTTATATGGTTTGATCATGTTTATTTGTTATGAAACTAGCTCAAGAAAAGATAGATCAATGCCTTAGAATTCAGCCTCTTCGAGTGGGCAACCTCCTTTACATTACATAAATGAACAATTCTTAGATGATTCAAATGACAAAACCTCCTTTCTATATATAGGAGTCTAAGGAGTCACAATATAATCCAGCCGACCTAACAATAATAATATAAAGCCACAAAAATAACAATAGAGGGATTTTATAGGGCACAGTAATAACAATATGGGGGTACTAGGGGCACAATAATATAAATAAGGGGTATAACTACAATAGTAATGCGGTAATCACTAGTATTATAGGGACCCAACATGCCACTTGCCTTCAAAAAAGTGTTGTCCTCAACGCTTGAGTAGTTCTGGATACTTATGCATAAAATTCTCATCCTCCCATGTGGAATCTTCAATGGATAAGTTCTTCCACTTGATAAGATACTCTAAAATTGATCGATTTCGTAGCTGTCGAGTTCTTGTTTCTATGACTGCTTCTGGTTCCAATATAATTTTTCCTTCCTCATCAAGTTCTGGCAATATTGTTTGAACTGGGAGCTTGTCGCCTATAACCTTCTTTAAACATGAAACATGGAAAAGTGGGTGCAATCGAGAAGCTACAGGAAGCTCCAATTTGTATGCCATAGTACCAATCTTTCGCAACACCTTGTACGGACCATAATACTTTGGTGATAATTTATTATCCTTCTTAGCTTGCTTGAGGGACATTTGCTTATATTGTTGTAGCCGTAGGAATACCCAATCACCTACATCAAAACTTCTTTCACTGCGATGTTGATCTGCCTGTTGTTTCATTCTATTCTGTGCCAACACGAGGTTATCCTTTAAGAGTTGGAGGACTTGTTGTTGATGTTCGATGTGATGTTCCACTACCTGAAACTTAGAATTTTCTCTTAAATATGATGTGATGGATGGTGGTTGATACCCATAAAGTTCCATAAATGGGGTCATTTTTGTTGTTGTATGGAAGGAAGTGTTATACCACCATTCAGCTAGAGGCAACCATTTGACCCATTGTGTCTGTTTATCAGATACAAAGCAACGAAGATATCCTTCCAAACATTTGTTTACTATCTCAGTTTGCCCATTAGATTGAGGATGATAAGATGAGCTATGAGCTAACTGAGTACCAAGACAAGAAAATAATTCTGTCCAAAAATTTCCAGTGAAAATGGGATCTCTGTCACTTACAATAATCTTTGGGTTTCCATGTAGCTTTTGAATTGTTTCCATAAATGCAGTAGAAACTGTACTGGCTTTAAATGGATGTGATAATGCACAAAAGTGTGCATACTTGGTAAGTCTGTCAACTACCACCATGATGACACTCTTTCCCTCAGACTTGGGTAAACCTGTGATAAAATCCATTGAAACCTCCTCCCAACGTTGGCTTGGAATGGATAAAGGTTGTAATAGACCCAGTGTCTTAATTGTTTCAACTTTATTTTGTTGGCAAACCAAACATTCCGCCACAAACTTTTGAATATCTGATTTAAGGCCATCCCAAAAAAATTCCTTCTTAACCCTGTGGTAAGTTTTTAAAAATCCTGAGTGCCCTCCTAAGGGAGAAGTGTGCAATTCCATAAGAATCTTTTGTTTTAGCTGGGAATTCTTACAGAGGTATAAGCGATCTTTGTACCATAACGAATCATTTTGCCAGCTAAATGTATCAGACGTACTGGAATCTTGTTGTAGCTTTCGAATAAGTGCCCACACTTCTTCGTCATTCTTCCATTCCTCCCTTGCTTCGTTTATCCAATCTGGTTGGATAATAGAAATGGCGCACAACAATGCTTCCACATCCTCATCCTTTCTTGAGAGTGCATCTGCCACCACATTTTGCTTCCCTTTTTTGTAGATGATTTCAAAGTCATAACCAAACATCTTTGTGACCCACTTTTGTTGCTCTTCAGAGGATAATCTTTGTTCTAAAAAGTATTTAAGGCTATCATGATCCGTTTTTACCTTGAAGTGTCTTCCCATTAGGTAGGGTCGCCATTTCTTAAGTGCATGGAGTATTGCCAACATTTCCTTCTCATAAATAGCTTTGCTTAAAAACTTTCCCTTGATTGGACGACTTTCAAAAGCAATGGGTCTTTCATCTTGCATTAGAACAGCACCAATTCCATTTCCTGAAGCATCACATTCCACAATAAAGGTTTTTGTGAAGTGCAGTGTAGCTAAGACCGGTGCTTGGCACATTGCCTCTTTAAGATGTTCAAAGGCCTTTGTTGCTTTCGGAGTCCATGAAAATGCATCTTTCTTCAATAATGTTGTTAGAGGTGCTTCTATTCTCCCATAATTCTTAACAAACTTGCGATAATACCCTGTCAACCCAAGAAATCCTCGCAGATGCTTTATGGATGTGGGGATTTTCCATTCCTTAATGGCTTTAATTTTGCTAGGGTCTACCTTAACTCCTTCATGAGATACAATATGACCCAAATATTCCACCTCCTGGACTCCAAAGAAACATTTGGATCTTTTTGCATATAATTGTTTCTCCTCCAATAGTTGTAGCACCCTGTCAACATGTTCAACATGATCCTTCCAAGACTTGCTGTAGATTAGTATATCATCAAAAAATACTAACACAAATTTTCTAAGGAATGGTTTGAAAATTGAATTCATCAAACCTTGAAATGTTGAAGGTGCATTGGTAAGGCCAAAAGGCATGACCAAAAATTCATAATGACCCTCATGAGTTCTAAATGCCATTTTTGGAATGTCTTCAATCTTCATTCTGATTTGATGATATCCTGAACGAAGATCCAACTTGGTGAAGTAAATTGATCCATGCAATTCATCCAGTAATTCATCAATGACAGGAATGGGGAACTTATCTTTAATAGTGAGCTTGTTGAGCTCCCTATAATCCGGACACATGCGCCATGATCCATCCTTCTTGTGCACCAATACTACTGGAGCAGAGAAAAAACTTTGACTCGGTTGAATTATACCAGCCTCTAGCATTTCTGCAACCATACGTTCAATTTCACTTTTTTGGACATAGGGATATCTGTACGGCCTGATGTTTGGAGGAACACTTCCTGGAATCAGATGAATAGCATGATCATGATCACGCATAGGTGGGAGACCTTTGGGAGTCTCAAATACCTTGGAATGATTGTCCAGGACTTTTTGGAGATATGGAGAAATAGATGATTCCAATGTGGAAACATCTAGTGAACATAATTGTGCAATTACACCTCTTTGCTCCTTTTTTAGAAGCTTTGTCATACCATTAGAGCTGATTATCTTTCTTCGTTTCCCTGCAATAC
Source organism: Pinus tabuliformis (assembly GCA_031772625.1). Lineage (NCBI taxonomy): Eukaryota > Viridiplantae > Streptophyta > Pinopsida > Pinales > Pinaceae > Pinus > Pinus tabuliformis. The sequence continues at coordinate 554,028,059 of CM062810.1, read as the reverse complement.
CCCTTAATTCAACTTCCTTTCCTTCCATAGAAAATTTGATGAAAAGTTCTTGAAAATTAAAAGCTATTGTACCCAAGGATTGTAGCCATTGGACTCCTAGTACAACATCAGCACCTCCCATTGGAATGGAAAGCATTGGGCTAGTCAATACATATTCTCCCATGGATAGCTTGATATTATGGCACTTTCCAGAGCAATTTATTGTTCCTCCATTTGCAATCATCACTTGACACTCTGGTGCTGGATATAGGAAGCAATTCAATTCTTTTGCTACCCTACAATGAATAAAATTGTGGGTGCTTCCTGAATCAATCAACACTATTACCTTTTTCTTCTTGATTTGTCCTTCTATCTTGATGGTTTGAGGAGTGTTAATTCCCTCCAATGCATTACAAGATATGGTCGGATTTATTTTTTCTTCATCTAGGCTTTGTTCCTGGAGTATATCCTCTTCTTTTGACCTTTCTTGCTCCTTTTCTTCTTCCTCTTCACAATCTATGTAGAATAATTTCTTCTCAGCACACTTATGACCTTTAGTGTATTTGCTATCACAACTGTAACAAAGCCCTTTTGCTCTTTTTTCTTCCAATTGTTTTGGTGTCAACCTTATAGGTTGTGGAAGACTAGGGGCAACAACACTTCCGTCTTTATAGTTGTGAGTGGTATGCTTCCTAGTTGCCATAATTTTGCTTTCCATTTTTCTTGCTAACCTGAATGCCTTCTCTAATGAATCAGGTTCCCAAAGGCGAACATCATGTTGGATATTATCCTTTAAAGACCCTATGAACACATCAATCCTATGCTTCTCTGGAATATCTTTTACTTTTATGTTCAATTTTTGGAACTCCTCAATGTGCTCCATTATTGAACCCTTTTGTTTGAGACTTATCAATTGGCTAAAAAAAGTGTTGCTTTTTGTATCCTCATAATGTGCTATCAATTCTTCCATAAAAATTGCCCAAGTGATAAATTGTTTACGAGAGAAAAGCCATTGATACCATACAAACTGATTTGGTTCCAAATATAAAGTTGCCATACGTACCTTTTGTGTGTTTTGCACATTATTGAAATCGAAGAACTGCTCCATCTGTAATATCCATGTGGCGGGATCCTTGCCATCAAACATACTTATATCGATTTTTGGAATATGGTCGGTCTTCGATCCAACATTAGAGTCTATGGAATCATGATTAACATTTCTGTTGTTCACATCATGAGTTTCATTTACAACCTTTTCACCATTAGTAAGTATTTCTTGTAGAAAATTTGTCAAATCTGTCTTCAAATCTGCCATGTCTGTCTTCAAATCTGCCATGTCTCTCTTCAAATATGTTTTCAAATCATACATATTAGCTTCCATGCCCTTTATCTTAGATTCCACACCATTTATCTTAGCTTCTGTTAGCTTTTGTGAGCGTGACATTTGTTGCACTTGTTCTTGTAATTTTGATATATCATGTAGCATTTCTTCCTCTTCTTCATGAGTCATGCTAGAGCTTTCAGGTTCCTTACTAGGTGTTTGCATTTTCTTTCCTCGGGGCATAATTTACCGATAATAATGCTTTACTATGCCCTTTGAATTCCTTCAAACCAAGCTAACGCAAAAATTTAAAAAAAACTACACACCTTTTTTCACTTTGTAGAAGCCTAATATTGAATCTGATGTATCTCTGTAATTTCGGATCATCTAGTTCTGAAATTGCGACCTTCAGTAGCCTTCTGTGTCCTCTTTCCAATGCCACAAGTCTAACCCAAATTGGTTTCTTCAAGGAAGAGTTATGCGAAATCTCCCACAGTGACTTGATTATAGACTAGTTCATTAGAGCAAACTTGTACGACGTGCCACGAGTCACTGTTTCAACCTATGGATATGAGAAATGCATACAAGAAACTACAGTCCGTCCTCTTTCTATACTTCTTACGAAATTTCAATCCGATGCTCAGAGAGAAAGTTATGATGATTTTCCCCTGGTCACCTGTTTGGAATGTAATTCAGGAGTCTGCAAAAAGACCAACTTCCTCAGATCATATCTCCGAAAATATAGCGCGAAAAGATCTAAAATTCGGATTCGAGATTCAGCGTGATTTCTTCTCAAATGGGTGTTTTTTTCACTTCTGAAACGTCGCAGAAAAAAGTTATAGCAAAAATGCCACGATGACCTGTTTGGAGCAGCGAAACCCTAGAATCCAAAGCTCTGATACCAAATGTTATAAAACCAGCTCAAGAAAAGATAGAAAATATAGATCAGCGCCTTAGAATTCAGCCTCTTCGAGGGGGAAACCTCCTTTACATTACATAAATGAACAATTCTTGGATGATTCAAATGAAAAAACCTCCTTTCTGTATATAGGAGTCTAAGGAGTCACAATATAATCCAGCCGACCTAACAATAATAATATAAAGCCACAAAAATAACAATAGAGGGATTCTATGGGGCACAATAATAATGATATGGGGGCAATAGAGGCACAACAATATAAACAAGGGGTATAACTACAATAGTAATGGGGTAATCACTAGTATTATAGGGACCTAACAATATTCTAGATCTGTATACTGATGCATGTAAATATTATCATCCAGTTATAACTTAAGTCTATAATAGTTGCGAAACTGTGAATGAATAGTTACATATGTATACACTGGTTGACCCTAGTAAAAGCACGTATACACGCAGGTTTGACACATCAAAGTAGTGTATACCTTGTGATCTATGATTTTTGAAGTTTCAATTGGTTCTAGTTGTTGATGTAGTGTTTTGGGTTTTACACTATGTTCTGGTGACTGTTTTCTGGTGACAGTATTCTTCATATTTAGATTGGTTGATTGTGATTAGCTTCAGTGTTGATGAATGAAATCTAATTATGGATCAAGATCATAATGACCTATCATTATGTGATCTAATAATGATATGATCACTAACACATGTTTTATCCTCTATGTGTGATCAAGTCTGATGTCTGGAAGTGCAGCAAAGTGTTTGCAGATCTACATGCTGGTATGCTTCAGGGAAGCTGCATATATACATAGGTTGGCTTCTGCCAAATAGCGTATACAATATGAAGCATGGTTTTAAGATGACCACTGATTCTGAATGATAATATATAGTGGATGGATGTATTGCAGTGGTGATTGATTTTGAGCTTCAATGTTATTGATGGGTCCAATATGAAATTGGATGAAACGTGGCCTTTAGATTATGATGTTGTGTTCTAGGATTATCCAGTCTAAAAATTTATGAAACGCGGTCCCCAGAGGAAGAGAGAAGGTTATAGCCTTCTATAGGCGGCGCCTATGTACTAACAAATCAGCCAGTACAAAAGCGAAAGGGTTGTAGCTCCCTTTCAATAGAAGCTAGAGAACGAGAGAAGGTTGTAGCCTTCTACAGGTAGAAGCCTACGTACTGGTATGAGTATGTGCCAATATAATGTTGTAAAAAGTTTTTATTAATATTAAAAGAAGACATAGACGATGACAGCAAGTGGTTTTCACCCATATTGGGTTTCCACCTTAAATCATGGTGTTCATGTGTGTTTCTGATGTGTGATGATCTGTTTTGCTTTTACTACACATGTTTACTGTTTATATGGTTAATGAAGTTCTGATGCATGGATTAAAGATTAACATATAATGGATTAACTGAATCATAAGTTTACTGGATATACGCTAGTTGTATTAAACACAGTTGCATGTACACGCGGGTTCCCTTAACTGAAGTAGCGTATATGAATCTAATTATAGAAATGAAATTTTCTTATTGATTTGATAACACTGATTGACCCCCCCCCCCCCCTCAGTATTATTTTCAACAATTGGTATTAGAGTGGGTCCTTTGTTAGAAGCTTGATCGCTTGAAGGAGATTCATAGGACAATGGGAAGGAAGCTAAAGAAGAAAGTTCCTCAGAAGAAGAAGGCATCTCAAAGGAACTATGACAGTGGGAGAATTGATTGGGGAATATGTGGAAGCAACTCTTCAAATTCAGAATCACCTCAGAATGAAGATGAACAAGCAAAATAACTACCAGGTATGAATTTTGGTGATGCATTTCTCCATCCATTTGAAGATGATGAAAGTGATATCGAAACAAATGAAGTTGCTCTTATGGGTGAGGAAGAAAGATATCAAATAGAGGCTGAATTTAAAAGGCTTACGAACAAAATTAGAGATCAACAAGATCTATTGGACAAAAGGGAATGTGCCTTCAAAGGAGAATAAACGAAACTAAAAGCCCAACTAGAGGAAGGAAACAAGGCAAAGAAGCAATTCAAGGAAAATGAAGATCAATGTCAAAAGCTACAGGATGAAGTGACATCATTAAGAAATGATGTAAATGAAAGGAGCACAACAATCAAGAAACTGAAAGATAGATCTAGTTACTATGAAAGTCTTGAAGCTAAGATCCTCTAGCTAAAGAAAGATCTTGAAGAATCAAATAAGCAGAATGAAGAACTACTCCAAGCTCTTGAAAAACAAGAAAACAAAGTTCTTGAATTAAAACATCAGTTGGAAGAAGGAAGAAAAGTTGAAGGACTATCTTGAAAAGGAAGAGAAACATCAGGTTGAGGTAAATGTTCTAAAAGATAAATTAGAAGAAAAGGATAAGCTCTTACGATTTCAAGATAGTACTAAGATCTTGGATGATATTCTTAGTAGTAAAAGGTCTCCTGCTATCAAAACTGGTCTCAGTTTTCGTGAATATGTTGAAGGTGAATCTAGTTCACAAAGTAAGACAAGGAACTCTAATACAAAATATGAAATGCTCAACAAGGAGATGAGAGGTCAATCCCATCAACAACCAAGGAAATAAATTCTTTAAAGAAAATATTTTACTCCTAGCTATGGAAGCAATAGTCAGTTATTTCCTCAAATGAATAATGTCAAATGTTATGTATGACATAATATTGGACATGTTGCAGCTAGATGCAGAAGTAGAATGGCTCAAGATCATCACACAGAAAGATCATCATGTTCCAGGTACTTTAAGGGATATTGTTTTGCTTGCAATATGTTTGGTCACAAAGCTATTGGCTGTTATAGAAGGAATATGAAACATATGAGATGTTATGCATGCAATAAGCTTGGACATACAACAAAGGAATGCAGGAACAAAGTACGGGCACCATACCAAAAGGAGAAAACATCATCTCACTCAAAGATATGGAAGAAAAAGGAAGTACAGTCAGAAAGATGTGGCACAACACAATGGACAGACATGACAGACTCAGAGGGAGCTAAAGGTGTGAAACTTCATTGCTCTAAATCTCATACATAAGTTTCATGAAGAAAAGTCACATATATACGCGATTTAGACACTGCACAGTCGCATATATGTTAGTTTGAGGAAAAGTAGTGGGACAGACTCAGGGAAAAAGGGTCTAATATGGTTCACTAAACTATTTTCGCTATTTCATGATGGTTACAAACTGCTGATAATGTTTGGAAATATATTGATACTCATAAGATGTTGTTTTTGATCCTTACAAGTTAACTTGATGTATATCTGATTGATGATGATGCCTTGATACTTCTTACTGATCAAATCTAACAGTGAACGGATGGAATAGGTTCAGGGGGAGAACATGCTAAGCTTCTAATAAATCATTATTGGCATTATGTTTAGAATTCTTTGGTACCTAATCAATGATGATGATGCTTATGATACATCTTACTTTGATACAATTATGAGTTGCCCATTACAAAATCTCATATGATTCTTGGGGTCACATAGTTGGTGTTCGGATCAGATTTATGGATGATTCTTTGATGATGCATATAGTACATATATGTTGCTTACATGATGATCTTCATAAGGACAAGGAGAAGTACAACAGCTTCATTATTTAGTGATAAGCGACTCATTTCCTTTATGTTGTTGTCATCATACCTCCAAATATGGATAAAGTTCATATGGTGTAGTTATTATTTCTATAGTTCTTGGCTCTCACATGTTTAAGAATGGTTATTGTTGATGTTATCAAGAAATCTTGACAAATGACCATGAGCTTATGGTTTGCTAGATACATATTGCTATGCTGGATACATGGATGATTACTTAAGTTGCATACTGATAGATATTGTTGGTTGGCCAAGAGAATGGTGTTATTACAAGTATCATGAAGACATAGCTATTTGAAGACATGGATATTTGAAGACATGGTTTACTTAGTCAAATATGAGGATGGGTTCTTGCCTTATGATGATAGGTTGATACTCACATATTATCATGGTTGATTCTTATCAGATGTGGGATGTTCCGTAGTGATGATACATGGTTGATTGTGGAAAGATCATGTAGTTCTTAATGATGATGTGAGAGATCATGTGCTGAGTATGGTGTTTTCTCATATGATATGGTGTGAATGGTTTTGTTGCTGCTTGGAGATGATTCATGAAAGTAAATGAAGCAATTTGTTGTTAATGAGATCAAGAGGATGAGTTGATACACACATACTTTGTCACAGGTTGATGATACCTACATTGACATGGACATATACAAGTTGTTGGTCTGGATGTTGTTGACAGATGCTTATGGAGCAGATCATACATGGTGTATGATAGTTGCTGATGACTACCATGGTCTTGTTTAGATATTTGGTCTCTATTATAAATGTCATGTATATTATTCAATGTAAAGGTCATATCAAGAATCATGATGAAATATTTTGTCTCTGTCCATTGTAATTTTTTTAATGAGTCCCTTTTTGGTCATATGGTGTAATTTGTACCCTCGCTATGCATGGGAAATATGATGTAATATTTCAGACATGTATAAACAATTGGTATATCCCCACTTATTTGGGTGGATGAGTCAAGTTTAGTATATCCCCACTAGGTTGGGAGAATGAATGCATGTATGAGTCATTGATGATAGGAAGGTCATTTGTGATGAATGTATAGAGTCATGTTCTTCTTTTAGAACATATTTTTACAAACTTTGCTTATGCTCAGGGGGTGCATGGATGATACAATACTTCTCAACATTAATAAAGGGGAAATTCAAGTCAGCATGCACTTAGGGGGAGCATGGACTCGACCATGGGGGAGCATGGACTTAATGGAAACCCACTTGTAGCAGAACAAATCTCTTGTATATGATAACTAGACGAAACTACAGAAGAGATATCAGATGTGATCAGTTCAGAAGTAATGTAAAATGGCAACTCACTAAGTTGACAATTCACAGTGCAGCAAATTAACATTGCCATCATGTCCAAAGGGGGAGATTGTTGGCATTATGATACAAGTGTTGTCCTTGATGGCAACTCACTCAGATGAAAGATCTATATACTACAAGTTAACAACCAAGAATTATAGTTCATGAAACATAGAATGAAGAAAGAAAGGTATACGCAAGTTCACCTTAACCAATCCTCGTATACATATAGGTTCATTGAACAAAAGGAGCGTATACGTACACACGCACTTTCATGGAAGGAAAGGCATGTAGATTTAGTCCGTGGTATTGATCCATGCTATTTGGTTCGAAGTGTTGACCCCAGGTATTTGGTCGAAGGTATTGGTTCTAAGTGGTTTTGTTAAATGGTATTGAGTAAGGCATAAGACTATAAAAGGAGGAGAAGATCATTAGGCAAAGGTACAAAGAATTGAATATATGATGAAATGTGAGATCAAGTATGCAGGTTATGGGTTTATGGTGCTCTGCTTGATCTGAACTAAGGAGGAGCCTTAGCGGTTGATAGAGGACAAGATCTAATGATGGATTGGGATCTTAAGGCCTGGAATGAATAATTTTTATATGGTTTGAGCATGTTTATTCTAGATCTATATACTGATGCATGTAAATATTATGATCTAGTTATAAACTGAAGTCTGGAATAGCTACAAAATTACGAATGAATAGTTACAAATGTATACGCTGGATGACCTTGGTAAAAGGGTGTACACACGCAGGTTTGACACATCGAAAAGATGGTAATGGTATGAAAATTTAATGGTTCTTCACCATACAATTGACATTTCCTTAGTTGAAATTCTAATAAATTTGATGTTTTTTTCCTTTCTCGATTATATGCACATTTGGATCATGGTTTCCATGTAATTTTGAGATTAAGTTAAAAAGAATCATTGTGAAAATGCAAACAATCATCCATCTGAAATACAAAGGAATGGTTGAAGGGAAAACTTAAACCTCCATTAAGCTTAACTAAAGACAAAGATACTAAAGAGAAGGAACGAAAAATAAATATTTCATCCATATAAGGCTTTCATAAAACATCCATAAATTATTAAGAAAAAGGGTAATCCAATACATTTGAGGAAATATCCTGAATCTTAGAACAAGGTCAAGTATCAACAAGGTCACGTATCAATCTGAGCAAGGTGTTAACATATTTCAATGTTAAGGTGTTGAAAATAATTAAAGCTTTCTTAAAACAATGGACCATGAACAACTGTATATCTTGACATATCAATGAAGCTCATATTCATACTTTCCATAATAGATAAGACAAATATGAGATAGGAGATAAGTCCGAAAAGTAAACAAGTAGAAATTTGGTGAGTAGTAAAGGGATATTTCCCTCTCTCAAAGCATAAATTAGTGGAAAAAAGATTGAGTAGTAAAGGGATATTTCCCTCTCTCAAAGCATAAATTAGTGGAAAAAAGATTAAAATAAAACGTGAAAAGTTAGGATACGTGTGTGTTAATAACATTATATGCAAATCGAAAAGAAACCTCATTAGTAAAAATTTATATGTAGTTATTGTCACATTTAAAACACCCATGATTATAGCTGCGTAGAAGTTATATGAAGCTCAAGTAAAGTTTTACAAAGGATGAAACGAGGGTGGAATTGCATAAGGAAATAAATTATCTTTAAGAACTTCCAACTAACTGTAACACAATTATGTTGCTAACATTACATTTAACATTAAGATTGATTTAACTAACGTGACCACCACATAGCTGAGAGAAACAAAAAAATATTTTCATGTAATGCAACTTGTCACGCCGCTATGCTAATGGTGTCTTCCAACCACACATAGGTGAGGTGTGGCAACGCCAAGCTCTTTCGCTTAGCACCGCTCAAGCTTACGGACAATGCCTATTCAATACTTCGTCAAATTTAATTAAGTATTCATAATGTAGCGGAAATAACATTAGTTCATTTATCTTGTTATCATATAAATATCAAAATATATAGTGTACGAACATTTAGATGGGAGGGGAAATTCCCTAAGAAGTCTTTCGAATAATATAGAGTTTGTGATTTTACTTTACAAATCTAATGTTTTACAATTTTTGCAGCCTTATCAAATCGGCCTCCACAACGTACCAAAGTTACATGACAGTAGTGCACTAATTGTGCAACACGTTCTCATCACATTGTTGCCTTATGTTCGTCGCATCAAACTATCCACACCAACTTGTTCACTGGAAACCCCAATACTCGGTTTGCAAAATTTCCGTCGTGCAACGTTCACCGTTCTGCCCGCAGTGTGTGCGCGTTGCCCAACCATAACGCGACTCACACATGGCCTACCTGCGCCATGCCAAATGGTCCGACTCCATCCTACCGGTTTACTTCCCAAACAACTAGAACCTCTACACACTTTTTCCTTCATCCTCCCTCTGACCGGAATTGCTTAACCAAAGTTATCCTTCTCTCTGTGGCTGTGTTAACTCCTTTCCCTTCATTATGTTCTATGTATTGACTGAATGTTTGGATGGTTTCCAAATGAATGGCAACCATTTCATATATATTACGCTCAGTTGATTTCCGAATAACAAAAGAGTCGTGACCCCTCGGTTGCACCTTGGGTCGCCCTGCCTTACGTTCACCTGGCCAACATGTGCAAAACACTTGAAACGCCTCTATGAACCTTCATGTTTGTTGGTCTTCCCACGAGTCGGCCCATCACACATTCAACCGGTATTTCTGCTCCACATGACACGACACTTCACTAATCCTTCACCTACGTCAGCCATTAGTCTGCGACATGTCCTTCGTCCCGCTAACCCAACTCCGTAGACTCTCTTTCTCGGTGACTCGTTCACCCTGGCGTTCATCCTTGTTTCACTCAAATGCACCACTCATTATACTTGGTTGCTCATCCTGTTGGGCGAGCACCCGCACATCATGGTTCTCCCACTACATGCGCTTGCGTATATGTTGTCTTTAATAAGTCATTATACATGTTTGCACCTTTGACCGAATGTCTTCCACCTGAGTCACCTTTAACGGAATGTCTTCCACCTGAGTCGCCTTTAACCGAACATGGGCACCAATCGCACATCATGGGCACACCCACACTATGACTCTAGTTTTTTTGACTCCCTTGGGCACCCCCAAATCTAATTCCTGATATTCTCCGCCACTTTAAAGAGGTTTTCGTCTTCGACAACACCCATCACGACAAACTCCATCACCAAGATTCAAAACATCGCAAAGTGACATCAACTCCACAATGAATGTCCATGTTTCCCAAGTCCTCGTTGTCATCGCACGCACCTCCATCAAGGTCCATGACTCCTGGTACATGTAAGTCTCCTTAATCCATGGTCATCAACCACATCTGTCATAATCCTCCATGTTGCTCCATTCTGTAGAAGGTTGTTCCTTCCAACTCAGCTACATGTTATCACTACAACATATATCATGTGAATCCACCATGTATCATCATCATGTGAATCTCTACAATGATACTCCAACCCAACACAACATATCTCGACAAAAACTTGACATATCTCTAACATAGCTTGGTGCACTGCATGCCTCCATGCCTCGAACTAGTCAAGTAACTAGTCAAACTATCACGTCCAATGCAAGAGAATTCTCCTCCTCATGCCACTGTTTGTCATTTCTCTAGCATACTATCACATCATGAACTCAATAAAAAATTCTCCCCATCTCCATCCAATGTTAAGTAAGCCATATCTAGGTCCATGAATTAGTATCCATCCCATATTCAATATGTCTTCCATCAATGCCACTGTCCATGTGCTTCCCATGGTTATGATCAGACAACCACATCCATCTAAGCATCATATCTATGTGAGGGCCTTCCCCAAATTCCCTTTTTTCATGGTGGTGCAATCACCTCTCCCTCATCAAGGCACTCCACCCACCCATCTCTAAAGGTCTAGTGCATGACAAGGGCCCAAAAGCTGCATCCTTGAATCTCATCCACCCCAAGTGTAATATTGGTGATGCATCCTTAATTAGTCGTGTAAAACAACAATATCCACTTTTGTACATCCAAGCTTCTCAAGCTTTTCCTCCATTAACTGAAAAGTATATATGCCCCTAGGATACCTGCAATAATCTACAATGCCAAGTGGATCTCTACCTACATACTCCTTCCCTTTGCTTGCCTTTAAAGAAGCACTCGAGCCTCCTCTCTCCTTATCTTGGTGAAGAATCTCTATAGAATTCACAACTACCTACTTTGTGATGAGTGGAACCATCTTCCCACATCTATCCTTCCTTTTCTTCATGGCTCTTGCAAAAAATTCAGTCGTCGTCTTCTCCTTCATTACCTGAGCGACACATCCAACTCCACTTTGCTTCACATAAACATGTTTCACATTCGATTCATTCTCATATAAGGTCATGGAAGAAATCCTTGGTCAATATCCTAAGTGACGCTTCCTTACCATTAACACAATCATGGTTTTTCCATCACCTATAATTAAGAGTATATCACCATCCACCATTATTATGGCTTGTGTTGTTACTAAGGAGTCCTGCCCCAAAACCATAGCATTATCATCTATCTCAATCACCCTTAAATCCAAATTTCCAAAACATAAACCCACTGTCACTTTTGTGTTCTTCAAAACACCAGTCATGCCCTTCATACTAGATTTAATAGCTTTGAAAGCACAAAAGTCCCTTTCCATTCCAACCCTCTTCTCCAAAGATGCTTTTGCATTTTTGCTAAGGAAAATTTGTAGTTACCGTGTCAACCAATGCAACAAACTTCTTCCCACATACGGTGACCTACACAAAACTCAACCTTAACTCATATCCATCCTCCCTAGCCTTTGTCTTGCATCTTATCTCAACAACCTTATTCAACACGACCACCTCACGGTTGTCTTTCGCTTATGCTTCGAGCTAAGTGTCCTCTTAAAGTATGAAACTTCTCCTTTCAGTTCATTCGAGCAATTCAAACCTGGACTAGCTTGGGTTCCATCAATCTTCTCTTCTTCCAGATGCTCCTAAATTGCACCTACTTGGTATACAAAAAATTCCTCCACTCGAAGTGCACCCCTCGATCACAAATCATCCTTTATTGAAGGATAGCAATCTCCAATTTTTTCAATATATTCAATCTCAACTTCCAATACAACAACAATTTTATGATCAAGAATGTCTCTCTTGATTTCTTCCTCAAGTTCCTTGACTTTATCCTTCGACTCGACACTTTCCTCCCTTAAGCGAACTCATTCATCCATGATTTGTTGGAGTCTACAGTTTCCTTGTTGTATCTTCTCGCCAAGTTCCTCAAGTTCGGTAGACCTTCCATGAAATTTTTCCAAGGTGTTCCGCAAATCCATTACCTCACTCTAGTGTGCCCCAAGTGCTCCCACTCTTGAAGAAGAGTTGCATAATGTTGTTGCCCCTTGTCCTTCCAATCATTTGTCATTTATTGAAGCTTTTGAACAACCCTTATATCTTCCATCTTCATTCGTTCAACTTCACAAAAGCTTGGAGCTTTTCACCTGCTCAATTTCCTAATGTCACACAACAACCAACTAAAATGATTCAACTTCATTACCAACTGCAACCATTGTTTCCATATTCCTGCTCAATCGTCAAAGCCCTTTTTGCAAAACAGGCTCTAATACCACCTGCCATGCCCCTACACTAGTGGTGTCTTCCAACCACACATAGGTGAGGTGCGACACCACCAAAATATTTTATTTCCCACTACTCAACCTTATAGGCTATGCCTACTCAACACTTATTGAAATTTATTTAATTTCTACAATGCATTGGAGATAACATTACTTCATTTCACTTGTTCATTTATCTTCTTATCATGCATTGGAATCATAAACATCAAAATATACAGTGTACGCACATTTACACGGGAGGGGAAACTCCCTAACAAGTCTTCCCAACAATAAATAAAGTCTGTGATTTTACTTTTCAAATATAATGTTTTACAAATTGTCAACCTTCTAAAATAGGCATGCATTACAGTGGTGTAGAACGTGTTCGTCGCACTGTTGCATTTTGTCTATCAAACCACATTGTTGGCACCACCCTGTTCAACCCAACCACTAATATTCGGCCTTCCAAAATTTCGTCATGCAGTATTCACCATTTTGCACACAGGGCAGGCGCATTGCCGAGCTGCAGTGCTTGTCACACATGGCCTACCCTTTCCCCGTCGAATGACCAGGCTCCGCCCGAACTGTTAACTGCCCGAACCACCAGAACCTATGCATGTTTGTGCCTTCGTCTGCCTTGTGACCCAACTTGTTCACCCGAACTTATCTTTCACTCTGCGACTATGTTAACTCCTTGCCATTTATTGTGTTTTGTATATTGAATGAATGTATGGTTGGTGTCCAATGAATGGCACCCATCATAGATATATACACTCAACTGATTTCCGAATAACCCAAGAGTCGTGACCCCCCGGTTGCACCTTGGGTCGGCCTGTCGTACGTTCACCCATTCGACCTGTGCACAACAATTGAAATACCTCCATGAACTGCCACATCTATTGGTTTACCCATGGGTCGGTCCATCACAAGTTCATTCAGCCTATCCGCTCCACATGACAAGACCCTTCACGAATTCTTCACTCGAGCTGACCATCCATTCCTAATGTGTCCTCCGCCCGGCTAACCCAACTCGGTCGACTTGCCCTCTCGGTGACTCGGTCACCCCGGCTTTCACCCATTGTTTCCCCTAAATGTACCACCTGCTATACTTCGTTACTCATCCTGTAATGCCCACAAGCTACGAGGCATTTTTGTGAGGATTGCATGATGGAGGAGCGGACGAGCTAGAGAAAACGACGTGGTTGTAGATGATAAACATGCGAAGGAAAATTGAAAAATGGCTAAGTGTGGAAGAGGACGGAGGTTTATAAGGTTATGAAATCTCGTATCGAGGTGCCCAACGTATGGGCCGACGTGCGAAATTGCCAAACGGTGAGCTGACCGAAGGTCGACTAGGTGAGCCGACATGAGGCAACCATGGTGACGAAACATATAAACAAGATGGCGTGGGGAGTCATTTTGGCATCAAGAAAAACACACAATTTTAGAGCGTTCAAGGAAAGACAAAGGGAAGAAGTGCGAGTTGGTTTGAAATCTAGCTGAAGGTGCAGGACCGAAGCACTGAATCAAAACGAAGTCGTTCAAAATCATTCATCCAAGAAGTCATTCAAAGGAATCATTCAGAAAATCATTCGAGGGCGTCGTTCAAGAAATCATGCGAGGGCTTTGTTTAGGAAATCGTGCGAAGGCATCGTGCGAGGGCATTGTTCACGAAATCATGCGAGGGCATCGTGTAAGGGTGTTGTTCAAGAAATCGTGCGAGGGAATTGTGTGAGGGTATTCGTGCAGGATTGTTCGAGGGTGTTCGGGTAGGGTCATTCAAGGGCGTGGCAGGGCTTCTGTTTGAACGATCATTCGAGAAGTTGATTGAGGGCGCCACAAGGTGTTCACCCAAACGACACAAGTTGGTGAACGACGGACTAGGTGAAGTCTTGAACAGGTGCATGGTGAATGACACACCGGTGGAGACATGGCGAGTTGGGTGTTCGGTGGGAGCGCCTGGCGAGTTTGACAAGTTGGATGAGTTGGACAAGTTGAACGAAACATGTTCACGTGAACATGCGGAGGCAAACGAAGAGTTGAGCAGAGTTGTTCAAACGACTGTGTGGGCGTTCCGACGAGCTAGGTGAACGCGTTGTGTCGGTGAATGTAAAAATATTCTAAGTGTAAATTTGGGATTTCCACAAGATTGAACTTGTATATTGTAAGTCGTTATTATTATTATTACGGGTAGAATCATTACAGGGAGTTGCCCCTTCCAGTTATACTGTTGTGCATTTATGTTCATGCTGATGAATGTTTAACTGCTATGTTATAATGAATGAAAGTACTTGGTAAAAGAGAAAAATAAATTAAGTTTAGAAAGTAGGCGTAGTCCACGATCACAAGTATTGGTAAAAAGAAAATGGTTGATGGTGCCGCAACTCCTATAGTGTAGTTTGAAGAGTACCGCTAGCATAGGGGTGTGATAGGTGATGTCAGAGCTAATAGTGAATGAGGTGCGGGATTTGCAGGGAAGCTAATCCCACTACACTTCGTGACAGGGTTAGTAGTGGTGAAGCATCTTGCTTCGGCCAAGCTAAACGACAAGACATGGTAGGTTTGGACAAATGTGAAGGGAAGATCTTGCTGACCTTATATAGGTTGAAGCGGATGAAAGAGGAGAACCTATGGATTTGAGACAAACTTGAAGTCTTGGAAAGGAATGTTGAAGACGAACTTCTTCGACTTGGTTGGGCAATGGAGCAGCATGTAGCTGCAAATTGCGATGACGATGAAGAGTAAGCCATGATGTTTGAGGATGTTGCAGAGATGACAACAATGAAGGATGAACTTGATATTGATCAAGTTGGGCCAGGATCGTGCAGTTTGCAGATACTGGTGGATGAGAAAACTCACATAGAGGATCCTCATGATGAAGTAAGTACTTATACTTGTGTTTCAGTGAGACTTTTGGAAGATGAACCATATGCAGGGAAGAGAAAAATCAGTTTTCAGATACAAGGGAGGATCTTACCATGGATGTCAACAATGAGACCGTGTATGGAAAGGTAGGAATCATTGACTGTTACAGGACTTGTTGGGGTCTTTTGTGACCTTATGGTAGAAGGTGAAAAGGCCCGTGACAAGGGAGGAAAGCGATGATCATTGCGGAAGAATGGGTCATGCTGTAGCCACATGGAAAATTGGCTAAGTGCCCAGCATGACTCATGGACAAATTGGAGAAGGGAAAACACTTGACTATGGTGATACTTGGGTGGACTTCTCATGGTCGAGACCAAGAGGAAGTCTTGGTAGAACCTTCAGTGGGGGAGCCATGATGGAAGAGACTCGTGATGTGATGATGATATGGGTTTGGTGACCAAGTTCACTAGACCAGACTTGCAGAGTTGGGTGAAGATGATTGATTGTTGTGATCGGTCTACCTAGTTGGACAACATGGGGAACTTGAGTCATGGACATCAGGTTGGAGACATGGAGCATGGCAGTCTATGCAGGAGCACTTATAGAGATGTCACTTATGGGCATCCAATGAAAAATACCAAGGCAGAGATGTTGTTCAGGTGGACTTGTTAGTGTGAGATGGGGATGTTTTATTTATGAGCCGATGGAGATGTTGTGCACACTTTTACAACAAGGCCATGGACTTGGTTGGATTTGTGAGCAGACCGTGGAGCATTCCTACTACATGGAGAGCTGAGGCATCTTGCAGAGACCTTTGAGCCGAGACTTGTATGCTTGCCAGGATGTTAGTTGGAGATGACTCATGGAGCTCATGATGACATGAGGTTGTGACTTTTGGGACTTCATATTATGGTGGACTTGGAGGATCTGATGCGTTGAGAAGCTGAAGTCAGGGACTTTAATCCAGGATGGGGTGCATACTTTCGGGTACATGTATGGGTGTGCTTGAAAGAGTAACTTGATGAGGAGGATCGATATGAGACACTTTGGAGTGATGAAGTTACAACGATGATGATGCCTTGATGGCAACACTTGGGTATGGGTTGAGCCAAGACTTAACTACTTTTTACACATGGATGTATGAGACAAGTGTATACTTGTTCCCCTGGCAGACTTGAGGGATGGCACATTGCAGATATGATGGAGGTGGCTTCATGAACCTGGATGTGGCACATCGAGAGTCGGAAGATGGTCTCTTCATATTGAGGAAATGGATTTTACACATATGGATGATGATGTTGGATAGATGTGACTGATTTCATGTAGCACATTGATACTGAACATCATGGACAACATGTTGCAGATGAGATGAGGACTACTTCATGGACCTGGACATGGCTTACTTAGATGGAGATGGATTCTTGATCGAGTTGATGTTGTGACAAGAGTATGAGAAACGACTTATGATGGCATGAGAATGTGCATTCTTATGATTTGAACGTGACCACTGAATTAGCTTCCCAACTAGTTCGAGTCATGAGGGCTAGAAGTGTACAGAGATGTATTAGCATTGTGTTGGAGTATCATGGTGGCATTTCATACTATGACGATCCATGATGAGGTCGACACGATATGTTGTAGTAGGCATGTAGCTTGAGTTGGAGGGACCAACCTTCCACAGTAGGAGCAGCATGTGGAGATTGCGACAGATGCAGTTGATGATCATGGATTTAGGAGACTTTCCGATGTATGACATACCAGTGGGTTGTATGCCTTGGTATGGGTATCTTGGTGATAGATGGTTTCTGGGATGAGTGATTGTCGAGGACGAAAATGACTTCATGTGTGGGAGTATGTAACGCCCACGAGCTGCGAGGTGTTCGAGTGAGGATCAGACGATGGACGAGCGAACGAGCTGCAGGAAACGACGCAGCTGCAGATGAGAAACACGCGAAGGCACATTGAAAAATGGCTAAGTGTGGAAGAGGACGAAGGTTTATAAGGTTAGGGGGTCTCTGGTGGGGGTGCCCAACGTATCGGCCGACATGCGAAATTGCCAAACGATGGGCTAAACGAAGGTCGGCTGGGCGAGCTAATGTGAGGAAACCATGGTGATGAAACGTATAAACAAGATGGCGTGGGGAGTCATTTTCGAATCAAGACAAATGCATAAGTTCAGAGCATTCAAGGAAGGATGAAAGGAAGAAGTGCAAGCTGGTCTGAAATCCGGGCGAAGGTGCAGGTAGACGAGTGCAGGGCCGAAGCACTGAGCCAAAACGAAGTCATTCGAAGTCGTTCATGCAGGAAGTCATTCGAAGGCATCGTACAGAAAATCGTTCATGGCCATCGTTCAGGAAATCGTGCAAGGGCATTGTGAGAGGGTGTTGTTCAGGAAATTGTGCAAAGGCATCATGCGAGGGTGTCGTGCGAGGGTGTTCGTGTAGGATCATTCAAGGGCGTTCGGGCAGGGTCGTTCGAGGTCGTCGCAGGGCATCCATTCAAATGGTCGTTCGGGAAGTCTGCCCGAATGACACGAGTTGGTGAATAGTGGACTATGTGAAGTCTTGAACAGGTGCATGTTGAACGACTCGCTAGTGGAGATTTGGCGAGTTGGGCATTTGGTGGGAGCGCTTGGCGAGTTCGACGAGTTGAACAAAACATGTTTAGGTGAACGTTTCAAAGGCAAATGAAGAGTTGAGTAGAGTCATTCGGACCACTGTGTGGGCGTGCCGACGAGGTGGTTGAACGCGTTGTGCCGGTTAATGTAAAAATATTCTAAGTGTAAATTTGGGGTTTCCTTAATATTGAACTTGTATATTGTAAATCGTTATTATTATTATTACGGGTAGACTCATTACAGGGAGTTGTCCCTTCTAGTTATACTATTGTGCATTTCTGTTAACACTGATGAATATTTAACTGCTATGTTATAATGAATGAAAGTACTTGGTAAAAGAAAAAAATAAATTAAGTATAGAAAGTAGGCGTAGTCCATGATCGCAAGTATTTGTGAAAAGAAAGTGGTCGGTGATGCCGCACCTCCTATAGCGCGGATGGAAGAGTACCACCAGCGTAGAAGTGTGACACATCCCGTTGTGCAAGTGCCTACTCATCACAGCACGCCTGCTACAAGCACTTGCCTATTATCACCTTTAACCGACCTCTATACATGTGGGGGCCTTTAACCAACGATGGCGTCACATTTAACCAAACATCTTCCACCTTAATCGCCTTTAACCGAAAGTCTCCACCCAAGTCGTATTTAACCAAACACGAGCATTCGTCACACATCACAAACACGAGCATCGGTCACACATCATCCACGCACCCGCACTATGACTTCGGTTTTTTGACTCCCTTGGGTGCTCTCAACTCGAAGTGGTGACACAACCCCTCCCTCATTTTGACCTCTTAGGTAGTGATCTAGTAGACCTTACGCGTTGAATGCACGGATCCTCGGTTAGTTAAAATTTAATAGACCCGCTTGAGTTATTTATTTTATTTGTCTCGATCTGCTTGAGGGACACATTGTGCGGTGGATTTCGATAGCGCAGATAAGTTTAATGTGTCGTTAATGCTAACTATACACCATGATCCTAGCAACTCAGCTTGAGTGATAGCTTCAACTGAAGAGATGAAAAATCCATATAAACAGATCCGATGAGGAATCAAACCCCACAGAAATTGACCATGCACCTACAGCTAACTTGAATTTGAACAAGCGATGTGCGTATGTCCGGTGTAAATGCATTACGCCAGCTATGAATTTGTAAGGAAGGCATATCGACAGCTTTGTAATCGTTTGTCTACATTAGAAAAGTGTAGATAACATGTTTTTTTATGCCATCCATCATGTGGTGGAAATACAATCATAAAAGGTCGCTAATTAAATTCCAAAAGGCCACCTAATTACTTGTACATCTATGTCGCGAATCTCTGGTGACCAGAATTCACGTGTTGCCAGTATTCGTAGCTCCAATTCTAAAATCCCCGTGACAAAACGCTGTATAAAGAGGCCTCGGCTGGCTTCAGTCATGCAGACTTTGTGGAATCACTGAATTTATATATTTGATTTTTTTCTTGGTCTCAGAAAGATGAGGGCATAGAACGTTTTGCTTTTGGTTGTGTGCTTGTGCTTTGTACCATAGCTACCAAGTTCCGCCTTATTGGACAGAAAAATTCGGACGGTTCGATTCGGCGGTAAATTTGGAAATTGGAATTCGGTACGTTTTTTTTTTTAAATAAATTTTTTATATTAAATTTTTCTTTTTTTTTTAAATAAAATTTTTATATTAATTTTTTTTTTATAATAAAATTTAAAGGGTAGGTTAAACTTATTAACTTATTACAATGATCGATGGAAGTTGGTAAATAAAAAAAATTATAATAAACTGTAAATGGTATGTCAGGGATATTACAGTTATGATAGAATTTAGTAAGATGGTATGTTAAGAATATTACAATTATGATAAACTATAAATGGTATATTAAAAATATTATAATCATAATGGAATTTAATAAAATAGTATGTTACTAATATTACAATTATGATGAAATTTAATAAAAAAAATATTAGTATAAAATTTAATATTTAAAAATAGAAATTTCTATGTTGTTTGAAACATAATTTTTTATATTAAAAAAATTACATTTATTATTTAACTTGGTAAAGATTTTTTGTTAATATATATATATATATATATATATATATATAATAGAAATTTCTATATTAAAAAAGTATAGTAAATAGTAAATTGCATATTAAAAAAGTTATAGTGATAAAAAACAATAAATTATATATTAAAATATAGTAAAAAAATAGTAAGTTTATACGTATTAAAAATAATAAATTCCTATAACAAAGAAAAACAAATTCTTATCTATAAATATTTATAAAATATATATTCTTCAATTTTTTTTATTTGAATTTAATACTTCCCTTATTCCCCATTAGTAACAAAATGGAAAAGATGAATTAAAGTTGGGGTGTGTTTCTCCCTTCCTCTCTATTGGGGTGTGTTTCTCCCTTTTGGTCTGTTTTGAATTGAGTAGAATGCATCTCTGGACTAACAAAATCTACACTGTAAACAACTCTTTGAAAGTTTGTTTCACTGGAAACGCTAAATCTACAAGGAGAGAATTATGTTGTTTTAGTTATTAATTAATAATGTTGTTTTTTTTCTTATTTCTAAAGATTTATATTAAAATTTAGGACTTGATAATATGATTTTTTTTAAATATATATTAGAATATAGATTTTTTTTTTTAATTTAAAAATAATTTAATTTTGAAAGATCTCTACTTCCGAATTTTTCCAGTATTATATTTTAGGTAATCGAATTTTTTCCGTATTTGTATTGGAATTCGAATTTGGTAACTATGCTTTGTACTACACTCTTCGATTGCGAAGGCCCCGCCTCGTGTGGAGGGCAGGTCTGATCTCATGGTTCCGGTTCACGTTACTGTCGATGTGCCTCCTACTGGTCTCGCTGCTTCCCTCGCTTCTGTCGGTGGAGAAAGAGGAAAGACTGCTGACCCCATGGTTGAAAATCATCAAAACCATAATCGTTAGATTCTATAGCATAATGTTAGATCAATACTCAAATACTTGAGTGCGTTTGCTATATATTTGAATAAAGTGTCTGCTTTTCTTGCCGTCTTAACAATGTGGAGATTAAATAAAAATGGCTTTTACAGAGTAACGTCTGTCTTCCCATTCGGCGAAAAGAGTGTTGCGTGAAAGTCCATCTTTCGCCTCTGGCGAAGAGATTGTGCCTATATGGAGCTGTTTTCATATGTTATTGCATATTCATGCATACGATTGGTTCTCATATGCATATTTGTTTATATTCAAGAGATGAAATTTGTTTATATGGAGATATTTTCATATATCATTTTATATTCAGCTATATATGATTGTGTCTGACATGCAATTTTTTCTCCATTTCACGGCTTATCCGTTATGGTTTAAAAAGTGGGATTTAGTGAAATGTAATTATTATGATAGTTTTCATCCTACGGGAAGCAAGGTAAAATCAATTTACACAAAATCAATTTAGGTTTTTGTATTTGCTTAAAATTTCGGTGATATGGGGATTTTTTTATCATTTAATATTTAAATTTAAAAAAGAAAAGAATTTTATTTGAATAGTTTATTAGGGACAATACTTGCTAAGATTTTTCAAATGGGGTAGCAAGTTAAGTGAGCTTGATTGTGGGAAAAACTTCACACTTACGCTTGTTAGAGGCCATTTGGGATGGGTGACCTCCTGAAAAGACCTGGTTACTGGGTGTAAGCGCCCCCCGAAGTGACGATTGACACTGATGCTAGTGATTCATTTCACTCCAAAGTGATGACCCTAGTGTGATGGAAATAATCATAGATGAATGACTTACTTAAAGTCATTGAACCCCAAAATAATATTTAATATAATACACTGCAAAAACCCCTTGATACTTAAACTTTATAAAATAATTCACTTTTATTCCAATAATTTTATATATTCAATAATATTATAATTTTCTTTCATATATAAATTATTTAAGATTTCTCCTTTATTTTTTAAAATTTTATTTTACCCCATGTTAATTTAAATTTTGTTGAAAAACTGCTGAAAATTTCAGTCCTCTACATCATCTCGATTAATAAAAAAATCCCCGATTAATTGAAAAATCTCCCAAAATTATATATATTTATATAATCATCATGGTACAACAGATCAGGTTAAAAGTCATTTTCATTTATGTAGGCATCGGATAAATGTTATCCATTCAACAATATTTATCGATTTCTCACATCAAAGTGTGTGCTTAATCGGGTGTTTTAAGATTTTTTAAAGACGGTTGAAAGTAAATTCAATATAAGTTTTTCATATATTATTATTAAGTGATATTGCTTAAATAAATTATATTTATTACTTCTATTGAAAATTTGATATATTTATAATTTAATGAAGGTATCACATTTGAATTAATGTAATCATATTCAGACCACGTAAAGTGCACATATAAATGGTTGTTTAGGAAGTTTAATTTTTTAGGTTTTTTGTGACTATAATTATGGGTAAGATTATAATTTTTGATGTTTTAAATGTTTTTTTTTTTTAAACATGTAACACATAAATGGTATAAACTACAAAGTAATTTTAAAGTTAAAATTAATTAGAAAATATTACAAAAAAATTTAAAACTTAGATTAATTAAATTGCCTAAAAAAATGGAAGTGGAAATCTAAAGCTATTGTTGTGAAGTATTAAAAGCCGTATTCTCGTACCGGCCGGCATTTGAAAGAAATAGTGAACGAGCACTGCCCGCTAAGCTGTGGTTGGTGAATGCGGTCAATATACATTAGCTTTTGCTTGAGCTAATACGAATGGCATAGGAATTACAAACAATGAAGAATAATCAGGAGGGAGAAGTGCTCGACAGTTATATAGTAAATTTATAATCAAATTAAATAAGCATAAATTTAAAGATAATTTTTTTTTAACTGAAATCTCCATCCATCAATATAAATACAAAAGTCAGAACATTTTGAACATTTTATTAAATCAAAGATGATATGCAACATTCAATAAAGCAATTTCTATCCACATGACTACATCGGTAATATTGTTTTTCTTTAATTAGTATTTGATCTGAAAATATTCAATAAAGCAATTTTTATTTGGTAATGGTTTTTTTTTTATTAGTATGCGGAGATGACGGGAGGTGAGATATGGGATTGAATTTCACAGGTAAAATTTATATAAGGTGATGATTTGGTATAGTTAGATTTTTTTTCTATCCATTAACATTTTGTGTTAAGTGTTAGATTTTTACACTTATTTCATTAATAATTGATTATGTGTACTAATTGTCATTTAAAAAAATAATAATAGTTTGGAAATTTATTAATCTTTGTATATTTTGGTATAATAAAAACTTAATAAACAAAAAATTAGGAAAAAGACAAATTTGATAATTATACAATAATTTTATAATTAAATTTTAATAATTATATAATAGATTTATAATCAAATTAAATAAGTAAGAAAATATTATAATAAATTATATATATATATATATATATATATATATATATATGATGATGATGATGTGGTTAATGTCCACTGAGACCAAATTGGTCTATCAAACCTATAATTTTCTTTCTTAGTTTCTAATTGTCTGGCTTCTCGTCTTTCTTGGCGAGATTGGTGTTGTAGCTTTCTTTTTTTTTCTCTACGGTCTTCCAACTTTCTTTATCTTGCGTCTCCTTCATCTCTTCTGATTCTTGAGACATTGGTGTCTTAGCTACACGATCTATTGTGTTCATCCTTCTGAAGATAGTCGGAGAAGAAGTTTGGTATAGGAGATCTGCTTCGCTGTTAAATGAAGATTTATTTTGTGCGGTATTTGGACCCTTATCGTTGTTGATGCTGGAGGGGTTGTCGAGTTCACTCTTTTGTTGTTGGGCGGGGCATTCCTCCTGCTTGTCTTGAGAATTGTTTCTTTCTTGCCCGATTTCTTGTGATTCAAAGTCTTCTCGAGAGTATTCTTCTTTGGTGACAATGTAGTGTTCCTTTTGTGCTCCTTCCCACCATGTAGACCTATGGTGATTTTTTCTAGCAGAGTTTTTCTGAGAGGCTTTTGGGCAATTTTTGGCTAGGTGCCCTGTCTCAAAGCAGGATCGACATCTGAAGAGGACACTTTCATAATCCAGTTTCTGGTTCCACACATAGTCTTTACTTGTTAGATGTATTTCTGTTGGGAATTCGACGCTGAAGTCCATTTCCACACAGATGCGTGCATAGGTGGTTCTGTCATATTCCTCTGTTTCTGGGCACCTACAGTAAAATTTCCCAATTGTATTTCCAATGGCTTTAGCGAAGATAAATTCCAGAGATGCAAGGGTAGATTTGGCAATCTCACCCAAACTGGTGCTGAGGTTATGACTGTTGTTGATGGATCGAATGATGGGTTCCATGGCCTCATGAATAGGCCTGATTTTTCCCAAAACCAAGGGCTGGAATCTAGAATACATTGTCTGCCTTCAGGGTTTTCAAAATCTACTATAAAAAAACACCTAGCACAGGGGTAGATATTAATTGCATCAGGAATTAGAGGCTTCCATACCTCAGAGATCCAACTGTGAAGAGCTGTGAGTCGTGGCCAAAAACCATTGAATCGGAAGATTAGGGCACTCTCAGAGAATTTTAAAGCCTCATCAAGTGAGGCTTGGACCACTTGGACAGTGGGAGCTGGGGCTTCACTGACGATATGGGCAGGAGCTTGCCCCTCAGAGACGGATGGAACTGAACTAGCAGTTATTTTCACGAAGCTGGGAGCCATCTGGAGAACGCTCTCCTACTGAGTATAAAAGATAGAGTTGCAGAGGGATCAGCAGATCTAAGAGCCGCACAGGAATTGGCAAATCTAATCTAATATGGTGTAACAATGAAAAGCTACAGATCTCTACAGATCTAATATGGTGTATCGATGAAGAACTGCAGATCTCTGCAGATCTCTACATATCTAATATGGTGTATCGATGAAGCGCTGCAGATCTCTGTAGTAAAGAGCCGTAGTGATATAATAGATCTCTGAGGGATTGAATGATGAAGAGCGGCAGATAGAATCCACAGATATAAGAACCACAGAGGAATCGACAGATCTGTGTGAATGGGATTGGCAGATCTAGGAGCCACAGATGAAATCAACAGATCTCTGAGTTGTTTGAATCAGCAAATATTAGAGGGATTGAATGATGAAGAGCCACAGATGGAGGAATCGACAAATCTTCCAAGGCACCCAAGACAAGACTAATCATAAAAGTAAAAAGTTCGAAATGCTTCCAAGATATAGATCTAAGGTCTTGCAAGATGGATCCCAGGATTATGTCGCGCTAGTATAGAAAATCACTTGTTACAAACTCGCAAACAGAGATGGGCGGTGGCCACAACACATCAATATCCCTTATGAATATCTTTATGTTGAGAACAGTTACGGTTCGCTGCTTCTATTGCACAAATGAAAATCACAGTCAAGGATGAATTAAGTGATGTTGTCAGCGAACGGATCCAAGATGAATTAAGTGAAGTTGACAGCGAGCGAATATATATCTGCAACGAGATCGCAATGGGAGAAGCTGCAGATCGCACCGAGATCCGTATTGAGCGAATATAGATCTGCTACGAGACCGCAGCGGGAGAAGCCGCAGATCACGGAATACAAGCTGCAGATCGCAGAAGCGGGAGAAGTAACTGTACTAATTAAATATACCGAGATCCGTATTGAGGAGAAGCTGCAGATCGCACCGAGATCCGTATTGATCGAATATAGATCTGCTACGAGACCGCAGCGGTAGAAGCCGCAGATCGCAGAAGCCCTTCCATCAATATAAATAAAAACGTAAAAATAAAAGAGAACATTTTGACCATTTGATTAAAAGAAAGATTGATATGCAAACATTTAATAAATAAATTTCTATTTACATGACTAAATTGCTAAAGCTTTTTTCTTGTATTAGTGTGTGGAGATGATGATACGTAACATAGGAGATAGAATTTGACAAGTAAATTTCTTATTATAAGATAATTTGCTCATCAAATATAGCAAGAAAATTTTCCCACTTATTAACATTTTGTGTTAATAAACTATCAAGTTAACTATCGAACTTGATAGGTGATTAGGATTTGAAATTCCCACTTTACATGAGATTGTCGTGTCCACCACATCAAACTAGAAGTTTACATACCTACATTTATTCATAATCTCGAGATATTAATCCCATAATGCATATTAACTGTGAATAGCATTATACAAAATTTTATTATCACATATTATGTTATAATAATATAATTTTAAATTTATGATGCAATTTTTACATACTTACATTTATTGATGGTCTAGAGCCATTAGTCCATAATGCAAATTAACACTGAATAGCAGTATACATAATTTTATTATCATATACTATGTTATAATAACATGATTTTTTCATTAACATATATTATGTTATAATAATATAATTTTAAAATTATGATTAAATAATAGATATATAATTCTTTTCTATTCATAAAATAGATTACAATTTTAGTTAATGATTTAATATTGTAGTGGTCATCTAATTGTTATACAGATAGTTTTATGTATGTGTGGGTATTTTTTGGAGTCAATTCTATTTGGAATATAATAAGAATTTGTTTAAATCTTAGGTTTCAATTGTGCAATTTTGATTTTATATATGTGTGCGTATTTTTTCGAGTCATATGTGTGGGTATTTTTTCGAGTCAATTTTATTTGGAATATAATAAGAATTTGTTTAAATCTTAAGTTTCAATTGTGCAATTTTGAGAAACTGAATTATAGCTAATGAATTAATATTGTAGTGGTTATCCAATTGTTATAAAATTAGTTTTATATATGTGTGGGTATCTTTTTAAATTTTTTCGAAATACACTAAGAATTTGTTTAAATCTTAAGTTTCAATTGTGCAATTTAGAAAAATTAAATATGTCATAACTTTTTCAGGGAATTAAATCTATTTTCACATTCAAAAACACTTTTAAATAACTAAAATTCACTATTTAACCAAAATCTATATTTTTAAATTACAAAAATGCAAAAATATCTAATAATTAAACTTCTCTTTAAATTAAAGAGATGCAAAAACATATAAACTGCTCTTTTAACCCATCAATGGAGAGAATACAGACCAAGAAAAACTCCTTTTCCTAGGGAAAAATAATTTCCTTGGAAAATACTACCAAATCGGTATTATGTCCAATATTTTCCAATATTTTTGTTAAAACTTTTGCTGTCTATCAAGGGATTTTCATTTTGTTTTCTCTTCCTACATTCCATTTGAACTTCTCAAAATACCCGTGCAAAAAAACACATGCAAAGGACCTCCATACTATATATGGAAGCCATACTCTCCACACTGAAAGGCAGATAATGGTTTCATTTCCAAAAAGTTAACAACGGACCTCCATACTATGTATGGAAGCCATAGTTTCCACAATGAAAGGCAGATAATGGTTTTATTTCCAAAAGGTTAACAACCATACTTTCCACAATGAAAGGCAGATAATGGTTTCATTTCCAAAAAGTTAACAACAGCCTCATGCACAAACAAGCCAACACGGTCATCCACGTGGGACCACTGTTCTTTTTTAATGCCCATCGCCACATTGTATCGACTGGTGTTTTGATTCGCAGGTGTCATCCTAAAAGATGCTGCGAGACGCGGCAGGTCGTATTAAGTTCACATGAGAGGCAATACTCAATACACACTCCCACGTCGTGGACGTTCACATCATTTACTTACAGCACTTACGATAATAAACTTCTCTGTCCTCTCACACGTAACATAGGTGGGATTTTCTCTGGCATCATTCCCTACCAGAAATACTACATCAAGTAGGTTGATGACCCTCCACTAAGGCCATTTCTGAAGCAGTGTTGGCTAGTTCATCTTTGGATTTCACTGGGATTCACGCTCCAATTCCTCTTTGTTCTCATTACCTCTCTACGTTGGTTAGAGAAATAAATAGATTTCAATGAGCTGCAAGATACTCACGGCCAGCTACAACTGGGAGATATTCTGCTAGAACTCTAATCCATAATTGAGCAACAAATTAGAGGTTCTGGTGAGGCGGTTGGTCTCAATGGAAAAGTATAACTATCTGCTCACATCCATCCTAGGAGAGTCGACTTATGAAAGGTAGCTATTGTGGAGGTTTGCTGTGGCAGGTATTGGTAAACATTACAACCCAGTAATTAAGATCTCCAGTGTCACGCCCCCAGGCCGACGGTAGTCTTCCAATCGCTCTTGGCGAGGTGCGGCACCACCGAACACTTTCTTTTCACCAATACTTATGTTCATGGACTACACCTAACCACTTGTCCTACTTAGTTTGTGTTTCTCAATCAAGTATTATTATGTTTCCTTTATACCAATGAACACCCATACACATTCATTATCATTAACAATTATACGAAAGAACACAATTGCACAGTATAAAGGGAGGGGCAACTCCCTAAACAATGAGTCTGCCCGAATATAATATATTATACAATCTTTCAATGTTACAAAGCTTTACAAGTATACTTGGAAACACCAAGTTTCATACTTAGCCAATTTTACATCAAGGCCACACCTTCGTGTGCCAACCAAGTTCCTTGCCCGAGTTGGGCGGGCACGCCCTCACACCGGACTGCCAGCTGCACTCCTCAACCAAACTTCATTCAGCTTGTATCTTCGTGCACGGTGGGCAACTCACCTGAGTCACTCATTCACCAAACAACTGGTGCCTTCACCCACGAGTTACCTGTGTTCACCAACCGAACGTTGTGCGCTCTCGTCCAAGTTACACCCCTGTCGTTTGCCTTTGCCCGGTGGGCACCCTCACCCGAGGCTTACCCGTGCTCTTTCGAATGATGGGCGCTCCTCCCCACACCTTCACCCAACACCCAAGTCCTTTGTGCGAGCTATCGTGTAGTCCTGCCCATGAGTAGGCGCATAGACCTGCGCCTCCGCTCAACTTCCTAACACCTTGGCACACTTCTACTTGTGATTTAGAGCGAATGATTCATGCTCGAATGATCATTCAAAGCTCCAACAATGTGCCAATATATACGCATTGTAGTGTGTCGTGCGATCACTTGACTGACCTCCGTTTACCTTCAATTGATGCCCCTTTCCTTGGTTCTTTACACGGTCGGCTCACCCGCCAACGCTCTCAACCAACACTTCATCATCGTTGACTCATTCAAGTGAACGCCCACGCTGTCCACCATATAAACACATGACTTGCTCCTCACTTGTACGCACGCAGACTCCCAAGTGTTCGCTTTGTCCTGTTTTGTTAAATCGTGCACACACCAAGTCGCACTTCAACTTTCGCGCTCCACGGTGGTCTCAATAAGAACTGCAGGTCCTTACATCCTCCTCCAACTGAAGTTGTTGTTGTCCTCGACAACATCCCATCCTGGTAGCCATCCACTAAGATCAACAACTGTCTCATCCATGATATCAACTCCTCCACATACTGAAAACACCCCTGCGACATATGTAGAGCTACCATCTCCATCATGTCTCATCCCGACAAGCATCTGTCACCAAGATCACCATACCAAGATATACACCCCATTGGTATGTCATACATCAGAAAATCATCTCAGTCCATGACCATCAACTACCCTCTCACAATCTCCACATGCTGCTCCCCATCGTAGAAGGCTGGTCCCTCCATCTCAAGCTACATGCTTCCTGTAACATCTCGTGCCGACCTCATCATGTTTCGTCCTCGTGTGAACTACTGCCATGATACTCCAACACAATACTAACACATCTCTGTACATTGAGCTCCCTCGTGTTTGAAATAGTTGGATAGCTAATCCAACTGTCATGCTCAAACCATGAGAATGCACATCCTCATGCCACCATCAGTCGTTTCTCATAACATCCCGTCACATCATCAACTCGATCGAGAATCCATATCCATACAAGTATAAGCCATTCTCAGGTCCATGAAGTAGTCTCCATCTCATCTGCAACATGTTGTCCATGATGTTTGGTACCAATGTGCTACATAAAATAAGCCGCATCTATCTCAACATCATCCATCTGTAAAACATCCATCTCCTTAAAGTGAAGAGATCATCTTTGAATCTCGATGTGCCACATCCAGGTCCATGAAGCAACCTCCATCATCTCTATATGTTCCATCCCTCAAGTCTGCCATAGAAACAAGTATACACTTGTCTCATCTATCCATGTGTTGCCCATGATCATAGATCAATCAACTCCCATGTGTCAAAAGTGTTTAAGTCTCGGCTCAACCCATGCCCAAGTGTTGTCACCAAGGCATCATCATCGTTGTAACTCCATCACTCCAAAGTGTCTCATATCGATCCTCCACATCAAGTCACTCTTTCAAGCCACACCCATACATGTACTTGAAAGTATGCATCCCATCTTGCACCAAAGTCCCTGACCTCAGTTCCTCAATGCATCAGATTCTCCAAGTCCACCATATATGAAGTCCCCAAAAGTCACAACAATCTCATGTCATCATGAGCTCCATGTGTCATCTCCCCAACACTCTAGCAAGCATGCAAGTCTCATCCCAAAGGTCTCTGCAAGATGCCTCAGCTCTCCATGTAGTATGAATGCTCCATAGTCTGCTCACAACTCCATTCAAGTTCACGGCCTTGCTGTACAAGAGTGCACAACCTCTCCATCGGCTCATAAGTAAAACATCTCCATGTCACACCAGCAAATCCACCTGCACAACATTCCTGCCTTGGCACTCCTCATTGGATGCCCATAAGTGACATCTCTACAAGTGCTCCTGCATAATGTCCCTACATGAGACTGCCATGCTCCATGTCTCCAACATGATGTCCATGACTAAGTTTCCCATGTAGTCCAACCAACTAGACCCATCACAACAATTGGTCATCCCATACAAGTCTGCATATTCGGTCTAGTGAACTCGGTCACCAACCATATCATCGTCATCACGAGTCCCTTCCATCATAGCTCCCCCACTGAAGGTTCCACCAAGACCTGCTCTTGGTCTCGACCATGAGAAGTCCACCCAAGCATCATCATACCCAAGTGCGTGCCCTCCTCAATCTGTCCATGAGTCATGCTAGGGACTTAGTCAATTCTTTATGTGGCTAAAGCATGACCCATTCCTCTGCAATGATCATCATGTTCCTCCCTTGTCACGGGCCTTTGTACCTTCTACCATAAGGTCACAAACAACCCCAACAAGTCCTGCAACAATCAACAAACCTTGCTTCTCCATACAGGGTCTCATTGTAGCCATCCATGGTAAGGTCCTCCCTAACATCGACAAACTAATTTTTCTCCTCCCTACATATGATTCATCTACCAAATGCTCAAATGAAACACAAGTATCAATAGTACTTACATCATCATCATCATGAGGCTCCTCCATGTGAGTATCCTCATCCATCCATGTCTGCAAACTACACGATCCTGGTCCAACTTCATCAATCTCAAGTTCATCCTCCATCGTTGTCATATCTGCAACATCCTCAATCATCATGGCTTCCTCTTCCTTGTCAGCATAATCTGCAACTTCATCTTGCTCCATTGTCCAACCAAGTTGAATAATTTTGTCTTCAACATTATTTTCCAAGACTTCAAGTTCTTTTCGAATCCGGGGGTTCTCTTCTTTCAACTGCTTCAACCTATATAAGGTAAGCAAGAGCTTCCCTTCGCATTCATCCAAACCCGCCATGCCTTGTCGTTCATCTTGGCCCAAGCACAAAGCTTCTCCTCTGCTAAACCTGTTTCACCATTCACCTGAATCACCTTGATATTCCACCTGTTACCTGCAAAACTTGAACTCCCTTCCAAGTCTTCGGTCTTCGTAGAATCAACTCCTTGGTTCAGTACACCAAGTTTCCTGCAAAACTTGGACCAGTTCTGATACCAACTGTCACGCCCCCAGGCTGGCGGTAGTCTTCCAACCGCTCTTGGTGAGGTGCGGCACCACCGAACACTTTCTTTTCACCAATAATTAGGTTCATGGACTACGCCTAACCACTTGTCCTACTTAGTTTGTGTTTCTCAACCAAGTATTGTTATGTTTCCTTTATACCAATGAACACCCATACACATTCATTATCATCAACAACTATACAAAAGAACAAAATTGCACAGTATAAAGGGAGGGGCAACTCCCTGAACAATGAGTCTACCCGAATACAATATATTATACAATCTTTCAATGTTACAAAGCTTTACAAGTATACTTGGAAACACCAAGTTTCATACTTAGCCAATTTTACATCAAGGCCACACCTTCGTGTGCCAACCAAATTCCTTGCCCGAGTTGGGCAGGCGCGCCCTCACACCGAACCGCCAACCGCACTCCTCAACCAAAATTTGTTCACCTTGTATCTTCGTGCACGACAGGCAACTCACCTGAGTCACTCGTTCACCAAACAACCGGCACCTTCACCCATGAGTTACCCGTGTTCACCAACCGAACGTTGGGTTCTCTCATCCAAGTTACACTCGTGTCATTTTCCTTTGCCTGGTGGGCGCCCTCACCCGAGGCTTACCCGCGCTCTTCGGAACGATGGGCGCTCCTCGCCCACGCCTTCACCCAACACCAAAGTCCTTTGCGCAAGCTATCATGTAGTTCTTCCCGTGAGCGAGCGCATAGACCTGCGCCTCTGCTCGACTTCCTAACACCTTTGCGCACTTCTACTTGCGATGTAGAGTGAATGATTCATGTTCCAATGATCCTTCAAGGCTCCAACAACGTGCCAATATATATGCATTGTAGTGTGTCGTGCCATCACTTGGCCGACCTCCATTTACCTTCAACTGACGCCCCTTTCATTGGTTCTTTACACGGTTGGCTCACCCTCCAATACTCTCAACCAACACTTCATCATCGTCGGCTCATTCAAGTGAATGCCCACACTATCCACCATATAAACACATGACTTGCTCCTCGCTTGTATGCACGCACACTCCCAAGTGTTTTCTCTATCTTGTTTTGTAAAATCGTGCGCACACCAAGTCAGACTTCAACCTTCGCGCTCCATGGTGGTCTCGGTAAGAACCGCAAGTCCTTACACCCAGGGTGGAAATTACGGATTCTATAGAGATGTGGTGATTCTTCCAACACCCCCCCCCCCAAACGCAACTTGGGGGAATCGAACCTGGGTGCAAGCTCTGATACCATGTGGAGGTTTGCCATTACACCAAAAGCTGCAGGTTTTGGTAAACGTTATAAACCAGTAACTAGGATTCCCAGGGTGGAAATTACGGATTCAGTAACTAGGATCCCCAGGGTGGAAATTACAGATTTTATAGAGGTGCGGTGATTCTTCCAACACCCCCCCTTAAATGAAACTTGGGGGAATCAACCTGGGTCCAAGCTCTGATACCATGTGGAGGTTTGCCGTTACACCAAAACCGGAAGGTATTGGTAAATGTTACAACCTGGTAACTAGGATCCCCAGGGTGGAAATTACGGATTCTATAGAGGTGCGGTGATTCTTCCAATAGCTATACTCAAACTAGTTAAGGTGAAGAATGGATTTCTCCTTCCTACTAACAAATAATCTCCAATCTTGATTGCTCCTATTGTGACTCCTTCTGAACCTCTAGCTCCTCTAATTTCACCACAACCTCTAGGAGACCCATCTGTGCCTCGCGAGATCTCGTCATTTTCCTGGCCTCTAAAATTTAAGTAAAAGATCCCAGTATACATCCATTTTTGTGAACAATGATTCATAAAGTATTTCATTTACATTCCTTTTTGTCTTCTCAATCCCAGAATTTCCATCTAGTCCTATAAAATTTGGCATTTTTAATATGAAAAAATTATTATTCAAATGTTTCCAAAAAACTCAGTTTCAGCTGAGTAGAGCGGCTGAGCAAACGTAGCCAGAGTTACTGTACAACTTTTGTATGTATATAGACCACAATTTTTTTCTGAAAAAAATTATTGTTGTTGTTTTTTTTTGGGTCTAATTACTCAATTGTAATGCCCCGGAAAATGTAAATAATTGCTTTTACTGTGGTAAAAGACAAACTAAATATGACACGGTTGCTGTTTGAGACTTAATAGTATTTTTTTATTCTTTTTCTTTTAAAATATATAACAAATGTTTCTTGGAAGTGTTGGAAACTTCTGGAGGGGGAAGTTAGGAAAAGAAGGTTCATGTAACTATGACCCTAACTACCTCCCCTAACTGGAAGGGCCTCCATAGAAAAGGAGGAGGGGGGAGGCAAAATCTGCGCTGTAGAGACAGGCAGAAGGAAAGAAAAAGAGAACAGTTGGGCTAAGTCTGGTGATGACCAGATAGCCAAGCACATGGTGCAAATATCTTGCTGAGGACCGTGGTCCTACAAGAGAGCTAGGGGATGAGATTCTGGTCATGGAAGAAGACCGAGGCTTCCAAATTGGATGGGGAGCCTATTACACTAACAAAGGGTGATCTATACGACATCGACGACACTGTTCATGAGGTCACTATTGAGGCGCTCCAAGAAGCAATGATGGAGCAACAAAATGTGTTGGGGGCACTCAGGGTACAATTGTAGGGACTTCAGGTGTGACTCCCACAAGAATGAATCGTAGTCGTCTACGGTACCATGGGAGCATCGGCAACAGAGCGGTTGTTGTGGGCCAAAATGGCCAACATTGTCACGCTACCGGAAGGAGCAGTGACAACGGACAACATGGAGGATAGAGCCACAGTAGGGCGGATCAAGGGACTCGGCCAAAACTTGGCTGCCCTTCTACAAGAGATTTTATACCAGTTATAGGACGGAGCAATGATAGAACTCCACACTAGAGATGGATGCAGTGCAAATGCTAAGTGAAAAATGAATCAACATCGAACAACATAGCCTACAACGTGATGAAGCGGTGTCGCAAAACTAGCAGTTGGAGTAGATCATAGAGGAAGCATGTCGCCATGTCTCAGAACTGGAAATTGCGACAGATCTGCAAGTAGGAATACGAATCCACAAATTGGTTAGTGGATTCTGCAAGGTGAAGGACAAAGCTACGAGGAGACAACTGGACCTCAACTTGTAAATTACTGAACTACGGTTAAAGGTGCAACCCTCCACCCCCCAAAAGTTTGAGATCAGGGCGTCGGCGATATCTTAAAAGGGTTGGAAGAAATTGAACAGGCAGTGCAGAGCTGCACCACGTTTTTTGAAGAATCCTTCAAGATCCTCACAGCCTTACAAGAGGATCCCACCATACAGCGGTTGGAAACAGAGGCACATGAGCTTCAAATGAAATATGATAGTGTGCGTGGGACAGCGTAGACAGTGGTCCTAACTTAGCAGCTCGCGAGGCTACAACAAGCAAAGGCATTGAAGGAGAAAGTGGATGCAGCGTGCCAAAAAGAGGCAGTACTTAAAGCACACGTCCAGCCTTGGATTGATGAGGCCTTCCTCATTATGGTTGACATCAAAGGAAAACTCGTGAAAATGAAAATGATGCATGACTTGCGACAAGGATTTGACCCTGATAATGAGCATTCGACCGAGTGAGCAGAACAGATCTAGTGGATGGTAGAACGGTGCGCTACGATCTTGGCGCAGCACAGGCACAGTTAGATGGACTTCACACAAATATTGTTGAACCAATAGAGTGACTCGGGACGAGTCACGATGATTGTGTTGGGGGCCTATTGGGCAGCGGATCCCCCCATAGTATGTTTTTAGGGCTTGAAGCCCGAATTTTGGTAAAAGTGTAACGTAAAGACCTCGCGAAATGTGGGCGCGGAGCATAATAGTCTAAGGTTGTCTGCGCTAAAACATATAATTTAATGTATGGTATGTTGACCTACCTATGGTCCGCGGACCATGGGATTGTATAAATAGAGTAAGGCTCTAAGTGTAAAGTGAGTTTTTAGCTTTGGAGAAGTCATATGGGTTTTGGATGACGAATTAGCTCTGAGTCTGTAAGTCTGAGTCTTGGGTTGTAGTAGTAGTACGAGGCTCCGTAGCTGAGTGCGCAGAAGCCTTGTAGAGTCTGCAGCTGTGTGTGTGGACCAATGCAGCTGAGTGCACAGGGTGGAGTGGGATTGTACTGGGACAGAGAATCAATAAAAGATAATTTGATTGTGGAATATTCTGTGTCTATGCTTCTATTATATTTATGCATCTCTTTACAGTTTATGATTGCGCGCCCTTGTTATGAATGTTGAATGATTAATGAGAATATTGGGCCCACATAATTAAGTTTAAATCTATAATAAAAGCACAAAAAGGAATAAGGATCTAGACAATGCCTCTTCACACTCTTTACAGAGCTACGCGGAAGTAGTTGCACAAGTTGCGAAGGACAGGCAGCTGCATGGAGGAGTGCAAGTGTGCAGGATCGGTTCACAAACTTCCCAGACTTCAACAAGACATCCCTAGGGTGCGGAGACTTGGTTCCAACACCCTCCCGTACTACCTCAAGTGAGACCTCAGTTTGTGCCCCGCGGACTATTGCCAAAAGGGGAGGTAGTTTCGGGATTTTTTTGGCTAAATCACTTCTGAACCTGGGTGAGGCCCCAACAAGCCAACAATTGGTTGACTACCCTTACCCTTTTTCCTACCTTCCCTAGAATGATTCCTAAAAACAGTCTTGATATCTTCATAGGGTACTTGGTACATGTCCCCTCCTTCTAATAGGTTTAGTGTATCATGAAGATCTTCCCTTACCCCTCTGAGCAGGACTAGCTTTAGTGACTGAGGTTCAAGTGTAAACCTAGCCCTTTTGTAGCTAAGCTCGAATCTTTCTTCATAGTCCTCTAGGGATTCATCATGCTCTAAGGTTATCCTAAAAATTTCCTCTTTAGTGTCTTTGCATCTGCAGTAGTCTCGATACTTGTTGCTGAAGGCTTGCTGCATCTGAGCCCAGGTTGTGATGCTATCCCTAGGTAAACCCATGAACCGACACAAAGCTGCAACCTTAAGAGTGGATGGGAATAATTTCAACTTCTACTCATCATTGGTGTAATCGTAGGTTCTACATATGACATCAAACTCAAACAAGAAAGTGTTTGGATCTTCTAAGGCTAGGCAATGGAAATGAGGAAGAGCAAAGGGGCTTATATTCTTCATCTTGGTATCCCCATTAGTTTCTCTGATGGGAAAAGCACCATCAATTCTTTCTCTATCTCCTCTATCATTTCTATTTTCAGCCATTAGGTCAGTTGGAATGGGTTATCCTTCTTCTTCTTCCCCTGTAGGCTCTTCAAATATCTCTGGTTTCTCACCTAAGGTGTCCTCCAATTCACAGCCACCAAAGTAGAGGGAAGGTTGGTTGTTTGAAGCGGTGGGGGTATTTGGTAAAAATTTCTCTAAGTTGTCCCTATTCCTACAAGGCATGAAAGAAGTGGTTTTGTTTTGTTTTGTGTTTTTTCAAGATTTGAGAATAATTGTAGAATTGAAATTACAAACTAAATGGAAACTAACTAACTAAGTAGAATAGAAAATAAAGCAAAGAATGCAGAATGGAAAAGAAAGCGAACTAAATTACTTTTGCATAAATGAATCTATAGCAGAATGTTAGAGATAAGAAATGGAAGAAAGAAATAAAAAATCACATATTACTCAGACACCTCCCCAACAACAGTGCCAAAAAGTGATGAGCACCAGTATTGCAGCAAGAATGCTGCAACTTCTGGGGCTACCAACTTTACTTTATCAACCTGAGGTTCGTACAAATTTGGAAGTGGCAGTGTTGTATATAGAAGTAAGCGTGATGGGTCCACTCTTTGTCGTTGCTAAGCTAGTGATAGTCTACTAAGGCTTTTCAAACCACGCTTCTATTGATTCCAAAGAAGCTTTATTACCAATGAGGAAAAGGGGAATCTACACTAAGAAAGAGCTTGTGTACTGCAGTAAGGAAAAATATTGAAATTAAATGCTTAAACACGCCATTTTTGTAACTAACTGCTAAGAGTCTTTGCTTCAAAAGAAGGCTAAGTTAACATGTATGAAATCCTACTATCCTACGCATGCAAATTGAAACATCAAACATTCTACTATTGTGCATGTAAATGAGCAAAATAACTCTGTTTTTCTTTTTGTCCTTTTTTGCGTGAAAGTGGGAAAGCTAAATTCTTTTGGTGATGTGGCAGGTGGCGTAGGGATGATGGTGAATGGTCAAAAGTTTTGGGAGGCAAGTAGGGGTCATTTTCTAGCTTCCTAGGGGCTTTACCCAAAATTTGGCCTCAAAATAGAACACGACAGGCCAACCTACAGGATGTCCTAATGCGTTCTAGAGGATGTCTCGAATTCCTACAGGATCCCCTATATTCCTACAGGATATAGCTGAGAGAAAAAGGAGGGATGTTGAAGGTGATGTAAGGCTTCAGAAAGGTGTATGATGAATGGAATGAGGCAAGGGTATAACTAGGACTCCTTCAGAGCTCAAAACCAGAGTTGTGAGATGGCTGAATTTGCTCAACAAGCTTGGAAAAGTATCCTTGTGAAATGATGAAATTGGTGAGGGTTTTAGTGAAAGAAAGTCATGACCTTGGATGGATAAAGTAAGGATAGGGTCGTTAATCATGCAATATCTATGTACTTCTGAAACCCCTACACTGCATCAACCATTGGCATTCATCCATAAATCATGTAAACAAAAAGGATTTCAATTAACAAAGGAAAACAGAATTTCATGAGCTAGCTACCTATTTCATGCATCGGAAGAACTTGTAGAATAATATAAAACATTGATGAGATCTAATGTAAGACTGAGGATAGAATAACTGATAACTAAATCCTATTCTTGAAAACTAATCGAATGTTTGCCTAAGTAACAGAAAAGCCTAAATTCCATGAGAAATCCGAATTATGTCTTTTGGGGCTACATAGGAGTTCTTTCCTCAAACCATGATCCCTAGAGGGAGGAGTGAGGCCAAATCCACCTACTGATTTTTTTTTTATATTCCTTTATCTCTTCTAAGCTACTGCCGAAGTAAGGCACAAATGGAAAAAAACTAATCAAATCCACATCTACTTGCAATGAAATAATGCTAAAGACAATTCAACAATTAATCTATGAAATCAACTAAGCATACAAATACAAGAAGAGGATCCTTTCATGCTAGGGTTGGGCCCTAACCCAAGAGCTTCAACCCTCTAAGTCAACTCAATGTTGGATGAAGGAAATGCTCATTCCCCTTATCAAAACAGAAAATTACATCACAATGTCTTCTACAAGTCTTGATCTCTAAAATGAGTAATCTTTTTATAGCAAAAATTCGAATCCTAATGAGGCTCTAGGCCTCTTTATTTATGCAACTGAAGTCTCCAATGACTTCCTTAGTGAGGCTCGGCTCCCAAACTCGAGATAAACTGGCTCTTTAACTGTCACTAGCTCGACTGCCTTTTGATCTCCATGTCTTGACTGCTTGTAACTCTGAGCTAGTTTGATTTATGGAGGAATATTCAAATGAGTGAGGAGTAAATCAAGAGTATCTCCTACAATCTCTCCTCCTTGTCAAATTCAAGTTTCATCCCTTAATTAGCCAAAATTCCATGATTTTCTCTCAAAAACCTGCAATCAATGCACATTAGTCCACTAGGCATAATATCTCACTTTGACTCATCTCATTAAGCAAAATGCAATCAAAATATGTAAGAAATTATGAGAAGAGTTGATTTGAATAAGCTAGGAGGTGTATTAAGGTCCATATAGTTACCCAATTTTTGAGGCTCATCAACTTCATGTCCATAAGATTAAAATGGTATGGGTAGTTTCGAGGTTGTAACATGAAATAATGGTAGTGTTGGATAAATAAATATTGAATCATAATTGTTGCTACCTTAGCTACTATTGCTATTTCTTAAGTCACAACTAATGTTTCCTACCTCAAAGATTTTGTTCCCTGAGCCATAGTTGTTGTTTCCTGAATAATGTTTTTGTTCCTTCAACCACAACTGTTGTTTCCTAACTCGCAATTGTTGTTCCCTAAGTCACACTTTTTGTTTCATGACTCACAATTGTTGTTCCCTCAGTCACAAATGTTCTTTGCTGACTCACTATTGTTATTCCCTTTATCAAAATTGTGGTTTCCTAAGTCACAATTATTTTTCCCTCAGTTACAACAATTATTTCCTAGGTCACATTTGTTGTTCACTCAATTACAACTATTTTGACCTCTATCACAACTATTGTTACCTAATTCATGGTTGTTGTTACCTAGGTCACGATCATTGTTACCTCAGTAGCAAGTATTGTTATTAGCTGATTTTCACGTTTGTTCTCATTTTTTTAATTCAACACCTGTAGGTATTCCCCAAAAAAATCTCTCCTTAGTGAATGGGAAATATTTTTAATGTGCTATGTCCTCTTTGACAAAATGATTGGGTGGTAAATTTATCTTTGTTTATCTATAAACATAATCTTACTTGTAAGGAATAATTATGCAAAGATGATTTCATCATGCCAACGTTCAACTTTCTTAATATGTCAAGTCCACGATCTTCTAAAATTTATGATGATTACTCTAAGAATTGTACTTAAATACTTCAGTTAATATCTTATGAATTGTTCTTCAACCCCAATATTAACAAAGAAAAATATATTTATCAGCTGTCATTTTAATGTTCTTAGTTTTTGAGAATCATGACTAGCCAAGTTGAAAATAGTTACTACAAAACGTTTTACGTCATCTGTAGCTCTTAAGGAGTTGACCTGCCACCCCATCTAATAAGTAAACTTTTGTTGATTAACAATAACCAGAGTTGAATTTTAAACAAAAATAGTCAACTAGAGGATAGGAAGTCTCATAACTAGTCGACCTACTATGATCATAGGTCCTAATAAAGTGAAATTACCACTACAGTGAAACAAGCCAGGGTAATGGCCTTCGGTCGTAAAGCTGAAGGACAAGAGGTCTTATCATGAACTGACTTCTTCACTTTTGTTACCTCACATGTATTACATTGTTATTAACTTGTTATGAATACATAAAAATGGTCTTCAGTAGACATGTAAGTAAATTGAATATGCTCTTCTAACTATCTATTTATTTATAATACATGGGACACTTACATCTCAATGGGTTAATAAGACATCCCTGTCAAGGCTATCGACGGTTGATGGTGGTTGTGGCCATGCCTATGGTATAAAACTTAATTTAATACTATGATCTACTCGGTTAAATTATTTTCTCAAAACTAATTTCAAATAAAGCCTATTATTGCATATATAACGTTTTCTAGAACTCATGGTTCATGGGGTAATATTTAATCAGTTCTTAGATGGAGATGCCTATGGTTTATATCTCTCATTGAGTTATAAATATTAACTTTACATGTCAGGGTTGAAACCTTTACGAAATTTGATATTTGACATTTTGTATAATCTAATTTATCATTCGTTTGTTCTATATGTTTCATATATTTAACCAAAGATAGTTGCTTTTACCAATAAGTCGCCATTTATTTGTAGATTAACAACACTACTATTATTTTAGGGAAGAATAAAGAGGCCTAATTATAATTGTGAATGCCAAGTAATTGGTCGAATAATTAAGGGAATTTTGAGGTCTAAAATGGGCCTCCTAACAAAAATGTACAACCAAAATAAACCTTATAAGAACCAATAGGATTCAAGATGATGATGTCAACCATGGGGGATGATTCACCGCTTTTGGAGTAAAAAAGTAAAAGGATTAAAAAATAATAAAATAATAAAACTACATTCTCAACACGTATTTTCAACTTGTCTCCCTAGGTTTTTACTCAAACTTCAAGCAGGAGTTGTCG
Organism: Pinus tabuliformis; assembly: GCA_031772625.1. Classification (NCBI taxonomy): domain Eukaryota; kingdom Viridiplantae; phylum Streptophyta; class Pinopsida; order Pinales; family Pinaceae; genus Pinus; species Pinus tabuliformis. Next base: position 553,986,111 of record CM062810.1, on the reverse strand, counting down.
ATGGATGCAAAATTTAATTCCTCATCCAAGCAATACCCATTTTGGATAGTTTCAATGGACTGTGCTACACGAAAAATCAGAAATACATGAAAAGACAGACTGCAATCATGTTTTTCATGTATTTCTCATTTTTCATCTAGTGGGGTGCATCAGAAGTATACAACATGGGTAGTCCTTGAATGGGAAATCCAATTTTTCATCCAACAAGTGTTTCCTCTCTAAATTTGAGTAAACCCATAGGGAGATAAGTTGAAAATACGAGTTGAAAAAATAGTTTCTCCTATTTTCCCTCTAAAATTTGATGATATAATCTAATCTTATTTGATTATTTCCACTATTCCTTTATAGTTTCCTTAGGAGGCCCATTTTATACCTCAAAAATCCACTAATTCATGAGAAAAAAAGACTGAGATAACTATTTCTCACCATTTTTGTGCTCATAACAACCAAAGCTTATGGGTATGGGGAATGCATATGTTCTCATCATTTTTACTCTCTTTTATATTCCATATTTATCCATTATTATCCCATTACATTGACAACATGGTTATGTCACTTTTATATATAATTGAGGTGATGAATTACTAATTGAGGCTACTCATGACATGTGTTATAGAAATCTTGATGACAGGGAAACTAATCAGTTTGGGGGAAGGAAACCCTCCTACACTTTATGATTAAATTTCTTTACCTTACGTGGCTTCCGCCTTCAAAATCACTTTCAACAGCAACTCAAACTACATTAGTTTCAACAAATATTAGTCCATCCATGCCATTCAACACTTTCATAGAGGTAAAACTTGAGGTAAAATAACATAAGATTTTGATTTATTAAAAGTTTAGGAGAATGCCATGAAAAAAACTAAGCATTACTCATTCATAAATAATTAGTTCCAATTCTTTACCACTCCAAATTTGTCATGATTATGCCATTAATACTATTTATCATCGATTACTATCCTTATTTATTCTCAAAACCTCTCTTATTCCTTGTTGTTATACACCAAGTTGAGGTTTCAAAAACGATTGTAGTAACAACCTCAATTAGTTTTCAAGTGTAGCATGAGGGCATGCTAATTCTCTAGTTTAAAGGGGGAATTGCTATGCATGATGGATGTTTTCTCCTTCCTTCCTCATTTAAGGTATTCAATTTCATTTTTATACAATAAAAAAATTGATTCGCGTATATCTTTAAAACCATGAGATGTATTCTTGTGATTTTTTTATAGAAAGAATATATTATTAAAATACATAAACCCAGGAAATTTCAAGCTAAACCAATTTGTAAGACTCCAAAAATCATGCATTGTCACCTACAACCATTTCGATGATAGATTGAAATATGTGAATTGGATTTCTTTGAGTTTCGGTATGGAGAAGCATTAATGCAATAGGAACCAACCTGTAAAATTTCACACAAAATGGATTCACTATTTTTGAGAAATTAAACATTATCACATTCAACCATTTTTCTTATATCTCAGGATATTTGCATCAAATAGCTCTGATTTTCGATGTGGAAAAGCATTGATATAATAAAAATCTTCCTGCAATATTTCAAAAGAATATGGTTTGTAGTTTTTGAGAAAATGGTTAATGAATTTTGTTATTACTTGTATCATGTTTTCCTGCAACTTCATACACATATGGTTGAAAGTCAATGTGAAAATTGTTACAGCTTCACCAGCATTGCTAGAATTGAAAAACCATTATTTTGAAGAGGCTTTTGGGCAAGAATTCTTATGTTCCATCAATATCATGAGTTGGGTTGAGAATTTGGATTGATGTATTATAACTTGGTTGGTACAAAGGCATTGGATTGCATGAGCACATGCAACATGTTCAGCTTGGGGGAGATGTTGGGACACTAATTTGTCGTTATTATTATCACTTCTTAACATCCATTTCAGCCATTTGTATTGTTCTTTTATCACGTTATTTATCATAATTTATCATATAATTCCATTTTATAATTATTTATGCTCTTGTAGATAAGTAATACTTATTCTCCTTTATTTTTAATAAATTGATGATTATTAGTCATGATTTTTCTAATGATGGTTTATTTATGAATTTATTATAACTTCACTCCCAATTTAGCCTCCAAGATCTCTTCCAAATTGCAAATTTGATCTTCAAATCATAATCAAATATTACAACTCGGAAATTCGATGGGATAAAAGGTTACATTTTTTCATTGGAACTTTTAGGCAAACAAAGAAGAACCTTGAAACTGCAAGACATAGTTTTGTGTAGAATATACCAAATTATTTTTATAATGAGCAGTTTTCTAAAATTTAGTATGGATCGAGAGAAATTAAAGGTTCTCTAAAGGTGTTTTTATCAAATTTGTTGTTGTGGCAGTTTTCGAAATTCTCTCAATTGAAATACCAAATTCAGCTTGTTCCAACTAAATCATGATGGAGAGATATTTCAGATCTGATCTTGTCTATTGATATTCCGTAATCAATCCAAAATTGTAAGGTGAAACCATTTTGTAATCATTTTAGATATATTTTTGTTGGCTTGTGTTATAATCTTTCCACGTAATTAACAGTGGATTTGAAGGGCACCCATAACCCCACTTTATGCGGTTCGAGGCAGCGCCCTGGAAAATTTTGGTTTTGGACCCTATGTTAGGTTGGGTGGACCCACCTATGGTTTTTTGCATGATTTTCGCACATATTCTTTGGACGCGATGGTTATCGGTCCATGGCATTGGACGTGATGGATTTTGGTCCATGATATTGGACGCGATGGTTTTCGGTACATGGTATTGGATGCTTCGGCATGTATAAATATGTATTCTAACATTGAAAGGAATATAATGAAAAAGCAAGCTGGTAGTTTCGGTTTTGGGATCCAGTGGGAAAATCTTTGTGTATATGTGTTTTATGTGTTATGCTCTCGCATTGTTTATTTTTCTGTGTTTTAGAACTTGTATGCAAGTAATTTCTGTACGGGGTTAAAACCTACATTTGGTATCAGAGTTGTTTTGGTTTCAAGGGGACGCCTTTGTTGCTGAGGGGTTTCGCTCGGGCCTATGGTAGACCCTGTTCAGTGGGTGATCTACGAGATCGATTATGGTGGTGAAAGAAGATGGCGAGTAGTGGAAAGATAGAGATCGAGAAATTTAATGGTCAGAGTTTTGAGTTGTGGACACTCAAGATGGAGGATCTATTGGTGGATAACGATCAGTGGATCGCGGTAGATCTGGGTACTAAACCAATGGGAGTGTCTAACAAATAATGGAAGAAGATGGATCAGAAGGCAAACATCACAATACGGTTGTGTGTCACAGATTCAGTATTGCTGAATGTATCAGGGGAAGCTATGACAAAGGCTTTGTAGGACAGGTTAGGGACTTTATACCAATCTAAGTCTCTGGTGAATAAACTATTCCTACGGAAAAAGCTGTATAACCTAAGGATGAAAGATGGAGACTCAGTGACAAAGCATATGAATGCGTTTAAGACTGTGGTAATTCAGTTAGCATCTGTTGATATTAAAATTTTAGATGAAGATAAGTGCATCAGTTTGTTGTGTTCTCTACCATATTTGTGGGATAGTCTAGTTATTGCAATAGGTAGCAATGCAACTGCCTTGCATTTTGATGAATAGTCTCATCCTTGCTGATGAAGGAGATGAGACAGAAAAATATGGAGAGCCAAAATGGTGATGCCTTGTCTATACGAGGGCGTACCCAGAACAGAAACAGAAATAAGTCATCGAGTGGGAGATCTACATCTAAAGAGAGATCTAAATCTCCAGGAAAACCTGTAAAGGTGGTGTGCTAGAAATGTGGAAAGGAAGGGCACTACAAAAGGGATTGTAAATCTAAGGCTCCTGACAAAGGAAAGGGATCTGATGAGGCTCCTTCTACAGAGGCGAAAACCACCTCAAATGAAGGTGGGGATATATACTTGGATTCTTCAAGTACACATGTAGATCATGAGGCATGGTTGATTGACTAAGGTGCATCCTTTCACTTCACTCCCCGTAGAGAGTGGTTCTGCAAGTATGAGAAATATGATGGTGGTGATGTCTTCTTAGGGGATGACAAGAAGGCTAGATTCATTGGTCGCGGAAAATTAAAGTTGAAGTTGCAAGGTGGAAGGGTTAGAACGCTTCCAGGTGTTCTACATATTCCTGCATTAGCCAGAAATCTGATTTCTGTTAGCAAGCTGGATGATGCAGGTGTAAAAATAGTGTTTGAGAAGGATACCTGCAAGATGGTTTTGGGGAGCACTGGTATTGATGCAGGGAGTTCGGATTGGAACTCTGTACAAGCTGCAAGGTAGCACTATTATTGATGGGTGCAATAGTTCTGTGGTTCCTGAAAGTGGAGCAAAAAATCTTGTGGTCTCTGGAGAGAAGACCATGCTGTGGCATCCAAGGCTTGGACATATTAGAGAAAAGGGCCTTCGGATAATTCATGGTAAAGGTATGGTAGAAGGTATGAGTAATAGCTCTCTGGATTTTGATTTCTGTGAAAATTGTGTATATGGGAAATATAATGGGGTGACTTTCCCCTCTGGTAGTAAGAGGGCGAAACAAATATTAGAACTTGTGCACAATGATGTGTTTAGACCTATGAAGGTTCCATCACTGGGTAAGTCTGTGTACTATGTATCATTTATATATGACTTCTCAAGGAACACATGGATATATTTCTTTAAGAAGAAATCTAAAGTATTTGATAGGATTAAAGAATTTAAGGCTCTGGTGGAAAACCAGACAGAGAAGAAGATAAAGGTGCTAAGGATCGATAACAGTGGAGAGCTTTGCAGTAAGGAATTTGAAGAATTCTGTAAGGAGTGTGGTATATCACGACAAAATAATACTCGATATACACCTCAGCAAAATGAAGTTGCAGAAAGAATGAATAAGACGTTAATGGAAAGGAAAAGAAGCATGCTCAGTGGTACCGGGTTAGGACAGGAATTTTGGGTAGAGGTGGTGGATATTGCATGTTACCTGGTCAACAGGTCACCTTCATGAGCGTTGGAGGATAAGACTCCACAAGAAGTATGGACTGGTAAGAAACCCTCTCTTTCACATCTGAGGGTATTTGGATGTGATGCATATGTACATGTTCCAAAGGAGAAACGAACCAAGTTGGATAGTAAATCTGAAAAGTGCATCTTTATTGGGTATAAGAATGGTTTAAAGGGTTATAAGCTTTGGAATCCAGTCACATGGAAGGTTGTGTACAGCCGAGATGTGGTGTTCAGAGAGGTGAAAGATGTTATTAAAAATGAAGTCCAATGAAAGGAACCTGAGAAGATAGAGTTTGAGCTAAAGGAGGAAGAATCACACTCTACAACAGAGGAGGAATTAGAAGATGAAGAGCCACAAACTTCGACTGTAAGAAGATCAGTTCGAGAAAGAAGGCAGCTAGAAAGGTATAGTCCATCTGCTTTTTGTTCAAATTTTTCTTTACCTATTATTGATGATGATCCCAGAACTGTGAAAGAAGCAGTCGATTCAGAGGATGGAAAACTCTGGAAAGAGGCCATGGTTGATGAAATGGCATCTTTGCACAAAAATGAGGCTTCGGATCTGGTGGAGTTTCTGGCTGGAAGGAAACCCATTGGCAGCAAATGGGTGTTCAAAAAGAAGAAAAATGCAGAAGGAAAAGTGGAGAAATACAAAGCTCGGTTGGTAGCAAAAGGTTATCCCCAAGTGCCGGGAATTGATTTTCGTGATATTTTTTCTCCTCTTGCCGAGGTAACTTCTATTAGATTACTTTTATCTGTTGCTACTGCTTTTGATTTTGAGGTAGAACATATGGATGTGAAGATAACATTTCTTCACAGGGATCTGGAAGAGGAAATCTACATGAAGCAATTTGAAGGCTTTGCAGTGAAGGGTAAGAAAGAACTGGTATGCAAGTTAAAGAAGTCTCTGTATGGGTTAAAACAGTCGCCAAGGATATCGTATCAGAAATTTGATACATTTATACAGGGACTTGGCTTCACCGGAAGCAAAGCAGATCACTGTGTGTATTTTAAATTAATTGGTGACCATGTTATTTATCTAGTCTTGTATGTGGATGATATGTTGCTGGTTGGAAATGACAAAGAAATTATCCAGGATTTGAAGACCCAATTGTCCTCCAAATTCGACATGAAAGATCTTGGTGCTGCAAACTATATTTTGGGCATGGAAATTAAAAGATATTGGGAAAAGAGGAAGCTTTGGTTAAACCAGAGGAAGTATGTCGAGACAATATTGCAGAGGTTTAATATGCAGGATAGTAAACCAGTGAAGGTTCCTATTCCTGTAGGTGTAAAGTTATCTGCTGAACAGTGTCCCAAGACACAAGAAGAGGAAGAGGATATGTCTCATGTTCCATATGCAAGTGCATTCGGTAGCTTGATGTATGCAATGGTCTGTACTAGTCCAGACATTGCACATGCATTGGGGGTATTGAGTAGGTTTATGTCAAAACCAGGAAAGTAGCATTGGACAACAATCAAGCGGGTTTTCATGTATTTGTGTGGCACTAGTGATTATGGTTTGTGCTACCAAGGAAGACCAGGATTGGACAGAGTGTTGGATATTCATGGCTTTGTTGATGCAGACTGGGCTAGAGATCCGGATCAGAGAAGATCTACAAGTGGGTATGTGTTTAACCTATTTGGAGGTGCAGTCAGTTGGATGAGTAAGAAACAATCTGTAGTGGAATTATCAACTATAAAGGCAGAATACATGGTAGCCACTCATGCAAGCAAGGAAGCAGCTTGGTTGCAGAGATTGTGTTCAAGTATGGGGTTAGTGTAGGAAGCTATAAGGATAGATTGTGACAGCCAAAGTGCAATTTTCTTGGCAAAGAACCCTGCATATCATTCAAAGACAAAGCACATTGATGTTCAGTATCACTTTGTGAGGGATACGATAGAAGACAAAAAGGTGTTGTTGGTAAAGGTGGATACTTTGAAGAATAATGCAGATGCATTGACAAAATTTGTGGGCTCTGAGAAGTTCTCTTGGTGTAGAGAGACAATGGACATTTCAGGGCTAGGAAAATGACTAAGCTGTCTTGTGCCCCCCTATGGAAAGAAAACAACAAGTGGGGGAATGTTGGGTTGTGTTATATTCTTTCCATGTAGTTAACAAGGGGTTTGAAGGGCACCCATAACCCCACTTTATGGGGTCCGGGGTAGCGCCACGGAAAATTTTGGTTTTGGACCCTATGTTAGATTGGGCGGACCCACTAATGGTTTTGTGCATGATTTTCACACATGTTCTTTGGACATGATGGTTTTTGGTCCATGGTATTGGACATGATGGTTTTCGGTCCATGGTATTGGACGCGATGGTTTTTGGTCCATGGTATTGGATGCTTCGACATGTATAAATATGTATTGTAACATTGAAAGGAATATAATGAAAAATCAAGCTGGTAGTCTCGGTTTTGGGATCTAGTGGGAAAATCTATGTGTATATGTGTTTTATGTGTTATGCTCTTGCATTGTTTATTTTTCTATGTTTTAGAATTCGTATGCAGGTCATTTCTATACAGGGTTAAAACCTACAATTTCCCTTTTCTCTATATATATTTAAAAGAAAACAAATATCAAAGAGGAAATGATGGACAATTGTTGAATTTGAGGAAAAGCTAAGAACTTTATTCTGGTGTAGCTATTTCTCTGAGATATTTCAATGAAGGAAGTTATCCATTGACTTCTACAATTGTTATTCTTATTTAGATCTAAATTATTTTTCAAGGGAGATCTGGCTCTTTAGCAATTAGGCCTACTTCCTTGGACGAGGTGTTGCCTTGAACATGTAAATTAGTTTAATTGTGTACTTTTTCTTTTTAATTAGTTGTTGTTTTTTTGAATTTCAATTTTTGTTCCTTAAAACTAATTTTCCTTTAAGTAATTTGTTGGTTGCTGCATTTTCCATATTTGTTGTTGTCTGCAATTTCTACATTTCTATTAATTTACTGCTCTAGATTAACATTTGAATTTACTTGGGTGCAATAGGTTAAATTTTCAATTCAACAAGGTGTGGTTTAATTTAGTATTGATTCAAGTCATGTGTGAGCATTTTTTTTTTTCTGATATTTACTTTCTACTTTTTAAAATAGTATTGTAATTAAAGTCTTACATTTTATTTCTTGTTGAATGAGCTTCGTAGTGTAGAACATGATCATGTAGAACCCATGATTAGTTGTTGCTAGTTTCTTGCATATATTTTTCTGATTTCCTTGAAATAAAAATACGTTCCTCGGGATGATAATTAATGCTCAGGTGATTACTTGTTATTTTATTAAGCAATACATTTACCCAACATAGTGGAACAAGTGATGGTTAATGGTTAATTATGTCTTTTGGAGCAGGTGCTTGAGACTCTAGAGGATTAGGTTGGGATGGTTAGAAGTAATAAAACTAGGTATATGTTCACCATGAGTTATCAATAGATTCTTGAAAGAAAACTACCACAACTTATATCCTATACCCAGATAAAACTCCATCAATGACCATTTCACCTAACTAATAACACTTCAAGAAGTTCATGCAATGGCACTTTGATGGAGGACCCTTCTAATACCATGGATTAGCATAGCTTTGTACCTTGACCCAGTTAGGCCATAACTTTGGGTGGAAATAGTTAGGACTATGCATCATACAACTTCATTAGACATATTAACTAGCTTGGATTTTCAATCTTGTCCATTAGATGATAATAATATGATATTCAATGGACAATATTAAAAGGTACTAAACCAATCAATGCTTATATGCCTTCCACTTATTATACCTTAGTGGGAATAATTCATCCCCAATGTACCAAACCCGCCCATGAGATGCATACTTTGTTGACATGATAGTGCAACATGGGTGCCACATGTCCCTATGAGTGCATTGAATATGAGTTGGAATTATGATGAAGGTAAACCATAGTTAGAAATCAAGGGATAAAAAATAACAAAATGTTGATAATTGTTTAGTGATTTATGATGATACAATCAATTTTATCTATGTAATTGAAACTACCTATTGAATTAAAATATCATATGTAGGAGAGAGACTACCATAGGTTATTTGGTGCACGATAACTTCAAATCAAATTTTATGCTAATTGTTATGAAAATCTTGCATCAAAGGTTAGAAAATTTGAACTCGATTCCTTGTCTTCATTTTTATGGTTATTAAGTGTGAGTATACTAGATTCATCTTCTTTAGGAATTTTAATGTGTTGGATGAACAGTTTTGTTAATGTGTGAAGTTCATAAAATAACCCATTGAAGGGATATCATATCCAATGAAGTGATTTGAATGTTAGGGAGCAAGGAAAGAGCTTTCAAGTGATAATCATTATAGGAAATAGGGATGCACTGCAAGTGATAATCGAGGTATTCCCTTACAACATCACTAAGATTGGGTAACTTGAGTAGGTATAGAGAAGTCAATGTCATTGTAATTTGATGAAGAAAATTTGTTCAAATATTTTGTTCAAAGAGGTCCTAAAATAAGCATGCCTTCTTCCTCTACTACAGTTCTAGTTTTGAAGTATAGAATATCAACCGTAGGAGGTTCTATTATTATTGGGGTCTGCATCTCACTGCCACCTTCCATTATTGGATTGCAATATAAACCTATGATATAATAAGGAAGGGTATGAAACATGTTCATACTTGAGTCTCAACTTCAATATTTGAGTTGCAACATTATTTCTTTGAATTTGTATCTATGTAAGTACGAGAATGGTGGGATTTATGCCTGTATTTCTAGCTAGTAAAATTTTCCAATTTATCATTTAGCTATGGGTTATTTAGATGTTGAAATGACTACTTATTTTTCATTATATTTTTATTATATAAATTCTTTTCTAGGAAGGTAATGGTAAGAAAATTTAATGGTTCTTCAGTATGCAATTGACATTTCCTTAGTTCAAATTCAAATAAATTTGATTTTTTTTCCTTTCTTAATTATATGCACATTTGGATCATGATTTCCATATAATTTTGAGACTAAGTTCAAAATAATCATTGTATAAATGTAAAGAATCATCCTTCTGAAAGACAAAGGAATGGTTGAAGGGAAAATTGAAACATTCATTAAGCTTAACTAAAGACAAAGATACTAGACAAAAGGAACAAAAAAGAAATATTTCATCAACATAAGGTTTTGATAAAACATCCATAAACTATTAACAAGAAGGGTAATATAATCCATTTTAGAGGTGGAAATATCCTTAGTCTTAGAACAAGGTCAAGTATCAATCCAAGCAAGGTGTTAACAATGTTGAATGTTACGGTGTTGCAAATAGTTAAAGCTTTCTTAAAACTATGGACCATGAAAAACTATATATCTTGGCATATCAATGAAGCTAATATTCATACTTTCAATTATAAATAAGACAAATATGAGAGAGGAGCTCAATCTTAGAAGTAAACAAGTAGAAATTTGGTGAGTAATAATAAAGGGATATTTCCATCTCTCAAGGCATAAATTAGTGGAGAAAAGATTAAAATAAAACGTGAAAAGTTAGGATACATGTGTGTTAATAACATTATATGCAAATCGAAAAGAAACCTCATTATTAAAATTGTATATGTAGTTATTGTCACATTTAAAACACCCATAATTATAGCTACGTTTAAGTTATATGAAGCTTAAGTGAAGTTTTACAAAGGAGGCAACAAGAGTGGGATTGCATAGGGAAATAAATTATCTTTAAGAACTTTCAACTAACTCTAATACAATAATTTTTCTAACATGACATATAACATTAAGATTTAAGTAACGTGACCACCACAGAGCTGAGAGAAACAAAAAGTAGTTTCATGTAATGCAACTTGTCACACCCCTATGCTAGTGGTGTCATCCAACCACACATAGGTAGGCTGTGGCAACACCAGATTTTTTTGTTTCCCACTAGTCAAGCTTACGGACTATGCCTATTCCACACATAGTCAAATTTAATTAAGTGTTCACAAAGCAGTGTAAATAACATTACTTCATTTAACTTTTTCATTTATCTTCTTATCATACAATGGAATCATAATATTAAAATATACAATGTACGAACATTTACATGGGAGGGGAAACTCCCTAACAATTCTGCCGAATAATATATAAAGTTTGTAATTTTACTTTACAAATATAATGTTTTACAAGTTGTGCAACCTTATAAAATCGACCTCCACAAATTACCGAAGTCACACGATAGTCGTGCACCAATTTTGCAACACATTATCATCACATTGTTGCCTTATGTCTATCACGCCGAACTATCTGCACCAACTTGTTCACCAGAAACCCCAATATTCGATCTGCCAAATTTCTTCATGAAACGTTCACCATTGTTACTGCAGGGTGGGCACATTGTCCAATTGTAGTGCCACTCACACACGACCTACCTACGTCGCTCCGAACGACCCGACTCTGCCCGAACTATTAACTACATGAACTACTAGAACCTCTGCATGCTTGTTCCTTCATCCTCCCTGTGGCACGACTCGTTCACTCAAACTTATCCTTTGTTATGCGGCTGTCTTAACTCCTTTCCCTTCATTCCATTTTGTGTATTGAATGAATTTTTGGATGGTTTCCAAATGAATGGAACCCATTTCATATATATACGCTTAGTTGATTTCCAAATAACCCAAGAGTCATGACCCCTCGGTTGCACCTTGGGTCAGCCTGCCATACGTTCACCTGGCCAACATGTGCACAACACTTGACATGCCTCTATGAACCTTCACGTTTGTTGGTCTAGCCACGAGTCGACCCATCACACATTCAACTAGCCTGTCCACTCCACATGACACAAAACTTCACTAATCCTTCACCTGTGTTGTCCATCAGTCCGCAACACATCCTCTGCCCAGCTAACCCAACTCGGTCGACTCGCTTTCCTAGTGACTTGTTCACCCAGGTGTTCATCCTCATTTCGCTCAAACGCAACACTCATTATACTTGGTCGCTAATCTTGTTGCGCGAGCAGCAACCCAGCATAGTGTGTGCTCTACATGCACTTGCCCATATGTTGTCTTTAACCAGTCATTATACATGTGTGAACCCTTAACCGAACGTCTTCCACCCAAGTCACCTTTAACTGACAGCCTCCACCTAAGTCGCCTTTAACTAAACATGGGCGCTCCCAAATCGAAGTCTTGAAATCCTCCCCCACTTTAGAAAGGTGTCCATCCTCGACAATGCCCATCATGAAAAAAATCATCACCAAGTTCAAAACGTCAAAAAGTGTCATCAACTCCATCATGAATGTCCATGTTTCCCAACTCCTTGCTTCCATCGCATGCACCTCCATCATGGTCCATGACTCCATGTACTGTCAAGTCTCCTCAATTCATGGTCATCAACCACATCCATCATAATCCTCCATGTTTCTCCATCCTGTGGAAGGTCATTCCTTCCAACTCAACTACATGTTACCACTACAACGTATATCATTTCAATCCACCATGTATCATCATCATGTGAATCTTTACAATGATACTCCAACCCAACATAACATATCTCGGTAAAAGCTTGACATATCTCTAACATAGCTCGGTGCACTGCATGCCCCCATGCCTCGAACCAGTCGGGTGATTAGTCCAACTATCATGTCCAATGCATGATAATTCTCCTCCTCACGCCACTATTGGTCGTTCCTCTAGCATCCTGTCACATCATCAACTTCATCAAAAATTCTCCCCATCTCCATCCAATGTTAAGTAAGCCATATCTAGGTCCATGAAGTAGTATCCATCCCATATGCAATATGTTTTCCATCAATTCTACCATCCATTTGCTTCCCATGGTTATGAACAAACGACCACATCCATTTAAGAATCATATCTATGTGAGGCCCTTCCATAAATGCCCCTTTTTCATGGTGGTGCAGTCACCTCTCCCTCATCAAGGCACTCTACCCACCCATCTCCAAAGGTCTAGTGCATGAAAAGGGCTCGAAAGTTGCCTCCCTAACTCCAATCCACCCAAGTGTAAGATTGGTGAAGTGCTCAAGTAGTAATGCACAACAACAATCTCCGCTTTTGTACATCTAAGCTTCTCAAGGTTTTCCTTTATTAACTGAAAAGCATATATGCCCATAGCATACCTACAACAATCCACAATTTGAGGTGGATCTCTACCTACATACTCCTTCTCTTCGCTTTCCTTAGAAGAAGCACTCGAGCCTCCTCTCACCTCAACACTATCTCGATGAAGACTCTCTGTAGAACTCCCAATTGCCTGCATTGTGATGAGTGGAACCATCTTTCCACATCTATCCTTCTTTTTGTTCATGGCTCTCACAACAAAGTCGGTCATCCTCTTATCCTTTGTTACTTGAGCCACACATACAACTCCCCCTTGCTTCACATAGTCATGCTTCACATTCGGGTCATTCTCATATAAGGTCATCGAAGAAATCCTTGGTCTATATACCAAGTGAATCTTCCTTACCTTTGACATGATCATGGTTTTTCCATCAACTATAATGAAGAGTATATCACAATCCACCATTAGTATGGCTTGTGTTGTTACTAAGAAGTCCTGCCCTAAAACCATAGCATGATCATCTATCTCAATCACCCTTAAATCCAAATTTCCAAACCATAAACCCACTCTCACTTTTGTGTTCTTGAAAACACCAGTCACGCCCTTCATACTAGAGTTAATAGATTTGAAAGCACTCAAGTCCTTTCCCATTCGAGCCCTCTTATCCAAAGATGTTGTTGCCTTTTTCTAAGGAAACTTTGTAGTTCGTCAACCAATGCAGCAAAATTCTTCCCACATAAGATCACCTGCACAAAACTCAACCTTAAGGAATATCCATCCTCCCTAGGCTTTGTCTTGCATCTTATCTCAACAACCTTCTTCAACAAGTCCACCTTAGAGTTTTCTTTTGACTTGTGTTTCAACCTAATTATCCTCTTAAATTATGCAACTTCCCCTTTCAGTTCATTCAACCAATTTGAACCTGGTGTAGGTTGGGTTCCATCAATGTTCTCTTCTTTCTTATGTTGCTCAATTGCACCTACTTGGCATACAACGGATTCCTCCACTTGAAGAGCACCCCTCAACCATAAATCATCCTTCATTGAATGATAGTAATCTCCAATTTTGTCAATATATTCAATCTCATCTTCCTCTATAACAACAGTTTTATGATCAAGAAAGTCTCTCTTGATTTCTTCCTCAAGTTCCTTGAATTTATCGTGCAACCTGGCACTTTCCTCCCTTAAGCAAACTCATTCATCCATGATTTCTTGGAGTCTACAGTTTCCCTGTTGTATCTTCTTACCAAGTTCCTGAAATTCAACAAACCTTCCATGAAGATTGTTCAAGGGCTTTCGCACATCCACTATCCCGACTCTAATGTTCCCCAAGTGCTCCCACTCTTGAACAAGAACTGCATAGTGTTGTTGCCTCTTGTGCTTCCAATAATTTGTCATTTCTCGAAGCTTTTGAAAAACCCTTATATCTTCCATCTTCCTTTATTCAGCCTCACCCAAGCTTGTATCTTTTCGTCCACTCAATTTCCTAATGTCACACTACTATCAACTACAATGCTTCAACTTCAATACCAACTGCAACCACTGTTTTCGTACCCTGCTTCAATCGTGAAAGCCCCTTCTGCAAAAAAGTCTCTAATATAGCCTTCCATGCCCCTATGCCAGTGGTGTATTCCAACCACACGTAGGTAGAGTACAACACCACATCAAACGTTTTACTTTTGGTTGTGTGCTTCTGCTTTGTACTACACTCTTCGAATGCAGAGGCCCTGCCTCGTGTGGAGGGCAGGTCTAATCTCATGGTTTTGATTAATGTTACTATCGATGTGCCTCCTACTGGTCTAGTTGCTTCCATCGCTTCTGTCAGTGGAGAAAGAGGAAAGACTGCTGACCCCATGGTAGTAAATCAACAAAACCATAATTATTAGATTCTATAGCATAATGTTAGATCAATATTCAAATACTTGAGTGTGTTTGCTATATATTTGAATAAAGTGTCTACTTTTCTTGTCGTTTTAACAATGTGGAGATTAAATAAAACTGGCTTTTATAGAGTAACGTATGCCTTTCGCATTCGGCGAAAAGAATGTTGCGTGAAAGTCCATCTTTCACCTCTGGCGAAGCGATTGTGCCTATATGGAGCTGTTTTAATATATTATTGGATATTCATGTATACGATTGGTTCTCATATGCATATTTGTTTATATTAATTTTATATTGAGATATTTTCATATATCATTTTATATTCAGCTATATATGATTGTGTCTGACATGCAGTTTTTTCTCCATTTCACGGCTTATCCGTTATGGTTTAAATAGTGGGATTTAGTGAAATGTAACTATTACGAGAGTTTTCATCATTTGCTGGAAGCATATTAAAATCAGTTTAGGCCAAATCAATTTAGGTTTTGGTATTTCCTTAAAATTTTGGTGATATAATTTTGGTGATATGAGGATTTTTTATTATTATTTAATACTCAAATTCAAAAAGATTGAAGGGAATTTTATTTGAATAGTTTTTGAGGGATAATATTTGCTAAGGTTTTTCAAATGGGGTAGCAAGCTAAGTGGGCTTGATTGTGGGGAAAAATTCACACTTAAGTTGAATTTAAAATGATTTTACATGTTTTTGTTTCATATGATTCATTTATGTGTGACTCTTTCATCAAAAACTTCAATATATAATCTCACTAATTCTTGAATAATTTATTTGAGTATATGCAAGACTTACCTCTATTGTCTAACATGAACATCTCATAGGTCCTTTCATCATATTCAAACCGCTCCATCTGTGAGACCGGCCTTTTGTTCTGAACAATTTAAGGTATTGGCAGGTGTTTTAGGTTGATAATGAAATCAATACTTTTCTACAGAATGAAGGTAATTACAAGGATGCTTCAATAGATGATGACGATGACAGCGACGACCAAGAGATTGAAGTGAACCAAATGGAGATATGGCAACAGAAAAACAACACTATTCCTAAAGGTCTCATATGTTTGGAAGAACTTTTTGATCAAGATGATGTGGCTAGAAAGCTGAGCTTGGTGCTTACAGAGAAAGCTATTGAGGATGTTAATCTTGGAACAACAGATAAGCCCAAGTTTGTGAAATTGTCCAAAACATTGTCTCCTGAGGTAAAGTATAAATATGTTAGATTGTTATCTGAATTTTTTGATGTGTTTGCCTGGGATTATTCAAATCTGAAGGTGTATGACAAAGATATCATTCAGCACACTATTCCCATCAAGCCAAATCGGAAGCCGTTCAGACAGAAGCTGAGAAGAATCAATCTCAAGTTGCTTCCTTCCATTGAAAAAGAGGTAAATAGGCTATTCAAAGCAGGTATAATTGTCCAAATCAGATTTTCTGATTGGATTTCGAACCTGGTTCTAGTACGAAACAAGACCGGAGAAATTAGCTCGTGTATCGATTTCCGGAACCTTAATAACGTGTCTTTCAAGGACAATTACCCACTTCCGAAGATGGATCATATCCTGTAGAGAGTGGTTGGAGCATCGTGCATGTCACTACTCGATGGATATTCAGGTTATAATTTAATTCTGGTGCATGAAGATGATCGAGACAAAACTATATTTACCACACCTTGGGGAACTTTTCATTATGCTAAAATTCCATTCGGTTTGAAGAATAGTGGAGCCACGTTTCAGCATGCAATGGACATCGCTTTTGCCAATGAAAAAGATGTATCTCTGGTTGTATATTTAGATGATTTGACAGTGTTTTTAGGTTCCGATGATGAGCGTCTTCACCATTTAAAGATTGTGTTTCAAAGGCGTAGGAAGTTTGAGATATCTCTTAATCCCAAGAAAGGTCTCTTAGCCATGGATGAAGGAAAGCTACTTGGTCATATTATCTCAAAAGAAGGAATTCGCATTGATCCTTCAAGGGTGGAGGCAATTCAGCAAATAGATTTTCCCTGGAACAAGAAATAAATACAAGCTTTTAACGGTAAGATGAATTTCTTATGTAGATTTGTACCTAATCTAGCTGAGAATTTAAGAGAAATAACTAATATGCTAAAGAAGGAAAACGTGGTAAAATTGACGAAGGATGCTATGAAGTCATTTAATCTGCTAAAGTATTCTTTATCTATAGCCCCGATTTTGATTAGTCCCGATTATACGCAAGATTTCATCATATTTTCTTTTTGCATCCGAGAATACCATGGCTGCGGTATTGATGCAAAAGAAAGATCAGCTGGAGAAGCCCATTGCATTTTTCAGCAAAACCATTAGAGATGCTGGTTTGTGGTACAACATAATTGAAAAACAGGTTCTTTCTCTTGTCAAAGCTTTAAAGGATTTCATAGTGTATATTCTGCACTCACACATCATAGCATACATTCCTAATGCAATAGTAAAGGATGTGCTGATCCAAACCAATCGAGAAGGAAGGAAGGGAAAATGGATTGCAGGAATGTTGGAATACGATCTGGAGATTAATCCTACAAAGTTGATCAAAGGACAAGGCTTGGAGCAGTTAATGGCGGAATCAAATCTGCATGCTTTAGATATAAATCTCATCTCAACCATGTCAGAAGATGAAGAAGAAGGCTCTCTGATTCAAGTGTCTGAAATGTTTCTTCAATCAACATGGTATTCAGACATAGTGTATGTACTTCAGCACCTTTCACCACCTCCGTGGATGACAAAGAACAAAGGCAGATCAATCAAACTCAAAGCTGCTAAATTCTGCATTCTAAATAATGCTCTTTATTGGAAAGATCCAGGAGGTGTGCTAAATTTTCTTGTAGAAGATGAGGCTCAGTAGGTGATGTATGACATTCATAAAGGTGATTGTGGTGGTCACTTGTTCTGGAAGACAATGGCAAACAAAGTGTTGAGAGCAGGTTACTACTAGCTGACTCTATTTTCCGATGTTTACAAAACAGTCATGAGCTGTCATGAATGTCAGGTCTTTCAAGGGAAAAGAAAATTAATCCCTCTTCCTCTGAAACCAGTTGAAGTCAATGCACAATTTCAGTAGTGGGGACTCGATTTTATCAGGGAAATCGATCCAACATCGTCGGCACAAAAAAAGTGGATCCTAACAGCAACCAACTGCTTTACCATGTGGATTGAAGCAATTCCAACCAGACAAGCCAAAGATACGATAATCATCCAATTTTTAGAATAATTTTTTTTATTGTGTTTCAGTTATCCAAATAAAATTATCACAGATAAAGAAGCTACCTTCAAATCAAAGACGATGGTCGAATTTTGCAGCAGGTATAATATTACTTTGGATCATTCTATAGCCTATTACCTGCAAGGAAATGGTCTGGTTGAACCATCCAATAAGTCTTGGGTGAACATCATCAAGAAGATGCTGGAAGCAAACAAGAAAAGTTGGCACAGGAAGTTGGTTAATGCCTTGTGGGCTCATAGAGTGAGCCAGAAGAAATCCATAGGTATGTCTCCATTTGAATTAGTTTATGGCATTGACACAATTTTTCCAACATCCCCTCCACTCTCGATTATGAAATTTCTATAGGAGGCTGGCAGTGACGAGGATGACTTTCAAAGAAGAATCAATCAGATGATTTATTTACAGAAAACAAGGGAGGAAGTTTTCTAAAACACTTTCATGTTACAGGAAAAGATCAAAAAGATCTATGACCATAAAAAAAAAGCAGATAAATTCGAGCTTGAGGATGTAGTGTTGCGGTGGGATGCTAGGAATGAAGATAAAGGAAATCATCGTAAGTTTGAAAACTTATGGAAAGGACCCTATAATATTGCTGCATACAGATGAAAAAATGCATTTCTGCTAAAGGAAATGGATGGATAGGATTGTTCAGGAGGGCCAGTCAATGGTTGACTCCTGAAGCACTACTTCTTCTAAGGTGATTTTTGAAATCATGATATGATCATTGTATATACCATTTTCCCTTTCATTGCAAGATTTCAAGGTACACAGTCATTCCATCTTGGGGCCTAAAGTGAAGGCTATAAATTTTGAATGATATGTGTATGGTTTGCCAGCTTTTAAATAGTTTTTAATCACAATTTGAGTCTTGAGTCAGTTTTCATAGTGTCAGTTTTTAGTCTTTGAAGTGTCTTCACCCTATTTCCCAATGGATAAGGCTACTAGGTCTACGGTGTTCTTGGCACCTCCAAGGAGCTACCATCCTCATTGGAGCCAATGTTAGTGTCAGTTCCTTCACACTGCCATCAGTGATAAAAACTCTACTCTTTTGCATTTGATAATAGGAGTCTCATTTTGATGAGGTTGCATTCCATTAGGTCATGGATCCACTGATGGTAGGGTTTACTTCAAATTTTCCCTCATGATATGTACTTTCTAATCTTCTTTCATACTTTTCAGTCATGATTCATGTTCATTTTGCAGTCCATTTCATCAAATCCTAGGGTTTGGTCTGATTAGGTCTTAGGGTTTCCTCCATGGTCAAATTCAATGATTATATGTTAATAATGGTCAAAAAGCACATGAGGAGGCCAATAATGATGGGTAAAGTCATAATTTGTTATTTTGAAAGCTTAATGTAGTTCTCACCTCAAAACTTGTTTCGAGGTGAAAACCGACTATTATGTATTTTATCTTTTTTCATGATGTAATTTTATTTTTTCTATATGTAATATCTATTCCCAAGCTCCTCCTAAACCCTGTGATGCCCGCCAAGTACCTGTCACTGCAAAAATCAAGTGATTTTGAGCATCAGTTCACTTTCCAAGCAAAAGAAAACAAGCATGAAAAAACAGAGCATTATAAAAGACAAATAGACATTATAAAAGTGGGTTTTTACAAACAAAAAATCAAAAGGTGAAACTATATAAACCCATCCTCCTATTTTTCATCCCATTGTGTCATTATTGAAGATTAAAGAGCCAAGAAGAGAGCAAAGGTCGATTTTCCAGTGTTATTGAGCAAACAGAGCAAAGTGCTATGTTTTTGGAGTTTTGGAGCAGCGTTGCACTTTTGAGGGGTGGTGCTTCGCTTTCGAGCAGGTGCTACGCTTCTAGCAAGTTTTCACAGTGTTTAAATACAAGAGCATTATGCTTTCAGGCCAGCACTGCGCTCCTGTAGGTGGCACTACGCTTTGCCCAACAAAGCCCCAAATCACCTCAAAATGCCAAATTTCACCTAAAATTGCCAAGTTTACCTCATTTGCAAGTGAGTACATCAAATTCTCTTGTGGTTTATGGTTTTTACATTAAGTTTTTGTTATTTTTTCACCCGAAAATCAAAACCTCAGTTTCCAGGGCAAAACCCTAGTTTTCCTACAAAGTGTCTCATGAATTGAAATCCTCACTATACTATTGTTTTCCTAGTATATCCACTTTTTATTTTTCCCTAAACACCACTCCCACATAAATTCTCCCTAAACCCTATTCACACACACATTTTCCCAAAAACTCTCATCCATACACTCTACCCATTCCATTCCTCCACATCAGTTATCCACAACCATCCATATATAACCATATTGTTCAAAGACAAAGGAAAAGAAATGGAAAGACACAATGATTATGAGTATGAAGAAGAGACACTTAGTGACAACTCCATGGAGAGACATAGACAACAGAGGAAGCCCCATAAAGGAGGGAAAATCATCAAAGAGGATCCCACTAGCTTGAGGGAATTACAGGCTTGCTCACTTGTAGTTTCTTGTTTCAGGCATCAAGCATGGTTTGAATTTGGTGAAATGGTGGAGAGTGTTCAGTTTCACCATGAGTTGTCCAGAATTTTTGTGACTCATTTGCATAACAATGAGGTGACACTTGCCGGAGTAACCTTCACAATATCATAAACTGTCATTTCAGAGGCCACCAGAATCCCTAATGTTGGTGAAAAATGGTACAAGGGTCCAAACCTTGATGAGAGTTACTATGAGCCTTATATCAAGGCTAAATATAGAAATCAAGTGAAGAGGTTATTCCCCTTTATGTTTTTGGAAAACAGGTATGTTCCTTTGATGAGGATTATTATCAGGTACTTCACTTGTGAAGGTAGATTCTCCCGGTTGTATGCCTATCATATAAGACTCCTCATGCATTTCACTAGTGTAAAGATGCTTAATCTCCCTTACTTCATGTTTAGAAATATTGAGAAAATGGCACATATTGTACAGAGGAAATCATACCCCCAGTAGTTGAACACCATTTATCATTACTCTTTGATTAAAGTCATTGTTCTACACCAGCTTAGCCTTCTTAACATTCCATGGGAGACTTTCATTGCTCATGAGATGTTCAAAGGCCCAAAAATCTTCTCACAAGTGCATCATGAAGAAGGTGGGCCTTCTAGCCATGGAGAAACAAGGGAAGAGGCCAAGGAAACCAAAATTGCTGAGGTCCCAGTGTATTTAACATATCAGAGAGGCACAAGGAGACATTTTGCAGTTGCTAGGCAAGTGCTTGCTCCGCAAGTTGTGGAAGGGGCTTTGACTTCATCTTCGACAAAACAGGTACAGGTTGAGCAGTTGAGCAAAGGCAAGGAAAAATTGCAGGAGGAAGATCTTGGTGATGAGGAGGAAAGAGATTTTGATCTCATTGAGCATGAGGAGCCATAACATCACTTTACTCATCATGGAGTTGACATCATTGACTTGGAAGCTCATGATGAAGAAACTGTCAAGGACATCATCATTCAAGAGAGGGAAGCTCAAATACAAGCTTTGGCGGACAACTTAGAGAGAGTAAAGTTCATCATCAGATACTTGAAACATGAAAACAAGCAACTGAGTAACAAGGAAGTCCTCATGGAGTTGCAAATAATCAAAGAAAGCAGGAAAATGGCCTAAGAGGCTCATGTCCCATTGACTCCTATTGAGTAGGATATTGAGAATGATAGGTAAACATGGATTGAGAGGGTCAACATACATCTCGAAAGGCTGATTGAGAAGGCCAACATGGATAAGAAGATGCTCCGCCACATGGTCTACCATTACATGACCTGCAACAAAATCTGTAACATGAGGATCAAGAAGCTTAAAGCTAGGTTGAGGAAAGCTTTAGAGAGTAAAAAGGAGCAAGATAAGTTGAAAATATTAGCTAAAGCCTCACTAGCTTATAAAAGTAGTTGATGGTGGTGTCCCATGCAAAATTTTGGCAAGTTTTGAAGAGTTTTTGCATTTTTCAAATTTTGAAATTTTCAACACAGAAAATTGGCCAAGAAGCGCAACGCCACCGACGATGTGCCTTTTCTTGGAGCATTAGATGGAGAAAAATTTTATATTTTTAGATTCAACATGATGAGAACATACAACCTAGAAATTTTCAGAAGTTTTGGAGCAAATCTGGATCACCAAAAGGTCCAAAAACTACCAAAAGATGACCTCTCTGCCTCTTTTTGGACACACAGAAGTAGTCTTGGGGGATTCAATATTTTAGGGGGAAAATAACCTTCAAATTCAAAATTTCTAGGTGTTTTAGAAACTATATTTGAATACCTTTCCAATGAGTTATCTTGGGCTCAATTTGGTTAAGGGGAAGGCCTCCCAAAATAGGTGGAAAGTGGCATTGTGCTTTTGACCAGTTTCCCCAGAAAATCAAAATTTCACCTTGTTTGACTGTGGATTTGTTTTCAATCTCCTCATGAATGATTTTACTCATGTAATTAATGAAATGGCATGTAAATGAAAAAGTAAAACATGGTTAGAGTGTAGATTCATTAGTTAGACGTGGTTTTGAGGCAAATGTATTTGTTTCCACTCTTTTAGAGGCACATTGTTTGACTGCCTAGATTTCAGTTCTTAGTTGGGAAATGGTTGAAACAACCCCTCTTCTCATGGATTCGACCCCTGAAGGTCAGGATGAGTTGTTTGATGCCTATATTATGTATTTTTTTAGTCATTTGTAGGGATTGGATTCACTTGTACGCTCTGAACAATATTGCACATCATTGTAAGTAGTTTGGCAAGGAAATTAATAGGAGTTGCGGCTATTTTTATGGGATACTTGTGGTATGGTGCTTTTTCTTAGTTTCTTCTTTTTTTATCAATTGTTTACATGTTTTATGTGTGCCATAATCTATTTCACTTCTTCTAACTGAATGATATCAAGATAGATAGGTAGAATTCATTGTTTATAGTGCTCTACCTTAGGAAACCATTCAATATTCTATGTTTTCTACTGTTTGAGAATGATACATGATCTATACATGCCCTCCTCAACTCCTCACCAGTCTTAGGCATCTCACCTCACTCAATTTCAAGTGTAAAAGTCTATACCTACCTTGCCCCATAGAACACCCTATATTCTGACCCAATTTCCCATACCCAAATTGCCTAGCTCCATCTGATCCAGAAAAAAACCAACAAAATCAATCAAAACCCTTGAGCTACTATACCTAGCATAAAATATTGTTCATGATCCAGTCATCTTGACTAAGATTCATAAGGAGAGAGCCCTCTCCCGTCCTGGTAGGGCTAGCTACCAGGTTAAGCTTGGTTTGTGGTTACCCTAGAATTACCTTCCTTCAGCTTGAGGTCAATCTAGGCTCTAGCATTAAACATGTTCATACTTGGGTCCCAACTTCAATATTTGGGTGCAACATTATTTCTTTGAATTTGTATCTATGTCAGTAGGAGAATGGTGGGATTTATGCCTATATTTCTAGCTAGTAAAATTTTCAAATTTATCCTTTAGCTATGGGTTATTTAGAGGTTGAAATGACTACTTATTTCTCATTAGATCTTTATTATATAAATACTTTGCTAAGAAGGTAATGGTAAGAAAAATTAATGGTTCTTCGGTATGAAATTGACATTTCCTTAGTTGAAATTCAAATAAATTTGATTTTTTTTCCTTTCTCGATTATATGCACATTTGGATCATGGTTTCCATGTAATTTTGAGACTAAGTTAAAAAGCACCATTGTATAAATGCAAAGAATCATCCATCTGAAAGACAACATAATGGTTGAAGGGAAAATTTAAACGGCCATTAAGCATAACTAAAGAGAAAGATACTAGACAAAAGGAACGAAAAATAAATATTTCATCAACATAAGGTTTTGATAAAACATCCATAAATTATTAACAAGAAGGGTAATTCAATCCATTTGAGAGGATGAAATACCCTCATTCTTAGAACAAGGTCAAGTATCAATTCGAGCAAGGTGTTAACAAAGTTGAATGTTAGGGTGTTGCAAATAGTTAAAGCTTTATTAAAACTATAGACCATGGACAACTGCATATCTTGACATATCAATGAAGCTAATATTCATACTTTAAATTATAAATAAGACAAATATGAGAGAGGAGCTCAGTCCGAGAAGTAAACATGTAGAAATTTGGTTAGTAATAAAGGGATATTTCCATCTTTCAAAGCATAAATTAGTGTAAAAAAGATTAAAATAAAACGTGAAAAGTTAGCATACATGTGTGTTAAGAACATTATATGCAAATCGAAAAGAAACCTCATTAGTAAATTTTTATAGGTAGTTATTGTCGCATTTAAAACACCCATGATTATAGCTACATAGAAGTTATATGAAGCTTAAGTAAGGCTTTACAAAGGAGGCAATGAGGGTGGGATTACATAGGAAAATAAATTATCTTTAAGAACTTCCAACTAACTCTAACACAATTATTTTGCTAACATTACATTTAACATTAAGATTTTACTAACTTGACCACCACGTCACTAAGAGAAAGAAAAAATAGTTTCATGTAATGCAACCTGTCACACTAGTGGTGTCATCCAACCACATGTAGGTGGGGTGCGGAAATGCCAAACCCTTTTGTTTCCCACTACTCAGGCTTACGGACTATGACTATTCCACACTTATTCAAATTTAATTAAGTGTTTACAATGTAGCGGAAATAGCATTGCTTCATTTAAATTGTTTATTTATCTTCTTATCATACAGTGGAATCATAAATATCAAAAAATATAGTGTATGGACATTTATAGGGGAGGGGAAACTCCCTAAATAGTATTTCGAATAATATATAAAGTTTTTAATTTTACTTTATAAATATCATGTTTTACAAGTTGTGCAGCCTTATAAAATCGGCCTCCACAAATTACAAAAGTCACATGACAGTCGTGCACCAACTGTGCAACACGTTCTCATCACACGGTTGCCTTATGTCTGTCACATAAAACTATCCACACCAACTTGTTCACCGGAAACCCCAATATTCGGTTTGCCAAACTTCCATCGTGCAATGTTCACCATTATTACCACAGGGTGGGCGCATTGTCCAACCGTAGTGCCACTCACACACGACCTACCTATGCTGTGCCAAACAACCCGACTCTGCCCAAACTGTTAACTGCATGAGCAACTAGAACCTCTGCATGCATGTTCCTTCATCCTCCCTATGACACGACTCATTCACCCAAACTTATCCTTCACTCTGTGGCTGTGTTAACTCCTCACCCTTCATTCCATTTTGTGTATTGAACGAATGTTTGGATGGTTTCCAAATGAATGGCACCCATTTCATATATATACAATCAGTTGATTTATGAATAACCAAAGAGTCATGACCCCTCGGTTGCACCTTGGGTCAGCCTGCCATACGTTCACTCAACCAACATGTGCACAACACTTGACACACCTCCATGAACCTTCACATTTGTTAGTCTACCCATGAGTTGGCCCATCACACATTCAACTAGCCTTTCCGCTCCACATGACAAGACACTTCACTAATCCTTCACTCGCGTCGGCCATCAGTCTGCAACACGTCCCCCGCCCCGCTAACTCAACTCGGTCGACTCGCTTTCCTGGTGACTCGTTCACCCAAGAATTCATCTTTGTGTCACTCAAACGCAACACTCGCTATACTTGGTTGCTCATCTTATTAGCTGAGCACCAACACATCATGGTGCACCCACTACATGCACTTGCCCATATGTTGTCTTTAACTAGTCATTATACATGTGTGAATCCTTAACCGAACATCTTCCACCTGAGTCACCTTTAACTGACAGCCTCCACCTAAGTCACCTTTAACCAAACATGGGTGCCAGTTGCACATCATGTGTGCGTGCATACTATGACCTCAATTTTTCGACTCCCTTGGGTGCTCCCAAATCGAATTCCTAACATCCTCCCCCACTTTAAAAGGGTTTTTATCCTAGACAACACCCATCAAGACAAACTTCATCACCAGGATCAAAATGTCACAAAGTGTCATCAACTCCACCATGAATGTCCATGTTTTCCAACTCCTTGCTGCCATCACACACACCTCCATCAAGGTCCATCAATCCATGTATTGGTAAGTCTCCTCAATCCATGGTCATCAACCACATCCATCATAATCCTCCATGTTTCTCCATCAGTGGAAGGTCGTTCCTTCTAACTCAGCTACATGTTATCACTACAACATCTATCATGTCAATCCACCATGTATCACCATCATGTGAATCTCTACAATGATACTCCAACCCAACACAACATATCTCAGTAAAGGCTTGATATATCTCTAACATAGCTCGATGCATTGCATGCCCCCATCCCTTGAACTAGTCGAGTGACTAGTCCAACTATCACGTCCAATGCATGATAATTCTCCTCCTCATGCCACCATTGGTCGTTCCTCCAGCATCCTGTCACATCATCAAATTCATCGAGAATTCTCCCTATCTCCATCCAATGTTAAGTAAGCCATATCTAAGTCCATGAAGTAGTATCCATCCCATATGAAATATGTTTTCCATCAATTCTACAGTCCATGTGCTTCCCATGGTTATGAACAGACAACCACATCCATCTAAGAATCATGTCTATGTGAGGCCCTTCCCCAAATTCCATTTTTTCATGGTGGTGCAGTCACCTCTCCCTCATCAAGGCACTCTACCCACTCATCTCCAAAGGTCCAGTGCATGACAAGGGCCCGAAAGTTGCCTCCCTGACTCCCATCCACCCAAGTGTAAGATTGGTGAAGTGCTCAAGTAGTCATGCACAACAAAAATCTTTGCTTTTGTGCATCCAAGCTTCTCAAGCTTTTCCGTCGTTAACTGAAAATCATATATGCCCATAGTATACCTGCACTAATCGACAATTCCAGGTGGATCTCTACTTGCATGCTCCTTCCCTTTGCTTGCCTTAGAAGAAGCACTTGGGCCTCCTCTGACCTTAGCACTATCTCGATGAATAATCTTTGTAGAAGTCACAATTTCATGCTTTGTGATAGTGGAACCATCTTTCCACATATATCCTTCTTTTTCTTCATGGCTCTCACAACAAAGTTGGTCATCCTCTTCTCCTTCGTTACTTGAGCCACACATGCAACTCCCCTTTTTTCCACATAGTCATGCTTCACATTCGGGTTGTTCTCATATAAGGTCATCAAAGAAATCCTTGGTCTATATCCCAAGTGACTCTTCCTTACCATTGACACAATCATGGTTTTTCCATCAACTGTAATGAAGAGTATATCACGATTCACCATTAGTATCTCTTGTGGTGTTACTAAGAAGTCCTACTCTAAAACCATAGTATGATCATCTATCTCAATCACCCTTAAATCCAAATTTCCAAACCATAAATCCACTCTCACTTTTGTGTTCTTGAAAACACCAGTCATGCCCTTCATACCAGAGTTAATAGCTTTGAAAGCACTCAATTCCCTTCCCATTCAAGCCCTCTTCTCCAAAGATGTTGTTTCCTTTTTGCTAGGGAAACCTTGTAGTTCCTGTGTCAACCAATGCAACAAAAATTCTTCCCACACACGATCACCTGCACAAAACTCAACCTTAAGGCATATCCATCCTCCCTAGGCTTTGTCTTGCATTTTATCTCAACAACCTTCTTCAACAAGTCCACCTCAAAGTTGTCATTTGACTTATGCTTCAACCTAACTGTCCTCTTAAAGTATGCAACTTCCCCTTTTGGTTCATTCAAACCTGGTGTAGCTTGGGTTCCATCAATCTTGTCTTCTTTCTTATGCTCCTCAATTGCAGCTACTTGGCATACAATGACTTCCTCCACTCGGAGTGCACCCCTCAACCGTAAATCATCCTTCATTGAATGATAGTAATCTCCAATTTTGTCAATATATTCAATCTGAGCTTCCTCTATAACAACAATTTTATATCAAGAAAGTCTCTCTTGATTTCTTTGTCGACTTTACCCTGCAACTTGGCACTTTCCTCCCTTAAGTGAATTCATTCATCCATGATTTCTTGGAGTCTACAGTTTCCTGTTGTATCTTATTGCCAAGTTCCTGAAGTTCAGCAGACCTTCCATGAAGATTGTTGAAGACCTTCCACACATCCACTATCCTGACTCTAATGTTCCCCAAGTGCTCCACTCTTGAACAAGAGCTGCATAGTGTTGTTGCCTCTTGTCCTTCCAATAATTTCAACAACCCTTATATCTTCCATCTTCCTTTATTCAGTCTCACCCAAGCTTGTAGTTTTTCATCCGCTCAATTTCCTAATGTCACATTGCAACCAACTACAATGCTTCAACTTTTTTCAATACCAACTGCAACCACCGTTTTCGTATGTTGCTTCAATCATCAAAGCCCCTTCTGCAAACAAACGATCACTAATACCACCTTCCATGACCCTACGTTAGTCGTGTCTTCCAACCACACATAGGCAAAGTGCGACACCCCAAACTCTTTTATTTCCCACTACTCAATCTTAGGGACTATGCCTACTCAACACTTAGTCAAAATTATTTAAGTGTCCCAATATAGTGGAGAGAACATTACTTCATGTAACTTGTTGCTTTATTTTCTTATCATGCAGCGGAATCATAAACATCAAAATATACAGTTACATTTAGAGGGGAGGGGAAACTACCTAACAAGTCTTCCCAATAATAAATAAAGTCTGCCAGTTTACTTTACAAATATAATGTGATACAAGTTGTCAACCTTCTAAAATAGGCCTGCACGAATTACCAAAGTCACATGACAGTCGTGCACCAGTCGTGCAGCATGTGCCCGTCGCACTGCTGCATTTTGTTATGACACCAAATTGTCCGCACCAACCTGTTCACCGGAAACCCTAATATGCACCATGATACTAGCAACTCAGCTTGAGTGATCAGCTTCAACTGAAGAGATGAAAAATCCATATAAACGGATCCGATGAGGAATCAAACCCCACAGAAATTGACCATGCACCTACAGCTAACTTGAATAGGAACAAGCGATATGCGTATGTCGGGTGTAAATGCATTACGCCAGCTATGAATTTGTAAGGAAGGCATATCGACAGCTCTGTAATCGTTTGTCTACATTAGAAAAGTGTAGATAACATGGTTTTTTATGCCATCCATCATGTGGTGGAAATACAATCATAAAAAGGTCCGTAGTTAAATTCCAAAAGGCCACCTAATTACTTGTACATCCATGTCGGGAATCTCTGGTGACCAGAATTCACGTGTTGCCAGTATTCGTAACTCCAATTCTAAAGATCCCCGTGACAAAACGCTATATAAAGAGGCGTCGGCCGGCCTCAGTCATGCAGACTTTGTGTAATCACTGAATTTATACATTTGATTTTTTTCTTGGTCTCAGAAAGATGAGGGCATCGAACGTTTTACTTTTGGTTGTGTGCTTCTGCTTTGTACTACACTCTTCGAATGCGGAGGCCCCGCCTCGTGTGGAGGGCAGGTCTGATCTCTCGGTTTCGGTTAACGTTACTGTCGATGTGCCTCCTACAGGCCTGGCTGCTTCCCTCGCTTCTGTCGGTGGAGAAAGAGGAAAGACTGCTGACCCCATGGTTGAAAATCATCAAAACCATAATCGTTAGATCAATACTCAAAAACCATAAGAGTGCGTTTGCTATATATTTGAATAAAGGGTCTGCTTTTCTTGCGGTCTTAACAATGTGGAGATTAAATAAAAATGGCTTTTACAGAGTAACGTCTGCCTTTCGCATTCGGCGAAAAGAGTGTTGCGTGAAAGTCCAACTTTCGCCTCTGGCGAAGAGATTGTGCCTATTTGGAGATGTTTTCATATATTATTGCATATTCATGTATACGATTGGTTCTCATATGCATATTTGTTTATATTAAAGAATTGAAATTTGTTTATATTGAGATATTTTCATATATCATTTTATATTCAGGTATATATGATTGTGTCTGACATGCAATTTTTTCTCCATTTCACGGCTTATCCCTTATGGTTTGAACAGTAGGATTTAGTGAAATGTAATTATTATGATAGTGTTCATCATTTGCTGGCAGCATAGTAAAATCAATTTATGTTTTGGTATTTGCATAAAATTTTGGTGATATAATTTTTAGTTTTATAGTTTTTTTTTTTATTATTATTTAATATTTAAATTTAAAAAGAGTAAAGGGAATTTTACTAGACTCGTTCATGAGGCACAATATCTATTGTTAAGGTTTTGCAAATGGGGTAGCAAGTTAAGTGGGCTTGATTGTGGGGAAAACTCCACACTTAAGTGGGCTTGAGCGAGAGGCCATCTAGAATGGACAACCTCTTAGGAAGTCTTGGTTACTGGGTGTAAACCACCCTCAATCCCACTTCTTCACTTCTACACTTCTCTAATAGAAATGGTCATATAAATGAATAATATCTAATATAATACTTAAACTTTATAAAATAAAAATACATTTTTATTCCCATAATTAATATATAAATTTTGCATATTCAATAATATTATAATTTTCTTTCATATATAAATTATTTAAGATTTCTCCTTTAATTTTTTAAATTTTATTTTACGCAATATTAATTTAAATTTTATTGGAAAACTTAGTAAAATTTCAGTCGTCTACATCATCTCGATTAATAAAAAATCCCCGATTAATTAAACTAGCATTTGCACCCGATGTTGCAAAGGAAACGCCGTAAGGCATAGAGTGTGGAAGAATAGCGACATGCGAATGGGCATTGTTGAAAGCAAGGGTGGATGATAATGAGTTGCAATTGAAATTGTTAGTTATGTGTATGCTGAATATGGATATTTTGTAAATAATAGTGTGTAGAAGAATAGTGACATGTGATAATTTCCTTCATTTATATAAATATGATGGTTCTCAAATGAATCTTTAGAAAAAAATTGTATATTAGATGAGATTTCTAACTCTAATGCACATCCAGTAAAATGGTTTTACAGCTGATCTGCCATTTGTTGTATTGGTTGTCACTTGCTATTTTCAAAGTTTTGTATGGTGTAAAATGCTAATTAAGTATTTTAATGCTAACAAGCATCTCTGATAATAATGGAGCCGAAGTTCTGGACAAACCCAGAAAGTGCCACTAAGAATGCATACAACCGGACTGATGGGAAATTTTTAGCAAAGGCACCTGATTTAGGGCCCGATGGCTCCACAGCAGTCGCTGCTATTTTAGTTGATGGGAAAAAACTCTTTGTAGCAAATACAGGGGATTCCAGGGCTGTTATATGTAAAAACGGCATTGCTATTGAGCTGACTGTTGATCATGAGCCAAGTATTGAACGCCAAAACATCGAGAAGGGTGGATTTGTGACACTCCTGCCAGGTACCACTACGAATGTTGTGCAGAGATTAATTTTAATGAGAACATACTTAAATAATTTTATGATTTGTAACTTTCTAATTCTATCTTAATGGTCTAGCTCAAGAGTAACATTTGAATGGTCAGAGGGAGAAACTGTATACTTAATGGCGTTTTTTTTTTTTATATATTAGGAGATGTACCTCGAGTTCATTTAAGTTCAGAACCAGATGTGAGAGACACGACCATAGATGCAACCACAAAATTTCTCATTTTGTCTAGTGATGGATTGTGGAAGGCAAGGCATTTTTTCTAATCATTTACTTATTTGCATAGTTTTTTTTCTAAGTAAGGTCTACTGCTATATTAAGAAAAAGAAAATATTTACAGGGGAATACAATCAGCGAGGAGGCCGAAGCCTGTACTCAAGCATAACCAGCTTTAACCGAGAGATGAGACCTAGTCCAGTAGAGTTTTTGGACCTTTGACATCCTTGACTCAAAATTACAAAAACTGTAGTCTGACTGGCTTGACAGAGCCAGGTTACAATATGAACCATTAAGCTTAGATAAAAGATTGCTGAAGCCATGGACTTACAGCAATGGCCCAACACAAAACTACAAAAAAGATCAAAAACCATATCCTAAGATTCAGCTTTAAGACTGTAGAAAAACTAGAACAGAGCACCCATGATTAGATTGGCTGGTGGGAGGAGGCCTCCTGCCTTCCATTGTCTGGGCTGGGTGGGCCAAGCCAAATCATCGAGTCATCTTCATGCTGAGTCTGGTATTCCGGAATTGGTGAATCCTCATCAATTAAGTCCTCGACCTCCATTTTTGAAGCAGGCGGTGGCGGGACCTCTTCTACTGAGGCAGCGTGGCTGGTCGAGCCCAGTCTTGGAGCCCAAGTTCTGCCGACGTTCCTCTCTGCATTGGAAAATGGAAGTGGCTGGAGTTCTTCCACAGGAGCATCAAAGCCCGAAAGGTCTTGAGCAGCTTGCTGGGGAACTGGCCCGCGAACTCGGTGCATCACGCCATTCTGATCAGCCAGAAGGATGTCGCAATCCTGGACAAATTCCACTGAAGGGGAGCTTGAGGTGGAACGTTCAGGATCCTCTTCTGAGATAAAAACAGTGAAGGTAACCACAACTTCAGGACGGACGAGACCACTGGGAAACCGAAACCTGAATGTCTGATAAGTGCCCTGAGGAAGGAGACACTCTTGCTCTGAGCTAGAAGATGAAGGGGGCTCTGCAGAAATGGCCGGGATTGGATACAGATCATCCAGAATTACGCGGGTACCCGTTCTTCCGCCGTGTCTTGGGACCCCTCTGAGGCGCGACATAGCTTGGAGAATGAAAATAACTAGATACTCGAGCAGCCAAAGAGAAATTACAGTCAGGCCGCCTTCATACCAAATGTTGAAAGTCGGAATAAGGAAATTCTGTGCAGGGGCCAGCCGGTGGAAACCCATATAACAGTGATCCTTCTGTCTTAGCACGGGGGAGAGGCCTTGGGCCTTTCGCCCCTCTCCTACCCAAGCCCGAACCGCCATTCTGGTCATTAAAGCGAGTTCCTCCCGCTCAATTCGCAGACGAAGAGCCATTAAACACTGCATTAATCCTCTGATTTCTATACAGGCTCTCTTGTACAGACGCCAGCGATGGCTGGTGCTTATAGCTGGCATGGCGCGTGCCATTGCAAGGGACAATTAAAGACACCCGCATCCGGGTTACTTATTTGCATAGTTACTGTTAGATGCATATTTTTTTTTTCGCAAACTCATCTCATGGGAAAAAGCATCTAGGAAATTTTTTGATTACTGTATTGTCATTAATTTTACTCGAATAGTTCCTCTGAATATCAAAGAGGTTCTTTTTTGAAGTGCTTAAAGAAAGATGCCCCAAGTAACTGCATTGCAAAGAGAGGATTTCTTGTCCCTAGGTGCCAGATCCGAGGGGCATTTATCTGCCCAGTCCCTGGAATTGCACATAGTGTCACCCCTTAACTTATGCTATAGGAATGCAGAAAACTGTAGCGAGAATGGAGGTAAGGTGGTTGGCTTAACATTCCGTCGACCTCACCAGTTGAATCAATGCCTGTTGGGAAAATAAAATCTTCTATGGAGATGATACGTAATTATTAACATAAATACTTTTAAAACATCAAAGAATATAGATCAAATATTCTGAAGTTTCAATCGAGATCACAATTTCTCCAGAAGGAAAAACACATTGACAGCAAGTTTAGTTATGTCAAACTAGATTAAACCTAGCGATTGGGAAGAGGTAGAAGAACGACTGAGAATAGCAATAAGGAGGTGCATAGAGCATCTCTGAAAAACCTAAAATCTGTAATGAGCTCAAATGACCAAAACAGGTCAACAGGACTGGGAAGAACAACGATTGACTGCCTAGAGCATCTCTGAAACAGTCTAAAATCTATGTTAAGGAAAGAAAGGAAAAGTAGAGAATAAGATGGAAAAGGGATCCGGGTGGACTCAAAAAGGGGGGAAAATCCAGAGGTGTTATCCCTAGACAATGAAGTAAGTTAGAGGAAAGCATTCCAGTAGTAGTGTTGCACCAGAAAATGTTTCGTGGAAGTAGCTAGGACTTGGGAAGTTTGAGGAAGAGCAATAACGAGGTCAGAGTGAGAGCCAGAAGAGGAGCCATCATCACTGTAAACCGCAACAAACATGCCAATGCTGAGCTAATAATGGGCCAACGAGAGGAAAAAATATTTTCAAGGATTGAGTTCCAAGTCATATTTATTATTATTTGGACATCTAATTTCATTCTGTCATATTTCACTATTCAATATTCAGGATTGTATGGAATCCTATGACAATTGCAAGGCAGATAACCATGAGAACATAGTTAACTTCAGGTGAATAGATCTAACCCTCGTAATTTTGTGAGGTATGCACAATATTCACTCGAGGGAAGCAACTAAGAGCCATGGACTATCTTATGATTGAGAATGTTGCTGTAATCAATGCTTGACTGGCTACAATGGCTGCTAAAGTGGCTACAGTACAAATTTCCGAGGACAAAGGATAAAAAGGAGTTACTATTAAAATTTAAAATTCCCTCTTAACAAACTCTACCTAGGATTTCTTGAAAATTTTAATTTACCAGCCTTTTCATTTCATCAAAAGATAAGAGCCTTACTGTAAAAGAAGGATTGAAACTGAAAAGTAATGAGCTGTTATCATTTTTTTCCATTCCGCTAGTCACAAAACATTAAACATGTATGTACCAGTTCACTCTACATGATTCATGATTTATTGCGGAAATGGTAAAAAACTCAATGCTTATTTCTTCTGATCTCAACAGAAATTTGCATTTTGAAATCTTATAAATCTATTAAAATAGTAACAATAGTACAAAATTATATATTATTTTTGAGTGATCAGGAACTTTAAGGCCCTAAAAGCTTTATTATGAGTAAAAGCTTATAATTTCATTATCTTCTAACAGTTTTGTGTGAACGAACTCTAAATTTCTTGCACCATTCTAACTTGAAGTAAAAGCACAAGTGGTATATTGTAGGGAGACAAAGTCAACCTGCAATTGTTTTGGAGAAACCTGTAGAGCTTGTCAATCATTAATCCTTCAAAAGGCCCAGTGATCTTATTAGTCTTCAATGTGGTTTTTCCTAGAACATACACAAACCTTGTATTCTTTGCCAATTCAATCTACTACAAATCCTCATCTAAGAGTATTTACTTTCTTCCACTGTATTTTTGCTTGCATAACTTATGTCATGTGAGGAGGAATGAGTTCCTCTAAGCTTGAGATAGTCTTTTATGCTTTCAAAAACCTGGTTGATAAATTCAGATCCTTCAATGTTTGGACATCTTTGTAACCAGATTGGGCTACACATTTATATACACCTTTTGGCTCTAGTTTTCCAACCATAAATCTATCCAACAAAAGTATTGACACCTTTTGGCTCTAGTTTTCCAACCATAAATCTCTCCAACAAAAGTATTGTCTTGACTGGAACCATTCTTATGGTGACAATGACAAGAACTTCATGCCGAGACCCCACATTCTTTACATAATGCTCAATAATCGGTGGTAAGTCAGAAATAAGGTCACTGCAAAAGAAATGAATTCCTGGTACAAGTGAATTCACCCCGACAACCAATCCATTCAAACCTTCTATGCTGAGTTTTCTCTGTGCTAAATATTTATACTTTTTCTACCTTCCTTATTTCCAAGAGAACATTATTGTCAGAAAAATTTTTGCAATGATGAAGGGACACCAACCACCCTGTGGCGCCTTATTCAATACATATGATAGATAAACTCCTTCAAAGATAGCAAAAAACAGAGTGAAGGGTGATATAAGAAAAACATGCATGTTCCAACCCACAAGCATGACGAAAATTGTTGCAATTAGGAAGGGACACCAACCTCCCGGGGCCCAAATCGAAGCATTGATTCTTAGTGACACAAAATATGCAAAGATGCATTATAGTATTACAAATTAGCAATGTATACATGGGCAAGAATTCTCTTCTAATCGAATAGAATGCTAAAACAGACAGTATGTGGAAGCAGAATGATAAATCAAGAAAATTGAAAAATGTGTGTATTGAACCTCATAGCTATCCCCTTTCTCCAAGACCTTCACATAAAAAATTTGCAATTTTTCTATTTCAGACATAATCAGCCTTTGAATGCCTAATGATTCCTGCTGTGTTGGCAATGCCTCCAAATCAGAATCAAATACTTGCAGACAGAACTTTTGGCTTGAGTCACATGATGATGATAGTGCTTTCAACCTGCCCTGAAGAGTCTCATGCTTTGTGGAAGGTTCTCCCATTCCAGCACAGTTCTGACGTCTAATCCTTTTATCAGCAGCCATCATGGCAGACAAAGATCTCAAATCTAGCCTACCCTTCAAAAAACTCTCCTTTATTCGAACATCTGTAAAGTTTGGCAAGTTAAGAAGTGGTGCTAATTTGTCATAAACTGGCGGAATTTCAAAAGTAACTCCCTCTGCTATCTCCAATAAACCAAATGTTGTTGTATGAGGACCATGTTCTGGAGCAATGTCAAGATGGTTGTAATTCCACAGATTCTGGACTGCATCATCTATGTGAGGACCTGCCAAAGGAGGAATGTCTAATCCATGTGGAGTCCTCTCATCTTTTAGAACCATCTAAGAGCCATGACTTAATTTCCGACCTTTCCTGTTTTATGTACGCTTTGTAGTGGAGGGACCTATGTGGGCAGCAACAGCTACTGCTGCTTTCAACTTATTGGCTTTGTTGAACTTTTGTGTATGTTCCCCAAGTATGGCCTGATAATATTCCTCTGATATGTGCTTCTCAAAGTCATCACCATCTTCATCATTGCTGTCTGCATCTTTCCGTGCAGATGAGTTATAACCAGCCTCTGGTTCAACATGGTACCGTTTTCTTTTTAAAACCATCTCTGATGGTAAATCCGATGGCCTCTCAACTCGAACACCATTTATTTGTGCAAGCACTGTGTCATAACCTGCTTCATTAAAGTCAAAAGAAACAGAACATAATGATCAGAGATGTTAATCAAATTATCCCAACCCAACCACTGTTACATTGTTGTTAAACAAGAAAGTAAAGAAATTTCATACAATGATCTCTACCTAGTTATGATGGACAAAAATAAGGGAAGCCCAAAAACACACCAATAGATTTCTATAATTCAAAGTAACAAATCAACATCATCTTTATGGCACCTTTAATTCCATTACTCTCATCTTAAATACAACCATTGGAAATTCAATACCAGAAACAGGGACCTTTCATGAGGGAGAAGGTGGTGTTATTCTTTCGGATAGCTAGAAAACTAAACAATCAAGGCTAACTAATCAACACTCACAAAATAAATAAAATGGTGAATATTGTTGTAAATAATTTTCCATGACTAGCGGGGCCAATCACTTCAAACAATTTATAAATGGATGATGAATATCTTGGGGCAAAAATAAAAGGTAATTGACACAAAGGTGTATGAAAGGTTCGTGTAACAGACAAGAGTATATGGCCTTCCCATAGGTTACAAGAAGTTGTACCTTGTTAAAAGCAGTAGCAATTTTAATGTGCAGGTTAAAAGGTAGAGCTTCCCATTCCAAAGAGTTTGGAG
Organism: Pinus tabuliformis; assembly: GCA_031772625.1. NCBI lineage: Eukaryota > Viridiplantae > Streptophyta > Pinopsida > Pinales > Pinaceae > Pinus > Pinus tabuliformis. The sequence continues at coordinate 553,948,575 of CM062810.1, read as the reverse complement.
ATTCAATACAGGCAACGCGACAACTTTCAACGGGTACAAGCCTCGAGGTAGCATTACTCTATGGGCTAGTAAGAAACACTAAAAATTCAGTATTGGCTAATCAATAGCCACAAAATTCATAAAATGACAAAAATTGATGTGAACGAGTCTAGGTCGGGCCGTGAAGAAAATCATTTTAGACAGCGATAAAATAGGATTACAAATCTCCGAGGGAAATAATGGAGGTAATTAACAGCAAATACCACCAAGGTCATGCAACGAATAGTACTAAACATACGATGGCCATTAACCCACGTGGCTACAGTTTGGATCTTATGCTCGGAGGGCGACCGTGATTGTCCAGGCTAAGATACAGCTAGATTCTTGTTCCTGCTACTAAAAACTAATGCAATCACACCTACCAGTGCCTAGTGGATCTTGTTATGCTCATACCTACCGGTGCCTAGTGGATCTTGTTATGCTCATACCTCCCAGTGCATATGCAATAAATAAATATAATTTAAACAAACAAACAAAAAAGAACACGGGCGTCATAAAATTAAGAGCGGGAATTCATGTCCAATAACTAAATAACCTCTACTCAATGCAATTGTGCATAGAATACGTAGACAAGGTACTAACAACAAGAATGAATGTACCTGAAATGGAGACTAAAGAAACTGTTATCACCTCCAGGAGCAGTGATTAGACTTGTACCCTACTCTCTTGCAATTTTACATAAACAGTAGATCAATTACAGCCAAAATTGAACCACAATTACAACAAAACCCTGAATTTAAATAATAATGAAATTTGCAAAAACCTTGAAAATTCACAGACAATGTGTCGGATGTCGTGAACCACCAGGAAAAAAAAAATTATAATTTCTACAAAAATTAGATAGGATTTGCATCACTCAATTAACACAACTAAATAACCTAACACTGAGTAAACCCAATTTCAGCCCAACAACAAAAGAACATAACCCCAAAACTGGATCACAAACGAGCTGTAAAAAAGTTGTACCTTTGGCAGGGCGCCTGCATGATAATTTGTGCTGAAACCCTCGGAAATTCAGCGGCGGAGGGTTTGTATTTCGTTTGGGAATCGAACCGACGAACAACGGGTAGTTAATATCTCGAGTGCCTCGAGGCTCCTTACACTAAAATAAACCTACTAAACTTGTAAGAACGATGGAGAAATCTAGCTTTTGAGGATATGCGGGGGTTTGGACCTGGCCATATCTTCTTCTACCATATTTCCAATGCTATGCCGCTTGCTTGCTTCTTGTTTATTCTGAGATACCACTTACCCCGTGTGAAAGCTGACTTTATCAAACGAGATCATCCAGACACAACAAGAAGATCATACCCAAAGGTATGGTGATGGGTTGGCTCGATACTTCCGACCTTGAATTTGACAACAATAAGATCATGCCCAAAGGTATGGTGATGGGCTGGCTCGATACTTCCGGCCTTGAATTTGACAATGGCAACAGTAGGGCTTTCTCTCACGATGCTCATGGATCCCCCTGGCATGATATCCACATCTTGGAAGTTTCTCGTTTTGCTTAATGAACAGAGAGCGCAAGAGGGTTTTGCTTAATGAATAGAGAGCGCAGGAGGATTCGGAGTGCAATGCATACTTGCCAGATGACAGATGCGATGCATGGCCAGATGCCAGATGCAATGCGTGGCCAGGGATAATGAATCAAACACTTCGAATCAAACGGTGAATATTAATTCCATCGTCTAACAACGAAATCAATGGCGAAGAAAGTATAGACACTAAGTGCTCACCTAGATGAGGATCTAAATTGGTGAGAGTTAGTCCTGGCTATTTAGTATTGTTTTTATATTACAGTACCATTTCTTATTAACAAACGAAAAAAGATAAGATAAGACTAGTTTTATTAATGGCAGTGGGTGACCAAAAGAGAGGTCAACAAGGCTCAAAAGTACACTAGTTACAACATACTGTGGAAGTGCCCATTACTTGTCATTAGGTATAGATGTAAAAAGTATAGGAGGGAGAAGAAGCATCCACATCTGTATCAATCACTCTGTAGCTACTGATGCGTTGCTTAATAATGTCACCTAGGGAGTGCCTGGGTAGTACCAATCTATAGTCTACATATTTAAATTAGTGCTGGAAAGGGGTTTAGAAAATTTCAGTCCTTTCATTAGTTGAGTAGGGTTTGATTCCCAACTTAAATCGTAATCTAGAATGAGATTCTTGACTTTGCCCACAATGAAACTCTCTAAATTAGCTAATTTGTAAGTCTATTTCAATTGTTACCAACCTATATCCTTTATGAGCTGGATGATAGGTATCACGCCTCATTACGAAATGTATATATATTTTTATTATCTTATTTTTGAGCCCTGGGGTTGGCTTGATTGGCCTTGGAGTTAGACATTGAACTTCTCAGAAATGGGATGTCACAAGTTCAACTCTTACAATTCCTTTGGGGTTATGCACTGTAATCAATGCTGATGGTCTACCTGGTTTACCATCTATGAATCATGGGGAATACTTGTAATCAATGCTGATGGTCTACCTGGTTTACCATCTATGAATCATGGGGAATACTTGTAATCAATGCTAATGGTCTACCTGGTTTAGCATCTATGAATCATAGGGAATACTTGGAAGGTCTCTGTGAATTTAACAACATCTATTTAAATTTTATAGTTGATTGTATTGTGACATGTATTGTTTTGCAATCGCTAGTCAATCAAAAATTAAAATTATACATTAAATTGGAGCAGGTTCAAAGTTTCTTTCCATTTTCCAAATTGCATATGTTTATCTCAATTTCCTAACTTGATTGTAACTTGTGAAACAATTTCGTTTTTTCCTCTATTGGTTCTATTATGGTGTTTCTACTTGCATTGACTTCATGGGTTAATTTCCTGTGTTTTATCTTTGGCATATGATATATATTGTTAATTGTAACAATGATCTGCATCAATGAACAAGATTTTTCTAGTTGTGATATATTGCCATGTCCATTTCTCAAACCTCAAAGGTGAAGATTCTCCAACATTTTACTTCTCACATATAATGAATTTCTTGTTTTCCCCCATCATATTTCTAGTTGAATATGTTTCATGCGTAAATACACTATTTTTCAAATAGCTTAAACTGTTCATATATTTCCTATACTTATATGTTCATTTGTCTCTTGCACCTATCCAAAGAAAAAATGCCCAATAGTAGCATTACGTCATGGCATAAAGCAATAGTGCTTCCTTATTGCAAAAATTGCGTTTGTGACAAATCGTTATCATTTTTGATAATTTCCTTGATTTATATAAATATGATGGTTCTCAAATGACTCTTTAGAAAAAAATTGTATATTAGATGAGATTTCTGACTCTAATGCACATCCAGTAAAATGCTTTTACAACTGATCTGCCATTCGTTGTATTGGTTGTCACTTGCTATTTTCAAAGTTTCGTACGGTGTAAAATGCTAATTAAGTATTTTAATGCTAAAAAGCATATCTGATAATAATGGAGCCGAAGTTCTCGACAGACCCAGAAAGTGCCATCAAGAATGCATACAACCGGACTGATGGGAAATTTTTAGCAAAGGCAGCTGATTTAGGGCCCTGTGGCTCCACAACAGTCACTGCTATTTTAGTTGATGGGAAAAAACTCTTTGTAGAAAATACAGGGGATTCGAGGGCTGTTATATGTAAAAACGGCATTGCTATTGAGCTGACTGTTGATCATGAGCCAAGTATTGAACGCCGAAACATCGAGAAGGGTGGATTTGTGACACTCCTGCCACGTACCACTACAAACGTTGTGCAAAGATTAATTTTAATGAGAAATTTTTTTGATTTGTAACTTTATTAATGGTCTAGCTCAAGAGTAACATTTGAATGGTAACAGGAGAAACTGTATACTTAATGGTGTTTTTTTTTAATATATTAGGAGATGTACCTCGAGTTCATTTAAGTTCAGAACCAGATGTGAGAGACACGACCATAGATGCAACCACAAAATTTCTCATTTTGGCTAGTGATGGATTGTGGAAGGCAAGGCATTTTTTCCAATCATTTACTTATTTGCATAGTTACTGTTACATGCATATTTTTTTTTCGCAAACTCATCTCATGGGAGAAAGCATCTAGGAAATTTTTTGATTACTGTATTGTCATTAATTTTACTCGAATAGTTCATCTAAATACCAGAGAGGTTCTTTTTTGAAGTTCTTAAAGAAAGATGCCCCAAGTAACTGCATTGCAAAGAGAGGATTTCCTTTCCCTAGGTGCCAGATCCGAGGGGCATTTATCTGCCCAGTCCCTGGAATTGCACGTAGTGTCACCCCTTAACTTATGCTATAGGAATGCAGAAAACTGTAGCGAGAATGGAGGTAAGGTGGTTGGCTTAACATTCCGTCGACCTCATGAGTTGAATCAAAGATGCATTATATTATTACAAATTAGCAATGTATACATGGGCAAGAATTCTCTTCTAATCGAATAGAATGCTAAAACAGACAGTATGTGGAAGTAGAATGATAGGTCAAGCAAATTGATAAAATGTGTGTATTGAACCTCATAGCTATCCCCTTTCTCCAAGACCTTCACAAAACAAATTTGCAATTTGCGTATTTAAGACATAACCAGCCTTTGAATGCCTAATGATTCCTACCGTGTTGGCAATGCTTCCAAATCAGAATCAAATACTTGCAGACATGATTTTTATTTTCAACTTTGCCATACCGCTGCAAATGTTTGGTAATTTTTTGGTAATCCTCCGTATCTCTTCCAACGTTGGTGAATGAATGCGGCTTTTGTGAATAGATTCAAGTACAGTTTTTTGTTCTAGCGTTGGCTTCCATCGATGAGTGGAGCCTCTCGTTGTATTTTTCCGTATAGAGATGGATCGATGAATTAATATAAGAATAAGAGATGGATCAACAAAATTCAAAAACACAGGCAGATCCATAAATCTAGCACTCTAAAAAAACAATAAATACCTGATAGTTTTCTGGTCATTGTTGGGTTATTGTAGCCTTCATATTATTCACTAGTGCAGCAACAACTCCACCCCACCAATGGATTCGATGATGAGAGGAGGAGCTCAATGAAAGTAAGATGAGATATATGAAACCCGCCTATGGAGGAAAGTAAATCGAAAGACTCTTTATATAAAACCTAGAAATGGGCAGAGAAATTAGAGGAATTAATGGAAATATGGATCGGTTGATTACTCTGAAATGCGATGGGATCAATTGTGATGGGAAGGCCGTTGAGTGGACCAAGTCTCCCCGTAAAGCATTCCAAGGGAGCCACGTACCTTAGCCAATTACGTGTAAGCGCTCCTTTCTTGCGCCGCGGCCAGATGCGAGATGCCATGCGCGGCGAGGGATAATGAATCGAACACTTAGAATCAAACGGTTAATATTAATTCCATCGTCTAACAACGAAATCAATGGCACAGGGCACTGGAAGGGAGTCCTTCCGAGAAGAACGCCGTAAAATAATTACAGTTTTTGCAAAGAAGTGAGTCCCAAGTTTTTTCGATAACCCACACTCGACGGGCATTCCAATGATCTATCACTTTTTTTTTTAGATATATACTATCGAATTTCCGCCATAAATTCTTAGAGAATGCTTTAACTATTAAATTTTCGATGCAAATCACATCGAACGATTACAATAAATTATCAGCCAAAGGATTAAAGGATTGGGTACTATGTTTTACCATGTGAAACCGGTGACCATAAGAGTTTTGAAATTCCGAAGTATTATTCATTTAAACTTCAAACCAGCATCCCCAAATAAAAATTGTATAAGCAAATTCTAACATAGCACAAAACCCTAAAACAATTGCACTCCTCCCTCCTAGCTATCTTATATTATTACAATGAGAAATTCGATGCCTTTCTCAGACATTATGGTCACTCGGGACCATCCAAAATTTAAAATGGGCGCATGAACTGTAAAAGCAGATAGTAATCATATAAAACGTTTTAACTAGGCACCCTAAAAATTAAAATGGTTGCATCAATGACCCAAAAAAAAGCAGACAGTACTCATATAAAAGCAGATAGTAATCATATCAAATCATTTAAATGGGCATGCTAAAAATTAAAATGGCTACATCAACGGCCAAAAAAATAGCAACGATATAAAATGTTTTAGATTTTCAGTAAAACGAGGGCGAAGGTGATGTTTAGCTATATGTATCTCACAGAATTCATGTATTTCTCAGACATTATGGGAACTCATATAGCGTTAACAAAAATAAGTGATAAAGTCAGACAGGTTGGGTGCAAAACTATAAATGTGATAGCCGGAATTTATGGGAGCCCTGCTCCTTATACATCAATGTGCATGCATTGAATCATATACGTTTGTGTAGATGAATTGTATTATTATCAACGAAGCGCTGAACTACTGAACTAACCATTTAGGAAGTGAAAAGGTTTGGCAACTATAAGTAGAAATCATAACATTTTTAAAACATTTCAAATTGACGTGATGAAATTAATATAAAAAAAAGAGATGGATCAACAAAATTCAAAACACAGGCAGATCCATAAATCTAGCGCTGTAAAAAACAATAAATACCTGATAGTTTTCTGGTCATTGTTGGGTTATTGTAGCCTTCATATTATTCACTAGTGTAGCAACAACTCCAGGTTCTTTTTTGAAGTTCTTAAAGAAAGATGCCCCAAGTAACTGCATTGCAAAAAGAGGATTTCCTTTCCCTAGGTGCCAGATCCGAGGGGCATTTATCTGCCCAGTCCCTGGAATTGCACGTAGTGTCACCCCTTAACTTATGCTATAGGAATGCGGAAAACTGTAGCGAGAATGGAGGTAAGGTGGTTGGCTTACATTCCGTCGACCTCACCAGTTGAATCAAAGATGCATTATATTATTATAAATTAACAATGTATACATGGGCAAGAATTCTCTTCTAATCGAATAGAATGCTAAAACAGACAGTATGTGGAAGCAGAATGATAAGTCAAGCAAATTGATGAAATGTGTGTATTGAACCTCATAGCTATCCCCTTTCTCCAAGACCACAAAACAAATTTGCAATTTGCGTATTTCAGAGATAATCAGCCTTTGAATGCCTAATGATTCCTGCTGTGTTGGCAATGCTTCCAAATCAGAATCAAATACTTGCAGACAGAACTTTTATTTTCAACTTTGCCATACTGCTGCAAATGTTTGGTAATCCAACGTTGGTGAATGAATGCCGCTTTTGTGAATAGATTCAAGTACAATTTTTTGTTCCACCGTTGGCTTCCATGAGCTTCTCGTTGTATTTTTCCATACAGAGATGGATAGATGAATTAATATAAGAAAAAGAATGGAACTACTACACACCTACATGTTGACTCTTAGTTAGAGCATGTGACTGCATGCAAGATTCCTTTTGCATGTTGGAACTACTACACATCTACATGTGGACTTTTAGTTAGAGCATGAGATTGCATGCAAAATTCCTTTTCCATGATTTACTCCTTGATTTACTCCTTGATTTGCTCCTTCTTTAACTCCGCAACTGACTAGTTATCTCCGGAACTGGTTGTAGGTGTTGAGTCTTCTCATTGATCACCACTATAGTCATTACCTTGGGATCTTCACCCAGTAATGCTATATCATGAGCATTGTAACATAATTTTCAATAGAATCATTCTTTTCTTCTTTCGATTTTCTTTTAGTGCTTTTGCTCTGCAAAGCTGTGTGTTCAACCTTTACTAGCTAGATTCATCTGTGCAGGTTTTCTAACACATTTACATGGTATCAGAGCCCACAGGTTGCTAGATAAAAGGCGCATCAGTACTTTATTTTGCAAGTATTACAGCTTGGAGATCGAAGATTGACAGAAAAATGGAGTTTCCCAAAGCATCGATCCTAACACCGTACAACTATCATGAATGGAAGGATCAAATGGCTCGATACCTTCGTCATAAAGGGTTGTACAGGATTACCATGGCTACAGAAGTGGAACCCACTTCAGCCATAGAGAAATCCAAGTACCTCAACCGTATGGATGAGGCCCACGGATCCATATGCATGTGCATCTCTCCAGAGTTGCAGTTTCATCTATCTGCCTGCAATACTCCCAATGAGATTTGGAAAAAGGTTGAAGAGCTCTACGGGAAACAGGATGAGATGAAAGGACATCTGCTCGAAGTGGAGCTGCTATCATTGGATCCACGGAACTATGACAGAATTCAAGATTTCTTCACCAAATATAATGATTTATTGCTGCAACTCAAGGGTTGTGGAATTGACAAATCCAAGGAGGAGAGTCGCCAAGTTCTCTCTATTATGTCAAAGCTCGGACCGGAATACTCCGTCTTTGTGTCTACATTTCATTCAGTAAGGCTCGCAACAGGTAAATCCTACACTATGCCTTCTCTCAAAGAATTTATGGAGTCTCTTATTTTTGAGCAAGATAAACTCATTGGCATGGGGAAAATCAAACCTCCAAAAGCACATGCACTTGCTGTGCATGATGGCAGCCACAATAAAATTCACAGATCTGATTCAAATCAGAAAAATCAGCAGCAGAAAGACAAAGGAAAAGCACATTCCCATCCAAAGAAGGAAGGGTACACCAAGCCCTTCAATGACTCCTCCGGCTCGAGAAATGAGAAAGGGAAGAAAGGAAACAGATGCACCTACTGTCAAAGAGGATTCCATCCAGAATCCTCTTGCATGAAGAAACAAATTGACCAAATGGCAGAAATCCTTCAGAAGCATAACCTTGGGGACCACATCCCTCAGGGCGCCAAGAAGAAAACTGAGGATCCGCCACACGGAAAAGGTAACAATTTTCATGCTTTAGTTGCAATTAATTCTTCTCCTGATGCATGGATTATAGATTCTGGTGCATCACATCATATGGCTGCTGCAAAGGAAGTATATTCCTCTTTGGATACATGCAAAGGACCTCCCATCCTCATGGGAGATGACTCACCTATTGAGGTCACCGGAAAAGGTAGAGTGGAACTTTTACACGGAAGCTTTGAAGATGTGCTTCATGTTCCAAAACTTTCGGTAAACCTGCTTTCAGTTTATCAGATCACTCATTCCGGCACCGGAAAGAGAGTGGAATTCACTCCAGATGCAGTGAACATATATGATCTACATAGCAATGTCAAAATTGCAACTGGTGAGGTAAACAATGGAGCCAGACTGTATACATTTTCTGAATTTATTGAATCTGAATCCTCCTTATTGCTTACACATGCTGATGATAGTAGTAGGCTTTGGCACGAGAGGTTTGGTCACTTAAATTACAGGTATATGCAGCAGCTAAGCAAGAATGAGATGGTGGAAGGCTTGCCAAATATCAGTTTCTCCAAAAGAGTTTGTGAAGGGTGTGTTCTTGGCAAACATCCCAGAGAAAAGTTTGACACCGGCAAGACTCACAGAGCATCCTCTCCTCTAGATCTGATCCATAGTGATCTCATGGGGCCTTTTCCTCATCCTTCCATCAACAAAGCAAGGTATGTGCTTACATTTATTGATGATTTCTCACGGTATACTTGGGTGTATCTTCTCAGGAACAAATCTGAAGTTTTTGAGCACTTTGAAGATTTCAAAGCACTAGTTGAGACACAGTCAGAGAGAAAGATCAAAGCCCTCCGTACAGACAATGGGGGGGAATATGTTAACACAGCACTTCAGAACCTTTGCCTTCAGTCCGGCATACAGTTGCAGTACACAGTTCCATACACTCCGCAGCAGAACGGAGTTGCTGAGAGAAAGAATCGATCTCTCAAAGAGATGGCTTCCTGCATGTTGCATGCCAAGTCACTGCCTCATAAGCTTTGGGCCGAAGCACTTAATTGTGCTAACTACATCCAGAACAGATCTCCTCATAGGTCTGTCAAGGACCAGACCCCCTTTGAGGCTTGGAGCGGCACTAAACCAGAGGTCACTCACCTCCGTGTTTTCGGCTCTCGAGCATGGGCCCGGATCCCCTCTGAAAAGAGGAAAGCTCTTGATCCACAGAGCATTGAGTGCATCTTTGTTGGATACCCTGATGGTGTGAAGGGATATCGACTATTGATACCCTCTACGGACAAGCTCATCATTGAGCGAAGTGTCAAATTTGAGGAAAGTCTCTCGCATGCACCTCAAGCGCCGCATGCAGACACTTTTTATCTACCTCATGTCCGAGATGATGACTCAGTGCATTCAGATGCAGATACAGATCATGCAGATGCCGAGGAAGAGCATGCAGATGCAAAGACAGAGTCTTCAGATACAAATCTAGTGCATGCAAATGATGATCCACATCCAAGCCCAGATCGAGCTTCCAGTAGTGAATCATATTCCCCTGTTATAAATCAGAGAACAAGGAGCTTACGTGAGATATATGCACAAGACCAACCAGCTGCTAGAAATGGTCTTGTGGGGGATAATTCTGATATGCAGAGGACTAGCTCAGAGTTTATTGAGCCTCCTCTTGTCCTCACTGCCACTGAACCATCGCCCTCCTGGCATTGTCATTTGGTTCAGTCTTCTGATCCACAGTCTTATGCTGAGGCTGCTGGGCATCCATCTTGGGAGTCCGCCATGGAGGAGGAGTATAACTCCCTCCTTGAGAACCAGACTTGGGATCTGGTCCCCCTTCCTTCAGGAAGGAAACTTGTCCGATGCAAATGGGTCTACAGGACCAAGAGTGCTGCAGATGGGCAAATCACCAGACGGAAAGCAAGGCTAGTAGCCAAAGGCTTCCAACAAGTGCATGGCATTGATTATGACGAGACCTTTGCTCCAGTAGCAAAGATGGATTCCATACGCCTTACACTTGCCATTGCGGCTGCCCAGCGGTGGGAAGTACATCAGATGGATGTGAAGAATGCCTTTCTTCACGGAGACCTATCTGAGGAGATCTACATGGAGCAGCCACATGGTTTCATTCAAGATTCATCTTTGGTCCGCAGACTGAAGAAATCTCTCTACGGCCTTAAGCAAGCCCCGAGAGCTTGGTACGCGAAGATGGATTCTTTTCTCTTATCACAAAACTTTGAAAGATGTAAGTCTGATCCGAATGTTTACATGCTTAGGACACAAAATTCTCTTCTTATCTTAGTTTTGTATGTAGATGATCTCCTAATCACTGGCAGCTCAGCTTCAACCATTGCTACAGTCAAGAGGGCCTTGCATGATAGGTTCTTGATGACGGACATGGGTCCATTACACTTCTTTCTTGGTCTTGAGATCAGCCAGAATGCCACAGGCATCAAACTCTCTCAGGCTAAGTATGCACGGGATCTCCTCGAGAGATTTCGCATGACTGACTGCAAGCCAGCACCGACTCCTTTTCTGTCTGGGGTCCGCCTTGAGGATGGAGGTGACACTCCATTAGTTGACAGCACTCTCTACCGACAGCTAGTGGGGAGCTTATTGTACCTCACCCACTCCAGACCAGATCTCTCATATGCAGTAGGGGCAATTTCCAGATACATGCAGGAGCCGCATGAGCTACACTGGAATGCTGCCAAGCGCATCCTCCGATATGTGCAGGGCACCATCACCTTCGGGATTCACTATGCAGCAGGCACTGCATTGAATCTCCTTGGCTTCACAGATTCTGATTGGGCGGGAGACAGCATTGATCGCAAGTCCACCTCCGGATATTCACTCAGTCTAGGATCTGGCCCTATCTGTTGGTCGAGCAAGAAGCAGGCTGCTATTGCTCTCTCTTCAGCTGAGGCTGAGTACCGAGGAGTAGTCAACATCACCATTCAGGCTCTGTGGCTACAACACTTCCTCACTGAGTTGGGCGTCCAGTTCCACCAGCCCATTGTCATCTGGTGTGACAATCAGAGCACTCTCAAATTTTGCAGGGATCCAGTACAGCGGCAGCGGACGAAGCACATAGAGATCCATATGCACTACATCAGAGACTTAGTACATGATCGGGTCATTGATCTGCAGTTCTGTCCTTCAGCAGAACAGACTGCAGACATCTTCACCAAGACATTCACTGAGCAGAAGTTCCGCTCTTTGCGTGATCGTCTTGGAGTGAAGGACACGGTTGCTTAGCAACAATATTTTTCTTCCTCTTTTCTTTTGATTACATTGTATTTTGAGGGGGGGGTTTTCCCATGAGGTTTTCCCTCTTTCCTCAATTTTAGTACAAGTTGCATTGTATTTTGGGTGACCTTTTGCCTTAGTTGCCAGGGCCCATTTTCTATTTTTCCCATAGTGGTGTTCAGGGGGGGTGTTGGAACTACTACACACCTACATGTAGACTCTTAGTTAGAGCATGTGACTGCATGCAAGATTCCTTTTGCATGTTGGAACTACTACACATCTACATGCGGACTTTTAGTTAGAGCATGAGATTGCATGCAAAATTCCTTTTGCATGATTTACTCCTTGATTTACTCCTTGATTTGCTCCTTCTTTAACTCCGCAACTGACTAGTTATCTCCGGAACTGGTTGTAGGTGTTGAGTCTTCTCATTGATCACCACTATAGTCATTACCTTGGGATCTTCACCCAGTAATGCTATATCATGAGCATTGTAACATAATTTTCAATAGAATCATTCTTTTCTTCTTTCGATTTTCTTTTAGTGCTTTTGCTCTGCAAAGCTGTGTGTTCAACCTTTACTAGCTAGATTCATCTGTGCAGGTTTTCTAACACATTTACAGAATTAATATAAGAAAAAGAGATGGATCAACAAAATTCAAAAACACAGGCAGATCCATAAATCTAGCACTCTAAAAAACAATAAATACTTGATAATTTTCTGGTCATTGTTGGGTTATTGTAGCCTTCATAATTTTCTGGTGATTGTTGGGCTATTGTAGCCTTCATATTATTCATTAGTGTAGCAACAACTCCACCCCACCGATGGATTCGATGATGAGAGGAGGAGCTCAATGAAAGTAAGATGAGATATATGAAACCCGCAGACTAAAGTAAATAGAAAGACTCTTTATATAAAACCCAGAAATGGGCAGAAAAATTAGAGGAATTAATGGAAATATGGATCGGTTGATTACTCTGAAATGGGATGGGATCAATTGTGTTGTGAAGGCCGTTGAGTGGACCAAGTCTCCCCGTAAAGCATTCCAAGGGAGCCACGTACGAGCCAAATAAGTGTAAACGCTCTTTTCTTGAGCCGGCGCCAGATGCCATGCGTTGCCAGGGATAATGAATGGAGCACTTTGAATCAGACGGTGAATATTAATTCTATCGTCTAACAACGAAATCAATGGCATCAATGGCGCAGAAAGGTACAGAGTGGCATTAGAGGGGAGTCCTCATTTCTTATTTGTATTTACTATTGTGTGAATAACATGGAAAGAATATTGTTATTTTTCTGCATTGTTGAGCATGTAAAAGTGTGATCTTGTTTCCCTGTGAATTTATGACAATGAGATAGTAGAGATATGGTTGTTTTCTGGATTTTTAATTTTATCAGATAGAGAAACTCTATGTGAAAATGCATATTATATGTATAGAGTCTATTCTTTATTTCAAGTAGAGACTAGATAAATAAAAGAAAACTAAATGTTGAAAATTTGTTGAGATTTAAAGAGATGGTATAATTGAAAACAACAAGAGAAGCTGGAACCATTACCATTCAACTATCCTCTGGTATTAGTTAAACCATAGGACAAAGATTAGTCGCAAGGCCACACCATTAGCCATCCTAGAAACAGTTCCTCAAGGACTCTTGCACAATCTCATGCATGACATTAAGAACTGAAATTTTGAAAATAGAAAACAACTGTATAAATAAATACTATTATCATGCAGAGTTAACCATATAAAGGGATCTGTATAAATGGCTCAAAGTTTATAAATATTATACAAATTTATGTTCATATACAAATTATAAAACTACTAAGAGATACCATATTTTCATCATTATAGAAATGGAACCAATATTAAGCATTACTTAAACAACGCAAGTAATAAAAGAAGAACTTTAAACATAATGAAATAGTGTGAAACTACAGAACTGTAACGATTTATAACCATCCGACACATGGAGCAAATGAAGACCATTACCACAAGAAGTCGCAACTAAACAAAACGAAGGTACTGAACAGTTCTAAAAAAAACGTAACAACATAACATTACAGTAAACCCCTCTCAACAGTGTCGAGGGTTTATTTAAAGAATTCACAATTTAGTAGGTTAAGAAGGCCAATTGATACAATCAATAACTAGAAAAACCCCAACTCCGGTATTGTTTGGAGAATTCTAGCAGAGTCACATGCAAGTCTATACACATGAATATGAAGAAAGAACCTCATCAAAACCCTGACAGTGGGTTGAAACCTATAGAAGCGAGCCCGCGGAGGAAAAGCACTTACCTGCACATTAAACATTTATTATCAACCGCTGATAAAGAATCTTCCAACCTTAGCAAAAAGAAGATGCTTACGTGTGGAGGAATGGTAGTCGCTTGGACATTTTGTTCCATGTTCATGAGTACCATGAAAACATTAGAACCCTTTGGAAGGATCCTCGGCAGACTTAAATGCTTTATGAGAGGTTATGCACTTCCCTCCCAGGAGAAGGGGCGTATCTTGTAGCCACCTTGAGAAAAATTTTGATATGAAACCAAATGCACCATTGCCACGGAAAAATGGAATCCTAGGCATGCAAACCAAACCATGAGTGTTACAGTAACTTCAAAGACCAAAATATGCCGTGAAAAGTGAAACAGGTATGCAAAAATGACCTAACCAGTTAAGAGTTGAAATAGAAGGCAAGTGGATTCGGCCCAATTGCACCCCTACATCGAGGAAGGACGCCATGGTTCGCAGAAGTTCAAACCCTAGGGTTTCACCCTTCATCACCGAAGCCATCGATACCAAAATAAAACAGAGCAAATGACACATGATGCTATGTTAGTTACTCGATCACCTATTCGGCGCCCTCCTAGCCATACGATCCAAGAACCTGATAAGAATATAAATGGGCATGTTGATCCCAAGGATTGGTTGCCAAGTGGACGGGGTTATTAAGGCTAGCAGAGCATGCAGATGCCTCTATGTGGGGATAAACGCTCTTTTCTTGCGCCGCGGCCAGATGCCATGCGCTGCCAGGGATAATGAATGGAGCACTTTGAATCAGACGGTGAATATTAATTCTATCGTCTAACAACGAAATCAATGGCGCAGAAAGGTACAGAGTGGCACTGGAGGGGAGTCTTTCCCAGAGGAACGCCTTACGGCGTAAAAATCTCCCAAAATTATATGTATTTATATAATCATTATGGTACAACAGATCAGGTTAAAAGTCATTTTCATTTATGTAGGCATCGGATAAATGTTATCCATTCAACAATATTTATCGATTTCTCATATCAAAGTGGTGTGCTTAATTGGGTGTTTTAAGATTTTTTAATGACGGTTGAAACTAAATTCAATATAAGTTTTTCATATATTATTATTAAGCAATATTGCTTAAATAAATTAAATTTATTATTTTTATTCAAAATTTGATATATTTATAATTTAATGAAGTTATCTGATTGGAATTAATGTAATCATATTCAGACCACGTAAAGTGCACATATGAATGGTTGGTTAGGAAGTTTAATCTTTTAGATATGAATGGTTGTTTAGGAAGTTTAATTTTTTAGGTTTTTTGTGATATAATTACGGGTAAGATTATAATTTTTGATGTTTTAAAATGATTTTTTTTGGGTGATATAATTATGGGTAAGATTATAATTTTTGATGTTTTAAAATGCTTTTTTTTTTAAAGCATGTAACACATAAATGGTATAAATTACAAAGTAATTTTAAAGTTGAAATTAATTAGAAAATATTAAAAAAATAAATAAAACTTAGAATAATTAAATTGCCTTAAAAAAATGGAAGTGGAAATCTAAGAGTCGCGGTGAAAATCTAAATACACTTAAACCTAAACCTAACTGTAGAAGTGGAAGGTTACCTTTTACGAGAAAATTATTCATTTTAATTAATGTTATTTATTTATAAAAGAAATGTTATCATATTTATCTTTATATATGGTAAAGTGTCGGAGTGGGAGTGGAAGTGCGGTAAAGTGCACGTGTGGAATTTTAGGTGTGGTCTCTTGCATTGGGTAAAAGTGGAAATTTATTTTTATTTTTTTATTATCTAAATTTAATGTATATTTTATTAATTTATTTTATCACTAAAAATATACTATTAATCATATAACTCCATTAAATTATTATATAAATTTTCGGATAAAAATAATAATTTTAATTTATTTACGCAATATCACTTAACGGAAACAGGTTAACGGCCCAAGACCCAGAGGCATCTGGCAGGAGTGAGAGCCTGCTCCCGATTACGGACCACCAGCAGGGTTATGCCACGTGGCGTGGTTTTCCTATTTAACAGTGATGAGTCAAACCCAGATTCCCGGATAGCAGCCAGAGATGGCTGTCCTCACTGTTGGTTTGACACCTGAGTTGATAGGTTTTACCACCTTCGGAAAAAAAAAAAAAATAATACGTGAAAAAACTAATATTGAATTTAGTTTCAACCGCCTTTCAAAAATCTAAAAAAACACGATCAAGCACACGACTTTGACGTGAGAAATGGATAAATATTGTTGAATGGATAACATTTATCCGATGCCTACTTAAATGAAAATGACGTTTACCATGATCTGTTGTACCATAATGATTATATATTTGCGTCTATATAATGGTGGGAGATTTTTGAATGCCGTAGTCTAATGATGCGGAGGAGTTGTCATGGAAAGTTATGGAAATTCTGATTATATTTAGCGAAAATTCATCAAAGATTTTTGTAAACCCAATTTATAGTTGTTAAACTTCAAAATTTTAGGTGTCCCGGACCTTTTCTATGGTGTTGAATCTATTTCCACCATCAAAAACATGATTCAAACACTGCTTCTATAAGATTTTTTGAATTTTTTTTGCTTGAATTCCGACCACTTTTGGCCATCCGAGCACTTCCTCGGCCTGTCTAGACGACTCCTTTTTTAATTAATCGGGGAATTGTTTATTAATTGAGATGATCTAGAGGACTTAAGTGTTCTAATAAAATTTAGATTAAAAATGTGTAAAAAAACAACTGGAGAACTTGTAAATATTTTTTATACGAAAGAAAATTATAATGTTATTGAATATGTAAAATTTATATAATAATTATAAGAATAAAAATGATTTATTTTTAAAATTGATTAAATTATTTGTATTTTGATTTTTTTGTATAATTTTTATTAATGTTGTGGTAAATTTGATTAATATGTATTATAATGATAACTTTGAATTGTGAAATCTATATAATTTTCACAGTCTAATATTATATTTTAAATATTTTTATATATATCAAAATTATTTTAACTCTTAAGAAATTATTTTAAATCACAATTTTACATAATTAAATCTATTTAAAAATATATTTTAAATAGTTTTAATTTATTTTCACACTAGATCTATATAAAGGAAAAAATTACTGGAAATTCTTGTAATCTGTCTTGCCATTCCCGCTCTGCCCTCCTCCTAATCCAGATTTGCCATATTGGGTATGTATATTAGTACAGTTGTCTAGCTTTCACACTTAATTCGCATAAGAATACGTGGGAGGAGGAGAATCCGTATCCGTATTCGTAGCTCAATTGAAGGGCGTTTCAGCGTTGCCATTTCTGTGGGAGCCCTCTCTCATTGACGGACTAACGTTGGTGTCTATAAGCGCTGCCAACTTGTGCCGTTAGTGTTAGCGTTTGCTTTGTCTAATTACTTGCCATGACTACTGTTTAAACCGATAGAAACCCTTCAACCGCGTTCCAGTTCTGGAAGATTCGGACTATCTGTATCCATCGATCAATATAAATACAAAAGTCAAAACATTTTGAACATTTTATTAAATCAAAGATGATATGCAACATTCAATAAAGCAATATCGATCAATATAAATACAAAAGTCAAAACATTTTGAACATTTTATTAAATCAAAGATGATATGCAACCTTCAATAAAGCAATTTCTATCCACATGACTACATGGTAATATTTTATTTTATTTTTTTATCAGTATTTGATCTGCAAATATTCAATAAAGCAATTTCTATCTGGTAATGGTTTTTTTTATTAGTATGCGGAGATGATGGTAGGTGAGATATGGGGTGATGATTTGTTATAGTTAGATTTTTTTCATATCTATTAACATTTTGCGTTTAGCGTTAGATTTTCACATTTATTTTCTTAAGAATTCATCATTTGTACTAATCACTACTTAAAATAATAATAATAATGGTTTGGAAATTTATTAATTTCTGTAAATTTTGGTATAATAAAAACCTAATCCAAAAAGAGAGTTGGAAAAAAAAACAACACTTGATAATTATACAATAAATTTATAATCAAATTTTAATAACTAGCATTTGCACTAGATGTTGCAAAGGAAACGCTGTAAGGCATAAAATAAATGGTCATTGAAAATAAGAATTAATAAAGAAAATTGCATGCAAAGGTGGAAGATAAAGCTAAATGATTTACATTGTCTGATGGTTGTATTTCCACATTTAAAATTAGATTACAACTTTATAAATGATGCTTTATACATAGATCAGACACTTACATCTATATCCCATGAGCTAGCTCTTGATCATCTAAAATGTTTTTTAAATTTCAATAAAAAATTACAAATAATAGATTATAATGGATACAGTGCTCGGTGGCTTTCTAGCCTAACACTAGGAGAATCAAAGAGCAGAATCACAGGTGTAACCTCTGGAAATGGCGCACCTGCAGGATGAGCGAAGTAGAGATCCATGGTCCTCGAAATTTCAGAAAATTCACCTGAACCAAATTCAGGGTCCCTCGGTTATGTGCAAGAAATGCCTACCTGAGGGGCTTGTAAGCGCCCAAAAGAAAACTAAACTGTGTGCCAAAGTCCACCATGGTCTTCCGACACCTGCGTTGTCTGGCAAGAAGACAGTTGGTGGGATTGAGAGCAACCAGTGTCCAACCTTGATGCCGTAGAGCTTGACAGTGTAGGCCACTCTGGCAGAAACACACAACAATGGCTTCTTCGAGCTGAAAGATATTTCCATGGACAGAGGCACAATCCTTCAACAATCGTCTTAGAGAGAGGCAGGAAACATAGGTCTTTCTGGTGCATTAACTGAAGAATGGAATGCATATATTCGTAAACTTAAGGGGGGATTTTCAGAACATTTTGATGGAATGGTATGAAGCATAAGCAGAATTCCCTCTGGGCACGGATGTCATCAACAAAAAGCTGATGCAGCCGTTTGAAAAGAAAAATTGTATGGGTTTCCAGAACGAGTCTATGGGAGGAATGCCACCATTGAAATCAAACTCCCAATAATTTTGAAGGGTATGTTTTAGAGGTTTTGGAGAAAGCAATTAAATATTAACTAAAATTTTTGAGCTTGATGAAGATGGTCACTAGAGAGGTAAAGAAAATTACTAACTTGGGAAACATTGAACTCATTTTTGGGTTAAATAATAAGGGCGCATTAGTCTTTTTAAAAGCTTCACGAGTCAAGTCTTGGGTATCAGAGGCTAGAATTTAACTCGCTATGTGTTTGCCAGTGAAATTCATCGGTTGCAGAGATGACTTGTGCCAGTGAAATTCATCGGTTGCAGAGATGACTTGTAGATGAATTTTCGGAGAGTAGATTACCTAAGTGATGAAATAGATTGCTCCTCAAACTGATTTTGTTTCCTAGGACCACAAATGTCACTATGAATTAATGCAACATCTGTGTTGCTCTAAATTTAGATATTTCAAAGCTATCCATCTTCTGCTTTCCAAAAACACGTCCTTCAGTTCTGATTCCATGTTGTCAAATTGAATCACATCAGCATCATGTTATCATTGGAACTAAATCGCAAAGACAACAAAAAAGCAAAAGGATTTAGAAGTGCGTGAACAAATAATAGAGTTTTTAACACTAAACATTACAATTCCTATATAATTTTCTTGTTATTAATAGAAATAAAGAGTGAGTGCATAGCCTTCCACACAGAAATGGATCTGGAGACTTGTAAGACCAAACCACCAGAGACAACCATTGGACCACTCCTTAGAACTATAAAAAGGTATGGGTACTTGTAGCAGTAAGATCAGTGTAAACCTGATCCATACAATGTTACTAATGCAGTCTAATAATAGATACCACTGCAAACCATAACAGAACAGTCTACAAATTGAAATTGTTTTTCCAGATTAAACACAAGACAAGATAGCCCAGGATTTGACCCATACCATGGAGAATTCCCCTCAAGTTTCCCTTGGACATATCCCAGTAAATTTCCTCCTTCACAAGAATATCACACAAAGGGCACAAGATTTTTACGGTGCACTTTAGAATCCCAGTAAATTTCCTCCTTCACAAGAATATCACACAAAGGGCACAAGATTTTTACGGTGCACTTTAGAAAGCATAGTAACCTGTATTATACCTTTCTTTTCAGTGAGTCACAGTGCCCTTTGCACATATCTCTTTTTTAAAATTCCGAAATGTTTCTCTAGAGATAAAAATATTTTATCTTTAATTAAAAAAACCTTTCTTGTTTATATACGAAAATGTGAAACGTTGATGAATTAAGCACCATTTTGCAGACGGCCATAGAATACAGGCCCAAATCCTCCTCTCCCAATTTTCCTTCCAAATCCACCAGTTATATCCTTGACCTCATCATAACTAAATTTTCTTCATTGAGGTGATGATAAGTCATGGCCCTTTGTGGCGTCGTTCAAAGGATTTCTCTCTGCAAGAACAATAGAAGAATGTTGTTACAATTATTAAAATCACTAACAAAATATGTAGAGAATGATAAAAAAATACACAAATCATATATACATATGAACAACTCTAGCCCTCGCCTGTTTCAATCTTCTACTAAGTACTGTTGCAACAGTAATTGACAAAAGCATTAATATTATCCCTCCAGCGACTGACAAACTGATTATAACACTTTTACTGATACCAGGTTTTGATTTAGTGCACTGATTTGCGTCGCCTTCACAAAGAAGTGTCTTTGTGGATTGCCCGAAAGCTTATCAAACATAAAACACAATCAAAATATTGAATCTCAAATTTAGAGATCTCTATGATAAAACTATACTAATTTTCAGTAAAATGATCCATGTTGGAGAAGAGAATTAACCTGATCGATAAGTTTTTGTTGTTTCTTAAAATAGCTGGCACTGTACCAGTTAGATTATTGTTCTCCAAATTCCTGGATTGCATCTCTGAATATAAGCCGTGCGTATGTGAGTACAAAGGTAGCCTTACCAGATAAATATAACATCTATCAAAGAGAAATTCTACTCACAGTTCTCTCAAGTTCGTCAAATTAGCCATAAATTCTTGTATTTGTCCAGTTAAATTGTTTTCAGACAAGTCGCTGCACAAATATAATTTTCAAAGAGCATAGTGATTAGAGTGCATTGTTGATTTATATATTGAAATTTGATTCTAACACCAAGCTAGAATTTCCACTTACATTATAACAAGGACTGTGAGATGGGTAATACTGGAAGGTATACTTGTAATTCCTTTGCTCGAGAGATTCCTGAGATCGAAATCAATCAAATGAAATGTAGAACAGATTTCTGAGATCTAAATAAACTAACTAAATATATAACTTGTAAAATTTTAGAAATTGGACCAATGGACAACCCATAAAAGCTGGGTTTGAATTACTACTCACAAGCTTTTTATTCTGGGGGATACATCGTTGTTATAGCCTAACCAGTCCCACAAAAAATTAACGGGTAAGCATGGATCGCCAACTGAAGGATATGTGAAATTAATATCCAACTGAATTTCTCTTAAAGCTCGCCCTGTAAAATTGAACAACGAGATAATTTCAATAGATCCCTCCATAAGATTTTTGGGTTTTGACACTAGTTTGAATTGATAACCATGGATCATGAACCCATTGCATATTTGTCTACAATATGTATTTTTTTGTCAATTGTTTACATATGGAAACCATCTTCAGCTGCTAAAAGACAAAAGTTCCTCATACCATATAAGTGGAAAATACCAAAAACATTCCTCAAATAGATGCAGAACCCTAATTTCTCCATACTTCCTACCGATGTTTCATAACGCATCCCCATGCCTACCGAATGTTGGATACTTAAAGTACTTGCCTCTTAATCCTGCAAACTTCAGTGATTACCTATTCATTGAAACAAAAAAGCATACAGATATATTATTCATTGTTTGAGAGTGAACAAACTTGACAAGTATGCAGATTTATCATTCTTCAGTTATTACCTATTCGTTGAGAAAAAATATACAATCCATAGATCTATTATTTTTGGAATTAAAAAATTTGAAAGATTCTTTCAAAGGACCAACAAAGGTTGAAGCACTTACATATGAGGATCACTCCAAGAAATCACCATTCAATGTTATTGGTCGTCTGTTGCCAAAGACCACTATAGATTGATCTTTGATCCTAAATATTTCTTCTAAAATCTCTACTGTGACTGTACATGTTTATATTATTTTCTATATCCCCTTCGACCATCCGCTTGTTTTGTGGATGTATAAACCCCATCAAATCACCAAATCCTGGATACTTATTACCAAAGATCTATCTTCTCCTATGCAAAAAATGTTGCTGTTTAAGGTGAAGTTCATAACAACAAACCCATCAAATTATGAATAATTTAAAAGACCAGCACCAAGAAAAACAATGTAAGATATATTCTGTTGTAGATAGGACACATCCAAACCAATGAAAATCATCAATCCATAGATCGTTTCAATTTTTTGAAAAAAACAAACAAGGAACAATCCCACGATCCAATAGCTGGTCAAAATTTTAGGCATTGAAGTAAATGAACTTGTGAGAGAATGTGCAATCAAATAAATATTTAGAGTGCCAAACATTTATTTTCACTTTATATATTATGTCCTCTATGTTAAGATACCAGAAATTCCAGTAAAACTTCAAATGCAGAGTTAAGAGCAGTAAAAAAAATAGGTTTTCAAGACCAGACCATCCCATATACCATAGCAACGTTTTGTTTTCAAGACCAAACCATCCCATATACCATCGTAGTAGGATCTTAACATTATTTGTGTGCTGAGATATCTCTGTCCATCAACACCAAAATACCAAAATCGACCCCCTGATGGAAAGTATTGGCAAGCTAATCCATAATCACCAACATAGCATTTAACCACCTACAATTATTATCATCATAAAACACTCATGAAACAAGACTATGAAGCAAAGAATATGAGATTACCATGAGGGAATTCACCACGAACATCACTAATCCATTAAGGAAGACCAGTATGCTAAACCCTCCCAAAGACTACTATGCTAAAATATTAAGCCAATAATATTCTCTGTTAGTTATCCTTGAAAGTATAATGGTCACTAATGTGCATAAAAAGGAAAATAATGAGTAGTTTTAATAATGAATCTCAATCCCTTTACTGCCCATTTTTACAATTTAAATCCAATGAGAACAAGAGAATATAACACAACAGCACCAGTTGATAATTCACCTAGGAACCTATCACAAGGACATAAGCACTAACATAGCATGGGAGAAACTGTTGTAACAGAAATATGATAATGGGATCTGCAGATTTCACCTCATAATCAAGTCTTCTACTACTGCATACAAGCAGTTCATCTCCAACATGTATTTCAAGTTTGTCAAGTGGTAATGCATATACTCCTAGACAGGCCCACAACCTTCTAACCTGCTAGCATGTGCATTTTTTTAACAATTGCATGTGTCATAATTCTCAAAAACGAGTTACATTTGGGGAAAATTGTTTATATGGTGTTTATTTAGGGATTATAATTTTATGAAGTGTCATTAATCTGTGTATTATCTAGCCTCTGCCATGCGTGGATTTGGGGGCACTGTCAGTACTGCCTCAGGTAAGTATGTCTCCTCTCCCAACCCTGAATGCTCAAAGATTTCCCTCCGAAAATCCAAGCTTGATTCAGAGAACGTATTAGTCAAACTTAAGAAACCCATAAAAACTTCTCTAGTGCATTTTCTCTCACCATTCGGCTCATAGCATGCAAAATCTACAAGGTAAACTGGCCTCGACCTAGTCATAAACTACAATGTTATCACAAAGACAAAAAATGTGGAACATACAATTACAGTCACTCGATTATAACGGAGATGGTGTCGTAAATCAAACAGATCTTATAAGTTACGAAAAATCTACGCTCTCACATGTAAACAGATCCTACGCTCTTAGTTGACCAAGATACTCATATTCGCACACTGAATGAGAAGAAACGGTCCCAATCAGCGTATTTATGTGTCACAATTCTCAAAAACTAGTTACATTTGGGGGAAATTGTTTATATGGTGTTTATATAGGGATTATAATTTTATGAATTCTTCAGAAGTATATTGTTTTACAAATTATGTCTATAAATTTTAGGATTTAGGCATTGGTCATTTCGGATCAATGCTACAAGCGAATATCAATTTCAAAACAAAGCATTCAAATAAAAATATGCAGACTAACACATATAACAACTTACAAAAGTTTGTAGCAATCACCGAATTTGTAATAAAACAAAACCTCCCAGGAGTTCTACCAGGTAAAGCTACTTGACATAAGTCTTGTAGTAAGAAATAAACAAGTAAATAATGATAACCCTAGTTTGAATTGATAACCATGGATCATGAACCCATTGCATATTTTTTGTCAATTGTTTACATATGGAAACCATCTTCAGCTGCTAAAAGACAAAAGTTCCTCATACCATGGAAGTGGAAAATACCAAAAACATTCCTCAAATAGATGCAGACCCCTAATCTCTCCATACTTCCTACCGATGTTTCATAACGCATCCCCATGCCTACCGAATGTTGGATACTTAAAGTACTTGCCTCTTAATCCCGCAAACTTCAGTGATTACCTATTCATTGAAACAAAAAAGCATATAGATATATTATTCATTGTTTGAGAGTGAAAAAACTTGACAAGTATGCAGATTTATCATTCTTCAGTTATTACCTATTCGTTGAGAAAAAATATACAATCCACAGATCTATTATTTTTGGAATTAAAAAATTTGAAAGATTCTTTCAAAGGACTGACAAAGGTTGAAGCACTTACATACGAGGATCGCTCCAAGAAATCACCGTTCAATGTTATTGGTCATCTGCTGCCAAAGACCATTGTAGATTGATCTTT
Organism: Pinus tabuliformis; assembly: GCA_031772625.1. Classification (NCBI taxonomy): domain Eukaryota; kingdom Viridiplantae; phylum Streptophyta; class Pinopsida; order Pinales; family Pinaceae; genus Pinus; species Pinus tabuliformis. Next base: position 553,923,423 of record CM062810.1, on the reverse strand, counting down.
GATCCTAAATATTTCTTCTAAAATCTCTACTGTGACTGTACATGTTTATATTATTTTCTATATCCCCTTCGACCATCCGCTTGTTTTGTGGATGTATAAACCCCATCAAATCACCAAATCCTGGATACTTATTGCCATATATCTATCTTCTCCTATGCAAAAAATGTTGTTGTTTAAGGTGAAGTTCATAACAACAAACCCATCAAATTATGAATAGTTTAAAAGACCAGCACCAAGAAAAACAATGTAAGATATATTCTGTTGTAGATAGGACACATCCAAACCAATGAAAATCATCAATCCATAGATCATTTCAATTTTTTGAAAAAAACAAACAAGGAACAATCCCACGATCCAATTGCTGGTCAAAATTTCAGGCATTGAAGTAAATGAAATTGTGAGAGAATGTGCAATCAAATAAATATTTAGAGTGCCAAACATTTATTTTCACTTTATATATTATGTCCTCTATGTTAAGATACCAGAAATGCCAGTAAAACTTCAAATCCAGAGTTAAGAGCAGTAAAAAAAATAGGTTTTCAAGACCAGACCATCCCATATACCATAGCAACGTTTTTTTTTCAAGACTTAGCCCAATCTAGAGGACTTAAACTATGCAATTTGTTTCATATTTGAATGTACTTAGGCATGAGACAACAATTTCAAATATACAAGTCAAAAATCAGAAAGTTGGAAATTAATCTAGATTTGAGTGGATAAATGAGTATTCACGAGCAGTTAGTTAACAAAGTGAAGATTTCTAGGCAGAATGTCAGCAGCTAAAAAATTATTTCCAAATAATATAAAATTTCAAAAACACACCCAAAAAAAATTTGATAAACACCGATCACTAATATAAAATGACACAAAAAAAAAACTTAATAAACACATATCACAAATATAAAATACCATGCCATGTATAAGTAATTTCAAGATTCCATCCTTAGCATCCTCTTTCCAGATACGAGGTTTTGATTGGTGAGTAACTGAGGCCTTCCCCTATGGCATTAAGGCTAGGCGTTAAACTATACCCATCCCAGGATTGTAGGCAAAATAGGATTTCAACATTTATTTGTATGTTGATGATTATTTTATGCTAATTTTAGTAGCCATAACAGTAGCAGTGTTCCTGTATTTTGTTCTCTCACTGTGGGTTTGAACTCCCCTTATTTTATTTCAACCAACTTTGGTTGCTTTAAGATGTAAAATAAAAGCATAGTAGGGTATGAAGGCCATAAATCCTGCTTATGAGAGGCAACAAGGGTCATCTGGTCATGGTAATAAGATATGCGAGGAGGATATACCAATCATTTAGATGTTAAAATACCCAAATTTTTAAATCAGTGGAGGATAATACCTCAAACTCTGCCAAGTATCTCCATTGAAGAGACATCTAATTTCAAATGGTGAAACTCCACTCCGGATAGCTAAAAATAGTCCCAAAAGATCCCGATCAACATAGAGACAGACCACCTATTCTAGCCTCAAGGTTGCGATCTGAAGGCCAGCTGAAATTCAAATAGCATTGATTCTAGTTGGTTGTGAATCCAGCCCAATTCATCCTCTTACAAAGGCCCATTATAGGAGTGGTTAAAAACAAGGTGTAAATCTTACAACAAACCTATTTTGAAGTCACAGTTGAAATTAATCTAGATTTGAGTGGATAAATGAGTATTCATGAACAGTCAGTTAACAAAATGAAGATTTCCAGGCAGAATGTCAGCAGCTAAAACATTATTTCCATATAATATAAAATTTCAAAAAAAACACCCAAAAAAATCAAGGTGTAAATCTTACAGCAAAGGAATTATAAATGCCTACAGTCCTTGGACATAATAAGCCCCATCATTTATGAATGACCCTATAACAGAACATGTATTTAGCATAAGGAGAAATGCACAAGCCAGTTGATATAATTATGCCATTTCATGTAACGAGTTGTCATCGTGTATATCAATAACCATGAGCTTTGAAGATTCAGATAAAGAAATGTATCTCATAAAAGCCTCATGCAAAGAATGTTAATGATTGAGAACACGACAAGCTTGGTGTCATTTATAACAAACAAGATTACAGGCACTTGAAATAAAACAAAAACGGAGGTTGGTATAACAAGGTTACTTGGTGTGCTAGTTAGCAGAGTAGGGTAAAGTCTAAAAAATTGATAGATGAGCAAATCCTAAACTCCAAAATGATAGCAACCATGGCTTGTCCTTGCAAAATAGAGCAATGAAATAAATGGAAAAAAAATTTGGTTGTCTAACCAAGCCTCCATGAAGATTAGAGATTCATAAAAGCCTCATGCAAAGAATGTTAATATTTGAGAACACGACAAGCTTGGTGTCATTTATAACAAACAAGATTACTGGTTTGTAGCTCTTCTAAGCAAAACAACCTCAAACTCTGCCATGTACCTCCATTGAAGAGAGCTTGACATGTAATTTCAAATGGTCAAACTACACTCATGACAGCTAAAAACAGTCGCAAATGATCCCGATCAGCATAGAGACAGACCACCTATTCTAACCTCAAGTTTGCGATGTCAAGGCCAGCTGAAATTCAAATTGCAGATAAAAAATAATGTAAGTGATAAAAGGTTCCAATTCTAGGATAACAATTTATAGGTTGTCAAAAGTAGATTAATACGGGGTTACATCTATTGTCAAGTATCTGAAACAAGAGATCATAACAAAACACCCACCTCATTCATGACCAGACATTGAACAAATAAAGGCTATATGACAAGAATCCCTGCAAGATATCCATATAAAGGCCTAATACCGGCTATGCTCGCTCTGGACCGAGCCTCCATGAAGATTGAAGATTTAGATAAAGCAAAGGAATATGCAGTACATTGGAGAACTCAGAAGGAAAAAACAATTTGACTTACAGAAAATTTTTCAGCATTCATGGATATAGATGCTAGACTTTTGAAAGGCGTAAAGGCTCAGCTTGCAAAATATTTGTCTTAAAAAACAATTTGACTTATTTCAACACTATTATAATGAGGTTTTATGCAAACATCGAGCCTCAATTTGATGAATAGAGGTTTTGTAAAATTACATAAGAAATATTATTTTCCAAAATTAGACCAAAGATGAGCTAGTAGATACAGATGGCATAGTTCTTTTTAGTAATTAAAGATGTAATTAAATATCATTAGTCAAACTTAGCCCAATCTAGAGGGCTTAAACTATGCAATTTGTTTCATATTCGAATGTACTTAGGGATGAGACAACAATTTCAAATATCAAAGTCAAAAATCAAAAATTTGGAAATTAATCTAGATTTGAGTGGATAAATAAGTATTCACGAGTAGTCAGTTAACAAAGTGAAGATTTTCAGACAGAATGTCAGCAACTAAAACATTATTTCCATATAATATAAAATTTCAAAAAAACACCCAAAAAAATTGATAAACACCGATCACAAATATAAAATGACACAAAAAAAACTTAATAAACACATATCACTAATATAAAATACCATGCCATGTATAAGTAATTTCAAGATTCCATCCTTACCACCCTCTTTTCAGATACAAGGTTTCGATTGGTGAATAACTGAGGCCTTCCCCTATGGCATTAAGGCTAGGTGTTAAACTATACCCATCCCAGGATTGTAGGCAAATAGGATTTCAACATTTATTTGTATGTTGATGATTCTTTTATGCTAATTTTAGTAGCCATAACAGTAGCAGTGTTCCTGTATTTTGTTCTCTCACTGTGGGTTTCAACTCCCTTTAATTTTATTTCAACCAACTTTGGTTGCTTTAACATGTAAAATAAAAATGTAATAGGGTTTGAAGGCCATAAATCCTGCTTATGAGAGGCAAGAAGGGTCATCTGGTCATGGCAATAAGATATGCAAGGAGGATATACCAATCATTTAAATGTTAAAATACCCAAATTTTTAAATCAGTGGAAGGTAATACCTCAAACTCTGCCAAGTACCTCCATTGAAGAGACATGTAATTTCAAATGGTGAAACTCCACTCCAGACAGCTAAAAACAGTCCTAAACGATCCCAAACAGCATAGAGACAGACCACCTATTCTAACCTCAAGGTTGCAATCTCAAGGCCAACTGAAATTCAAATAGCATTGATTCTAGTTGGCTATGAATCCAGCCCAATTCATCCTCTTACAAATGCCCATCCCAAACAGCATAGAGACAGACCACCTATTCTAACCTCAAGGTTGCAATCTCAAGGCCAACTGAAATTCAAATAGCATTGATTCTAGTTGGCTATGAATCCAGCCCAATTCATCCTCTTACAAATGCCCATGATAGGAGTGGTTAAAAACAAGGTGTAAATCTTACAACAAACCTATTTTGAAGTCATAGTTGAGGGAATCCCACAAGATTTAATATAATGAGGTTTTATGCAAACATCGAGCCTCAATTTGATGAATAGAGGTTTTATAAAATTGCATAAGAAATATTATTTTCCAAAATTAGACCAAAGATGAGTTGGTAGATACATATGGCATAGTTCTTCTTTTTAGTAATTAAAGATGTAATTAAATATCATCAATCAAACTTAGCCCAATCTAGAGGACTTAAACTACACAATTTGTTTCATATTCAAATGTACTTAGGGATGAGACAACAATTTCAAATATCCAAGTCAAAAATCAGAAAATTGGAAATTAATCTAGATTTGAGTGGATAAATGAGTATTCACGAGCATTCAGTTAACAAAGTGAAGATTTCCAGGCAGAATGTCAGCAGCTAAAAAATTATTTCCATATAACATAAAATTTCAAAAAAACACCCAAAAAAAAATGATAAACACTGATCACTAATATAAAATGACACAAAAAAAAACTTAATAAACTCACATCACTAATATAAAATACCATGCCATGTATAAGTAATTTCAAGATTCCATCCTTACCATCCTCTTTCCAGATACGAGGTTTTGATTGGTGAATAACTAAGGCCTTCCCCTATGGCATTAAGTCTAGGCGTTAAACTATACCCATCCCAGGATTGCAGGAAAAATAGGAATTCAACATTTATTTGTATGTTGATGATTATTTTATGCTAATTTTAGTAGCCATAACAGTAGCAGTGTTCCTGTATTTTGTTCTCTCACTGTGGGTTTCAACTCCCCTTATTTTGTTTCAACCAACTTTGGTTTCTTTAACATGTAAAATAAAAACATAGTAGGGTATGAAGGCCATAAATCCTGCTTATGAGAGGCAAGAAGGGTCATCTGGTCATGGAAATGGTCATGGAAATAAGATATGCAAGTAGGATATACCAATCATTTAAATGTTAAATTACCCAAATTTTTAGGTCAGTGGAAGGTAATACCTCAAACTCTGCCAAGTACCTCCATTGAAGAGACATCTAATTTCAAATGGTGAAACTCCACTCTGGACAGCTAAAAACAGTCCCAAACAATCCGTGAAACATTTCAAAAATACCGAAGTTAGCAGCAGGTGGAACTGACTGCGAGAATGAGATGTTTGTTCTTGTAATAGGAAAATGTTGGGCAGTATTACTAATCCCAAGGCATTGAGTATTAAATTGATGCAATTGAGAATTAGAAGTTTCAGTTACACTGCTCGGAAACATATTCCAGTTGTTTACAATTCCATGAATCTGTGGTGGAATAACCCTTCCCTCTTCAAATTGAGACCGTTGCCAACTGAGTTCCGTCTCCAGGCGAAACGGAAAATTATTTACAAATTCAGGAATACATGGCACTGATTCCAAACATTCCAAATAAGGCAAGAGATAGGTCTCTAGTTGCCCATGAGAAGCCTGCACATGATATTAGTAGGGAATGGGGCAAATGACATTTCCATCTTGATTTCTAACCCTGGCCACATTTGAAGTATCAACTAAAAGCGTATTTGCACTACCATAGTCTCCCAGATCTTCCCATAGTCAGTTCATTCTCGTTATGATACAGTCCTCAATGGAATAAGAAATAATCCTACAGAACTACTACCTCCTAAAATGTTCTGCAGCAGAAAATCATGCACCTCTCTAGGTTTCTCTGACCACAGAATCACCATTTGGAATTGAATGCTCTGCCATTTTAAGCTATGGATAGATCAGGTTTTCTATTTCCATCTTCGTCTCAGATTTGGAGATGGATGATCTCGGCCATTTTATAGTATGGAATTGGATGATCTCGGCCATTTTACAGTATGGAATTGGATGACCTCTGCCATTTGAAAACTATGACAGTAACATTCTTTCTAACAACCACATTTGGAATTGGATTATCTGTCATTTTAAACTATGGAATTAGATGATCTCTACCATTTTAAACTATGACAGTCACATTCTTTCTAACAATCACATTTGGAATTGAACTATGACAATCACATTCTTTCTAAAAATCACATTTGGAATTGAATGATCTGTCATTTTAAACTATAGAATTAGATGATCTCTGCCATTCTAAAATATGGCAGTCACATTCTTTCTAACAATCACATTTGGAATTGGATGTATCTGTCCTTTTAAACCATGGAATTGAATGATCTCTGCCATTTTGAACTATGACAGTCACATTCTTTTCAACATTCACATTTGAAGTTGGATGATCTTTGTCATTTGAAACTATGGAATTGGATGATCTCTACCATTTTAAACTATGTCAGCCTCATTCTTTCTAACAATCAAATTTGGAATTGGATGATCTCTGTCATTTTAAACTATGACAGTCACATTCTTTCTAACATTCACATTTGGAATTGGATGTCTCTGTCATTTTAAACTATGGAATTGGATGATCTCTGCCATTTTAAACTATGACAGTCTCATTCTTTCTAACAATCACATTTTCTAACATTCACATTTGGAATTGGATGGCTCTGCCATTTTAAACTATGTAATTGGATGATCTTTGCCATTTTAAACTAATAGTCACATTCTTTCTGACAATGACATTTAGAATTGGATGATCTGTCATTTTAAACTATGGATAGATCATTTTTTTTTCTATTTCCATCTTCATCTCACATTTGGAATCAGATGATATCTACCATTTTAAGTCTCACATTTGGACTTGGATGATCTCTGCCATCTTAAGTCTCACGTTGGGATTTGGATGCTCTCTGCCATTTTAAGTCTCACGTTTGGATTTGGATTATCTCTGCCATTTTAAACTATAGATTGATCAATAGTTTTTTTTTTTCATCTTTGGAAACATAATCTCTACTATTTTAACTTATGATCAACTTTTTCTACCTTCATCCTGAATGTGTTTGATCTCTGCTAATTTAACCTGGGGATAAATTAGTTTGATTCCAATTAGATGATTCAAAACATTCCAAAAACCACTCTGAAAACTAAGAAAAAGCTATACTTTTTATGTATGTATAATAACTTAAAAGAAAAAAGAAGCACTTCTCTATATATAAAACCAAATCACACAACCCCCTTCTATAAAAGCCAACAATAGAGGATACATCCCTACTGGAGAAATTACTACTTAAATCAATAAAAACTGCAAACATATATATCCTCGCAATTTAACACTGATTACGCAATCAATTAAAACCACAACAGTTGAGGAGGCTCATTCCAACGTCTTTAGAAATCGAGAATAGATACAATATCATGATTTAAAACTGAACACGAGTTTGTGATGTAGTTACCAGTTCGATAAAAATAAGCTACAGGGTACCATAAAGCCAAACAGGCTGCAATAAAAAAATAATACTGTAACAATTTTAACCTCATTCTAGAGAATTCCGAAGAGAAATATGATTCTTACATCATTTCAATTTGTTCCAATCCAAACAGCTAAATGAGTTAAACCCTCTCAAAATTATAACAAAAATAAAATAGGTTTAAAATGATATAAGAAATTCGAAAAATAGAGTACCAATCCACAGGCCTCGAATCCAATTCCAGAAACATATACGCCATAGGAATGAAAGGGTGAGCCTCAAACAACTGTTTCAAAGCCCCATGGCCCCTAAACCCAGCGCCAGACAAAACACATACAATTAGAATCAAAAGCTAAATCTCAAAAGGCTGCATTCAAAGTTCCCCATTCATGAGCTATAACAGAACCACAAAAAAGAAAACCCAGACCTGCAATGCTAGAGCATTATCCCCATTCAAAAGCAAAGAAGTAGCAAATATAAACGCGAGTGTTCCATAGTCTTGACTGCGCAAACCAATCATTGCCATCTGGAAAATCAAGAAAATAAAGACGATGACCAGTTAAGGAGATGATAGTGACCCTTTTTCTGGCCTTCTTCGGTCGCCTTTCACCCGAGAGGCTTCATGCTCACACACATAAAGAAGAATGTCGACTTCAAAAGCTGCAACATTGCCCTGCCACGGAACAAAATTGGACAACCCAGTTTCGGCAATAGGATCTGCCTAAGATTTCCCCCAGTGGCAATCTGATCAGAGTTTTTGCATAACAGGGCCAGCTACTTTATGTGCCCTCTACGTTATAACCCATATACAATTTGCGCCCCACCCCTGAACCCTAGAAAACCTGGTTTTACCCACACTTTGGTCATTTTTTTCTTGAGAATATACACATTAGTTTCTTCATACGCATACTCCAGATGCAAATCCTCATGGGGTACTTTCTCCACAGTGAAATAATTAGGACAAATCTGCCAAAAAAGTTGATGGGCTTCTGGAGATCATATCTGATAACCTAATAGAATTACAGTATTCGCTCTAGAAATGGCATTCATGGTGGAAATAAAAGGCTCCACATCATTCTCCAAATAAACAACATCTGTGACAACAATGAAATCAAATGGAGGCTTCAGTACCTGAATCTGCTTCTTGTTGTTCCAATAGTGCTGTGAAATCTTCACTCTTCCAACACCGGATCCCGGTTCGGGTGAGGTCGATCTGCTGGGTCGGGTGAGGTCGATCTACTGGGTCGATTTGTAGTTAAATCTCTAACTAACGTATACCGGTCTAATCAATTGGATGGGTAAGATTATTTTGATCGTTTAACACTAAAATCAAAGGCTCAGAAATGTACACGTAACCCAAGAGGAAATTTGATTTCAAAGGGAAACGCCTTATGGCGTAATTATATAATAAATTTATAATCAAATTAGATAAGTAAGAAACTATTATCATAAATTTAAAAGTAAAAAAATAATACTTAAATCTCTATCCATCGATATAAATAAAAACTTTAGAATAAAAGAGAACATTTTGACCATTTGATTAAAAGAAAGATTGATATGAAAACATTTAATAAATAAATTTCTATCTACATGACTGAATTGGTAATGTTTTTCTCTTGTATTAGTATGTGGACATGATGGTAGGTTAGATAGGAGAGAGAATTTTACAAGTAAATTTCTTATTATAAGATGGTTTGCTCATCAAATATAGCTAGAAATATTTCCTGCCTATTAACATTTTGTTTTAATAAACTATCGAACTTGATAAGTGCTTAGGATTTGAAATTCCCACTTTTATGAGATTGTGGTGTCCTCCACATCAAACTAGAAATTTACATACCTACATTTATTCATAATCTCAAGGCATTAATTAATGCATATTAACACTGAATAGCATTATACAAAATTTTATTATCACATATTATGTTATAATAATATAATTTTAAATTTATGATGAATTTTTACATACTTACATTTATTGATGGGCTCGAGCCATTAATCCATAATGCAAATTAACACTGAATAGCATTACACATAATTTTATTATCATATACTATGTTATAATAATATGATTTTTTTATTAACATATATTATGCTATAATAATATAATTTTAAAATTATGACTAAATAATAGATATATGAATTTTTTTTATTTGTAAGATAAGTTAAATTCTAGCTAATGATTTAATATTGTAGTGGTCATTCAATTGTTATAGAGTTAGTTTTATATATGTGGGGGTATTTTTTCCAGTAAATTTTGTGAGAAATATGATAAGAATTTGTTTAAATCTTAAGTTTCAATTGTGCAATTTAGAGAAATTAAATGTGTCATAACTTTTTTAGCGATTTAAATCTATTTTCACATTCAAAAACACTTTCAAATAGCTAAAATTCACTATTTAACCAAAATTTGTAATTTGAAATTAGAAAAATATAAAATATCTAATAATGAAACTGCTCTTTAAATTAGAAAACTGCAAAAAAACATATAAACTGCTCTTTTAACATATCCATGGAGACAAGTACAGACCGAGAAAAACTCTTTTTTCCTAGAGAGCAAAAGTTTCCTTGGAAAATAGGTATTATGTCCAATATTTTCCAATATTTTTGTTAAAGCTTTTGCCGTATATAAAGGGATTTTCATTTTGTTTTCTCTTCGTACATTCCATTTTAACTTCTCAAAATACCCGTACCAAAAAAAACACATGCAAAGGATCTCCATACTATGTATGGAAGCCATACTTTCCACAATAAAAGGCAGATAATGGTTTCATCTCCAAAAAGTTAACAACCATACTTTCCACACTGAAAGGCAGATAATGGCTTCATTTCCAAAAAGTTAACAACAGCCTCATGCACAAACAAGCCAGCATGGCCATCCTCGTGGGACCAAAAAGTGACTTCTTTTTAATGTACATCGCCACATTGTATCGACTGGTGTTTTGATTCGCAGGTGTCATCCTAAAGGATGCTGCGAGAGGCGGCAGGCCGTATTAAGTCCACATGAGAGGCAATACTCAATACACACTCCCACGTCCTGGGCGTTCACATCTTTTACTTACAGCAATTACGATAATACACTTCTCTGTCTTGTCACATAACATAGGTGGGATTTTTACTGGCATCATTCCCTACCAGAAATAGTGCATCATGTAGGTTGATGACCCTCCACTAAGGCCATTTCTGAAGCAGTGTTGGCTAGTTCATCTTTGGATTTCACTGGGATTCACGCTCCAATTCCTCTTTGTTCTCATTACTTCTCTACGTTGGTTAGAAGAATGAATAGATTTCAATGAGCTGCAAGGTACTCACGGCCAGCTACAACCTGGAGATATTCTGCTAGAACTCTAATCCATAATTGAGCAACAAATCAGAGGTTCGATACTTTGGACGTTGTAGGTGGGGCGGGTGGCCTCAATGGAAAAATATAACTATCTGCTCACATCCATCCCAGGAGAGTCGACTTAGGGAAGGTAGTTATAATCAAACTAGTTAAGGTGAAGAATGCAGTTCTCCTTCCTGCTAACAAATCATCTCCAATCTTGATTGCTCCTATTGTAACCCCTTCTTCTTCTGAACCTCCAGCTCCTCTAATTTCAACACAGCCTCTAAGAGACCCATTTGTGCCTCCCGAGATCTCGTCATCTTCCCGGCCTCTAAAATTTAAGCCCTGAGTGTAAGTAGATTGCAGATTCCCCGAATATTGGGGAATCGGAGGGACATGGCCATGGTAAAAAAAAAAGACCCTCTGTCTGATTTTCAATATTTAGGAATCTACAATCAACTTAAAAATACCTGACTTTACGTGCAATCTCCTTAAGACTACATCCATTTTTGTGAACAATGATTCATAAAGTATTTCATTTACATTCCTTTTTGTCTTCTCAATCCCAGAACTGCTATCTAATCCTATAAAATTTCGCATTTTTAATATAAAAAGTTATTATTCCAATGTTTTCAAAAAGCTCAGTTTCAGCTGAGTAGCTGAGCGGCTGAGAAAACGTAGCCAGAGTTACTATGCAACTTCTGTATGTATATAGACCACAACTTTTCTCTGAAAGAAACGTTGTTTTTAGTCTAATTACTCAATCCTTTTAACTGTTTTCTCATTAATCTTTTCTTAATTAATTTATTTAATTAATTAATTAACACTTATATATTTATATATTTATTTTACACAATAACTCCGTCGCCCTCTCATTCATCATTACAACAAATACATTTGCAATTGGGATGGCTTTACCTATTAGTAGAAGTATGTAGGAAAACATTTTGGCGAGGTAATAAAAGAAAACACTTAGGTGATAGGTGACAAATGGATATTTTAACTATTTATCGTAGTGTTATAATAAATTAATGGTCAATAAATTATTTGATTTATATGTTTTATAATTGTGTTAGGTGATAGGTGACAAATGGATATTTTAATTATTTATCGTAGTGTTATAATAAATTAATTGTCAATAAATTATTTTATTTATGTGTTTTATAATTGTGTTATTTATATGTTTTATAATTGTGTTAAGAGGAGTTTTATAGTTTAGTCTTACGAGGGAGATGTTATTTCCTAACATTATTTTTAAAAATAATAAATTAATATTTATATTAACAAATTAATAAAAAATAGATAAGATTTTTATAAATAAAATATTTTAATTTTAACTTTAATTTAACAACCACTTTATATAAACAAATAAAATAATTAAATATAAAAAAGTAATATTACTTTTTGACATGGAGTTCACATGTAAAACTATATATAGATAGATATATTATACAACAGTTGCATGGGAGTATAGTCTATGTTAAAAAAATAATAAAAAGATATTAAATTACAAAATGTTTAATTCATGTTATATTTGAATTTATATGAATTGAATCTTTACAATTTTATTTTAACTATTTTGTTTAGTTGATTTATACAGGGGACCATGAGTAATATAAGAACTGCTCATAAAATTATTATGATATGCTAGTGAAGCATTGCACCCAAATCTATGGATAACCAGTGTTATTCAAAATTGATTACAATGTTGTACTATTCAAAGGTTTAGTTGTTTCATATTTGTTTCTTACATTTCTTGCAAATTAAACACTGAAAAATCAATTGTGTTTCTTTTAAGTAATCAATTGTGCTACAAGTATGCCTGCTTCTATGATATGTATTTTATTATATTACATGAAGACAAATTTGTGTTAGTTCCATCAAATTATAAAAGAATTTGTATGTTTTTTATTAATTAAATAAAATATTTCTTATAACCAATGTAGATCCATCTTAACGTTATTTCTAGAAAGGTCATGAGGGATCAAGATCCGAGTTAAGATAGATCTTACATGACTAAATTAATAAAACTTTATACACATACAATTTTTTTATATTTTTTATTATTTTATATTGAATAAATTTGATATTAAATTTGTAAATTATTAATTAACGGTAAAACAAAGTATATGAAAAATACATTAAGTGGATTTTCTCCCAGAATAAATCAACCCTATTTTGTAACATAGAATAGATCAACCCTATTTTGGAACAGTAGTAGTATAAGATAGAACAAAGTAATAATGATCAACGTGTTTGAATTTGGTATTTAAGGATATCTATCATTAACTAACGAACACATTAAATACATTAAATTCGATGTTTTTAAACTATGGTATATCAAAAAAAAAATTATTCAAACAACAACAGAAAAAAATTAAATAAATACATGTATAAATAAATACATAATGTAAATAAATTTATTATTTTAATGATGAATATTTTCATCATAAATTAAATTAATAAAAACTAAAAATAAAACTTTTGATCATGAATGAAAATTTCAAACAACACATAAATATATTTGAATTTGTAAACATACTACATAATTTAGTTTTCATTTTATTGCAAAATTTAGTTACACAACCATAAAATGGTATCGTTGTGTATTGTGTATAATATTGTACAAACTCAACCTTTGAAAGAAAGGGTTAGTTGCGCAACAACAACATTATATCACTCTGTAGAACACTATAGAAACTCAACTTTTGGAAGAAAGGAGTCAGAATAAGTAAACCGTACAGGATTGAGGAGGTTTTTGATTTCATGAAATAATAAAAATTATACTTTCTATTTTTCTTCTTCCACACCAATGTTCCAGTTTCAAAATTTAATAGGCAAAGAAGCTTCAATTACCGTTATTGTGAAAAAACGTTAGTTAGAGATACACTTAAATATAATTTTAAAGTTTTTTATACTTTCCAAGTTTCTTCTTCCGCATGAATTTTCTAATTTTAAATTATAAAAATAAATAAAATTCAATTACAATTATTACAGATACACTGAAATTGAATTGAGAAAAATTCAATTACAATTATTACAATTAAAAAATTTAATTTATCACCAAGGTGTATATTGCAGTTTTGCGATTGGTTTGGTAATCCTTCTGTCTAGATTTTCCAGAGTAGTTACTTTCGTTCCTTTTTGACTCTTTAAAAGAAAAGGTCCATCTCAGCACTTATCCTTTTAGGCTCATTAAAAATTGAAGGAGACTATAGTCATCTTTAGCTTTTTCTTGACTCTTAAAATATGAAAAAGAAAAGTTGTGTCCAAAGTGTCGTTAAAATTAATTCATTGCGAATAACATCCCTATTCCTTAGTTGATATTAGGTTGAGACATATGACGACAAATCTGGAGTCCACTAATCAAGGAATCCCTTTTGATGGGAATCCTAGTCCTTTTCCTTCTTTCGAAAATATTGGTGCTCCTTATATGGCTACATTATCCCTTCCAGGACTTACCATTGGCTTGCCAGTATGGCTGTTTTCAACCTCCTCGGTTCAAAATGTCAAGACATCTCTGAAATCGAGTACACCTCCAACTAGACAAAATCAACCTCCAGTTGATCCTAAAGTTGACCCTTTGCCTTCTTCCTCGTTTGTTTCTTCCTCCCCTTCTTCCTCTTCGCTTGGTGAAAGTATTGGTACTAGAAACTAGGTGGCTAAGAAGAAGAAGAAAGGGAAGAAGAAGAAGAAGAAGCCAATTCAGTAAGGGGGAAACTAGGCAACCATTGCTCTGAATGCAACATTTGATGAAAATCCATCCGTTAAGCCTCACAAAGTCAAATATCCATGCATAATTTGTGCGGGAGACCATTTTCATCGAAATTGTCCTTATTTTCCTCGGATCTTGAAAGAATGGTCCTCCCGTTCACACCATCCTGTGTCATCAACCTCTGGAGATCATGTTGGTAACACACCATCAACTAGTGATAGTAAATTTCATGGACAGAAGGGAAAGGTCAGGATTCCATGTAGGTTATGTGAAGGTAATCATTCCTTTCACCTTTGTCCCTTTTTGGATGAAGCCAAAAGAGTGTTGGATAACCATCCTGCTTCACTGCAGTGACTTCCATCTGGTTATAGGAAACTCTCCCTAAATCCTTCACTAGTTGATGAACCGACTGACCAAAATCAACCGTCGGTCGAAACCACTCTCTATGAAAGTGAATCCTATGAGTCTATACCCGATCCAAATCAATAGGTCAAGGTAACAGTTGACCCGATTTCACCTTCAGCTAATCGTACCTTTCCCTAAGAGAGTGAAAATCATACCACTCAAATTCTTTTTGTTTCCTCATATTAAAATGAGCTTGGGGACAGTCCACCTGTTCCATCAAGACAGGAGGAAAATCCTCTGTCGAGCAGTAAAAAGGGTCTTTTTCACCTTTATTTACCCTACATTAATTGTCAATCCAGGAATGATTTGTTATCTCAAAGAGTGTACTCAGTTTGAGGCGGTCATTTGTTAGAGTAATGCTAGTAGTATAGTGCTCTAAATACAAGAGTAAACAGATGCTTGGAATGAAATCTTCTTGCAAAAATAAACCTAAGACTCAAATCATGCGTTCAGAAAGCTACAAAAATTTATCAGTCAAGGGTACAGTAATGGTAACTCTTCCCTTTGTAAACTGATCCAATTAAAAATCACTCGAAGAAAGGATCGTCAAACTAGGAACTAGACAGCATGTGCTGATGTTCACTATAGTCTCAAACCTTTTGCACACCAAAGCGATGATAACTTCAAATGACAAGAAATGGAACAACAAATATCTTTATGAACAGGATTGAACAATAAAACCTTAACCTATGGAAATGAATGCAACAATAATTATAACCTACAGTAACATCCTTTGAATTGAACAGCAAACATAAATGAAACAGCGGACTAACATAAATAAAATATAGAACAACAACTTAGATCAACTATGAATGTACAACAAACCAGATTAAACATGTGACACACTTAACAATAAAAGGAACAGTAATCTGAGCTTCGATACAATAAGCATGAATCATAGCCATAAAATAATAGAAATTGCAACGGAATAACAATCCCGAATGAACAACAATCACAATTTAAGAATAAACCATACAGTAGTACCGATTTAGGAATATACAACACTGTTAATATGTAATCGAATGGCAATCTGTAAGGAACAACAATGTTATATCAATTGTCAAAAGGAACAAAAATGTGAAATAAAGATAGAATGAATAACATAGCATTCCTGTTGCAGATAATAATATTACTTAGTCAATTGTATGTAACAGAGTTGATATGTAAAACTGTAAAGCATGTTAGATTGCTGAACAGAGTAAATGGAAGAGATTAAACCACACATGAATCAGAAATAATGATACAGGAGCAAGTGATCCACCAGGGCTGATCCCTTAGCTTCCAGGGACTCACTGGTTAAGGTTACTCCAGAATCAACAATAGAACGGCAACCGGATTTATATATTAAACATCAAACAGAGTTATAGTGAATCGCTCTTCAAAGAGAGTCAATGATCAAAGTTCAAGTTCCAAGAGGAATTTCATAAAAATAACAATTGTTCTCCCCCATGCTAACAATGCTACCCCTTCTTATAACAGTCTAGCGGAGATATCAATGATACAAAAGATTGTTAAGATAGCGATCCCTCAGGATCAAAGGATCTTAAGGGATTCGCCAAACTGTTAGTTCTCAGTTATCCTCTTGTTATTTTTGACCGATTGGATATCTCCTTTTCCTATTTCTGGTTGTCACGCTCCATTTTGGATCGCCTTGTTTGAACACAGTTCCCTGTCAAAGGGACAACAGTTAACTTGGTCTTGTTCTTTCCTTTGTGATGGCAGTCTTCCGTTTTCTCCTGTTTCTGCATAGGAAAAAGGGTAATTATTAGTTATTTCACGTTACATATAAATCTTCTATATTTTATCATATTCTCTTGTCATATACCTAGCTCATGATGTAAAAAGGTTATGAGTTTTTAAGAAAATATAACAAAGTAAATGAAAATAACATACCTTCTCCAATGCTCAACACACCCCCCTGCTTACCCTTTTTCATGGCCTCATGAAAAAATTCTAGTTTACATGCAAGGCGGTGAGGGAGTAGGCTAGAGATGGGATCTCATGAGGAGGTCTACAGCCATGATGCCTAGCTAGGTGCTCAAAAAGATGTCCTGTCTGGCCCTCAGGCATTTTGTATAAGGCTTGGTATCCTGGTGCAGGATGCCAAATGACTGGACTTCGGAACCTAAAACCTAACCAAGATGGCCCTTCCCTCAAAATAAGATCACCATAGAGGCCCAAGTGATCAACAGCTAACTTAAATTTCTCATAGTTAAACGGTTCCCTGTGTTGGATATTCAGATTAGAAGTTTGATATCGAAATTTAACAGTTGCAATGGCAAGGTCTTTGATGGTAAAGAATTATTCTATCCCTTGCCGAATGATTGCTGTATGAATGGGTCCTAATGCTTCAATCACACCCAGAGTCCTCATTAGGTTCCTATGTTTATTCCTAGCTGCAATGGATCTCTAGGCTCAGCTCTTGCCCATAAGTATAATCTGTTTTCTTGTCTTTGGAAGGCATTGTAGGCTTTAAGCCATTTTATTTGATTAACTCCAAATGAAATGAATGCCTGCAGTTGGACATCCCCAACGAAAGGGCTGGGATTCTGCTCTATTTCTTGATCTAACACAAGGTTGTGCAAATAGAATTCACATAATAATCTCTGAACCTTCACCCCATAATGCTTACAATAATTTATGAAGTCATCAATAGTGTTTATTTCTATAGGGGCTCCTGCTTTGACAGGTTTAATTTTCAATTGCAAATATCTTTCCATTAAAAACAAAGCATAATTCTTAGCAGGTGCTCTACATGCTAGGACATCAGTATTTAAAGAGCATAAGGTATCCATTCGCTTGATGACTACATCTAGCCTATGAGTTACCTTTGTGACTCTTTCTTCTTCCTTTCACCATCCTTCAAAAGCCTGACTTTCAAATAAATGTATATCCCTTAGCTGTTGTTGTAATTCTTCATACTTTTCTCGAGAGACAGTTTGTTCAGTAAATTTTTCTACTACTCGT
The DNA here is from genome assembly GCA_031772625.1 of Pinus tabuliformis. Classification (NCBI taxonomy): domain Eukaryota; kingdom Viridiplantae; phylum Streptophyta; class Pinopsida; order Pinales; family Pinaceae; genus Pinus; species Pinus tabuliformis. The sequence continues at coordinate 553,905,372 of CM062810.1, read as the reverse complement.
TGGGCTTGCATTAAACCTTCTCATAGGGTTTATGTCCTCGGGTCACTATCCCACATAGTAGTTGTAAGCGGGAGGTTCACTTGAATCTTCTTATTGCATTGTTCCGTATTTATGGTTCGAATTTCCTCAGAGGACTGTGCCTCTATCTGAATTTCTTTGTCACAGGCCGTTATGTTATCTGTTTGTAATTCAACATGGGTAACAGACGAATGCTGTTCCTTTTGATTTTGAATGACAGGCTGGACCTGAGTCCTCTTAACCTTTTTCCTAAGGGGTTTCGCCAGAGTGGTTGCATGCTTTACCACCGGGGTCCTTTTTGCTTTCTTCCCCATCTTCAGAATCCTGATTTGTTGTCGAAGTCGCGCTATTAAATTAAGTAGTCTTTGCTGTTCCTTTCATAATATTTTGATTTATTCTATTTTATTGGAAGGAATAGCCATTATCTCACTCGGGCCTGGACTTTATCCTTGACCAATTTATTTATTTCCCTCTTGGGGTGCTTCCTCATTATTCTGCTGATCGGGCTGTTCGTGGGTAGAAACCATAGCTTGTTCTGCAATTTCTTGGGTAACTTCTTCTTCCCCCCCTTCTTCTTCATAAAATTCTTCCGGTGTATTCTAACTTGGAACAAATTGTTCCTCTTCTTATCCTCATCATTTTTCTCTCCAGATGCACTTTCATCATGGCCAGAGTGATTCTCTTCTTCTTTTTCCTCGTCGCATAACTCTTTGGATGCACTCTTATCATGAATAGAGTGCTCCACTGGTTCTTTTTCAGTGTGGACGTTTAGTGGGCTGAGAGGTTGAGTATATTCTCCCATATTGGTGAGAATCTGAGCCAATTCATCTTCTCACAGTGGATTTTGCAACGGGCTTTCCTCACGTTGCTCTGTTTCTTCTTCCACCTGACTAGATTGCTCGGTCTCTCCCTCTGTTTCTCCCTCATCGTTCAATTCTCTTTCGTTCTCTCCTCCTTCCAATTGCAGGGGTTTCCCATCCACTGAATCATCTATCTCCACCGGTTGATTGGTGTTCCCTTGGGAATTTTCCAACCTCCCTCTGATCCATGCCAATCTAATGGATTTCCTTCATTTCAACGATCTATTCGATGTACTTACAGTACGCTTTCGTTTGGGGGCTGGCAAATCCAGTCCCCCATCTATTGTAACAATCAGTTCTTCTCAGCTGCTCTGTTGTTGAGCAAGACTATAGCTAACTGTCGATCATATCAACCCATGTGACTTACTACCGATTCTACGTGGCGATATTTCTTCATGCTTCGGGCAACATCATGTAATAAAGAATTTAAAAATGGAGGCAAATTCACAGTGCATTTTTGTTTTAACACAGCTAAAATCTTAAGGTGGTGTCGTCTTACCATGTCTTTTCTTCCTTCACAGGTGATGTAATTCTAGATGATTCTCGCCAATTCTACCCACGACTCTCCCAAGGTTGCTGGTAGAACTCCCTTTCCACTTCAAGTCAGTTTTTGACCTTCATCTTGGAAAATCTTTATGGCATCTCACAGCCTTACCTTCTTGAGAGTCCTCACAGATCCAGTGGCTGGCAGTCTCGAAACCTCTGCAATTATGTCATCAGTGACTGCTATTTGTCTCCCTCTTACCGTGGAGTGATATTCTTGCAGGTTCTGCAAAAATTCAATTGCCACTGTCTTGGTGGATTGTTGTAGGCGATTGAGATAAACTAACCATCCTGCCCTTGTTAGGATTTCTCGTGTAGCATCAAAAATTGTCAACACTTGTGGTTCTCTACGAATTGATCTTCCTCCCATGCTTAGCACGCTGTAAAAAACACAGAGACGGCAATGGAACAGCAGCCTGTTCAAACTATTAGGAAACATAGAGAAAATGACGGAACAACAAGTTTGTAAAATGACGGAAATAACTAATATGCTAAAGAAGGAAAACGTGGTAAAATTGACGAAGTATGCTATGAAGTCATTTAATCTGCTAAAGTATTCTTTATCTATAGCCCCGGTTTTGATTAGTCCCGATTATACGCAAGATTTCATCATATTTTCATTTGCATCCGAGCATACCATGGCTGCGGTATTGATGCAAAAGAAAGATCAGCTGGAGAAGCCCATTGCATTTTTCAGCAGAACCATTAGAGATGCTGCTTTGTGGTACAACATAATTGAAAAACAGGTTCTTGCTCTTGTCAAAGCTTTAAAGGATTTCATAGTGTATATTCTGCACTCGCGCATCATAGCATACATTCCTAATGCAATAGTAAAGGATGTGCTGATCCAAACCAATCGAGAAGGAAGGCAAGGAAAATGGATTGCAACAATGTTGGAATACGATCTGGAGATTAAGCCTACAAAGTTGATCAAAGGACAAGGCTTGGAGAGGTTAATGGCGGAATCAAATCTGCATGCTTTAGATATAAATCTCATCGCAACCATGTCAGAAGATGAAGAAGAAGGCTCTCTGATTCAAGTGTCTGAAATGTTTCTTCAGTCACCATGGTATTCAAACATAGTGTATGTACTTCAGCACCTTTCACCACCTCCGGGGATGACAAAGAACAAAGGTAGATCACTCAAACTCAAAGCTGCTAAATTCTGCATTCTAAATAATGCTCTTTATTGGAAAGATCCAGGAGGTGTGCTACTTAATTTTCTTGTAAAATATGAGGCTCAGTAGGTGATGTATGACATTCATAAAGGTGATTGTGGTGGTCACTTGTTCTGGAAGACAATGGCAAACAAAGTGTTGAGAGCAGGTTACTACTAGCTGACTCTATTTTCCGATGTTTACAAAACACTCATGAGCTGTCATGAATGTCAGGTCTTTCAAGGCAAAAGAAAATTAATCCCTCTTCCTCTGAAACCAGTTGAAGTCAATGCACAATTTCAGTAGTGGGGACTCGATTTTATGAGGGAAATCGATCCAACATCGTCGGCACAAAAAAAGTGGATCCTAACAACAACCAACTGCTTTACCATGTGGATTGAAGCAATTCCAACCAGACAAGCCAAAGATACGATAATCATCCAATTTTTAGAATAAATTTTTTTATTATGTTTCAGTTATCCAAATAAAATTATCACAGATAAAGAAGCTACCTTCAAATCAAAGACGATGGTCGAATTTTGCAGCAGCTATAATATTACTTTGGGTCATTCTATAGCCTATTACCTGCAAGGAAATGGTCTGGTTGAACCATCCAATAAGTCTTTGGTGAACATCATCAAGAAGATGCTGGAAGCAAACAAGAAAAGTTGGCACAGGAAGTTGGTTAATGCCTTGTGGGCTGATAGAGTGAGCCAGAAGAAATCCATAGGTATGTCTCCATTTGAATTAGTTTATGGCATTGACACAATTTTTCCAACATCCCTTGCAGTCCCGATTATGAAATTGCTACAGGAGGCTGGCAGTGAGGAGGATGACTTTCAGAGAAGAATCAATCAGATGATTCATTTACAGCAAACAAGGGAGGAAGTTTTCCAAAACACTTTCAGATTACAGGAAAAGATCAAAAAGATCTATGACCGAAAAACAAAAGCAGATAAATTCCAGCTTGAGGATGTAGTGTTGCGGTGGGATGCTAGGAATGAAGATAAAGGAAAGCATGGTAAGTTTGAAAACTTATGGAAAGGACCCTATAAGATTGCTGCATACAGAGGAAAAAATGCATTTCTGCTAAAGGAAATGGATGGATAGGATTGTTCAGGAGGGCCAGTCAATGGTAGGCTCCTGAAGCACTACTTCTTCTAAGGTGATTTTTGAAATCATGATATGATCATTGTATATACCATTTTCCCTTTCATTGCAAGATTTCAAGGTACACAGTCATTCCAGCTTGGGGCCTAAAGTGAAGGCTATAAAGTTTGAATGATATGTGTATGGTTTGCCAGTTTTTAAATAGTTTTTAGTCACAGTTTGAGTCTTGAGTCAGTTTTCATAGTGTCAGTTTTTAGTCTTTGAAGTGTCTTGACCCTATTTCCCAATGGATAAGGCTACTAGGTCTACGGTGTTCTTGGCACCTCCAAGGAGCTACCATCCCCATTGGAGCCAATGTTAGTGTCAGTGTCTTCACACTGCCATCAGTGATAAAAACTCTACTCTTTTGCATTTGATAATAGGAGTCTCATTTTGATGAGGTTGCATTCCGTTAGGTCATGGATCCACTGATGGTAGGGTTTACTTCAAATTTTCCCTCATGATATGTACTTTCTAATCTTCTTTCATACTTTTTAGTCATGATTCATGTTCATTTTGCAGTCCATTTCATCAAATCCTAGGGTTTGGTCTGATTAGGTCTTAGGGTTTCCTCCATGGTCAAATTCAATGATTATATGTTAATAATGGTCAGAAAGCACATGAGGAGGCCAATAATGATGGGTAAAGTCATAATTTGTTATTTTGATAGCTTAATGTAGTTCTCACCTCAAAACTTGTTTCGAGGTGAAAACCGACTATTATGTATTTTATCTTTTTTCATGATGTAATTTTATTTTTTCTATTTGTAATATCTATTCCCAAGCTCCTCCTAAACCCTGTGATGCCCGCCAAGTATGTGCCACTGCAAAAATCAAGTGATTTTGAGCATCAGTTCACTTTCCAAGCAAAAGAAAACAAGCATGAAAAAACAGAGCATTATAAAAGACAAATAGACATTATAAAAGTGGGTTTTCACAAACAAAAAATAAAAAGGTGAAACTATATAAACCCATCCTCCTATTTTTCATCCCATTGTGTCATTATTGAAGATTAAAGAGCCAAGAAGAGAGCAAAGGTCGATTTTCCAGTGTTATTGAGCAAACAGAGCAAAGTGCTATGTTTTTGGAGTTTTGGAGTAGCGTTGCACTTTTGAGGGGTGGTGCTTCGCTTTCGAGCAGGTGCTACGCTTCTAGCAAGTTTTCACAGTGTTTAAATACAAGAGAATTGCGCTTTCAGGCCGGCACTGCACTCCTGTAGGTGGCACTACACTTTGCCCAACAAAGCCCCAAATCACCTCAAAATGCCAAATTTCACCTAAAATTGCCAAGTTTACCTCATTTGCAAGTGAGTACATCAAATTATCTTGTGTTTTATGGTTTTTACATTAAGTTTTTGTTATTTTTTCACCCCAAAATCAAAACCCCAGTTTCTAGGGAAAAACCCTAGTTTTCCTACAAAGTGTCTCATGAATTGAAATCCTCACTATACTATTGTTTTCCTAGTATATCCACTTTTTATTTTTCCCTAAACACCACTCCCACATAAATTCTCCCTAAACCCTATTCACACACACATTTTCCCAAAAAATCTCATCCATACACTCTGCCCATTCCATTCCTCCACATCAATTAACCACAACTATCCATATATAACCATATTGTTCAAAGACAAAGGAAAAGAAATGGAAAGAGACAATGATTATGAGTATGAAGAAGAGACACTTAGTGGCAACTCCATGGAGAGACATAGACAACAGAGGAAGCCCCATAAAGGAGGGAAAATCATCAAAGAGGATCCCACTAGCTTGAGGGAATTACAGGCTTGCTCACTTGTAGTTTCTTGTTTCAGGCATCAAGCATGGTTTGAATTTTGTGAAATGGTGGAGAGTGTTCAGTTTCACCATGAGTTTTCCAGAATTTTTGTGACTCATTTGCATAACAATGAGGTGACACTTGCCGGAGTAACCTTCACAATATCATAAACTGTCATTTCAGAGGCCACCAGAATCCCTAATGTTGGTGAAAAATCGTACAAGGGTCCAGACCTTGATGAGAGTTACTATGAGCCTTATATCAAGGCTAAATATAGAAATCAAGTGAAGAGGTTATTCCCCTTTATGTTTTTGGAAAACAGGTATGTTCCTTTGATGAGGATTATTATTAGGTACTTCACTTGTGAAGGTAGATTCTCCCGGTTGTATGCCTATCATATAAGACTCCTCATGCATTTCACTAGTGTAAAGATGCTTAATATCCCTTACTTCATGTTTAGAAACATTGAGAAAATGGCACATATTGTACAGAGGAAATCATACCCCCAGTAGTTGAACACCATTTATCATTACTCTTTGATTAAAGTCATTGTTCTACACCAACTTAGCCTTCTTAACATTCCATGGGAGACTTTCATTGCTCATGAGATGTTCAAAGGCCCAAAAATCTTCTCACAAGTGCATCATGAAGAAGGTGGGCCTTCTAGCCATGGAGAAACAAGGGAAGAGGCCAAGGAAACCAAAATTGCTGAGGTCCCAGTGTATTTAACATATCAGAGAGGCACAAGGAGACATTTTGCAGCTGTTAGGCAAGTGCTTGCTCCACAAGTTGTGGAAGGGGCTTTGACTTCATCTTCAACAAAACAGGTACAGGTTGAGCAGTTGAGCAAAGGCAAGGAAAAATTGTAGGAGGAAGATCTTGGTGATGAGGAGGAAAGAGATTTTGATCTCATTGAGCATGAGGAGCCATAACATCACTTTACTCATCATGGAGTTGACATCATTGACTTGGAAGCTCATGATGAAGAAACTGTCAAGGACATCATCATTCAAGAGAGGGAAGCTCAAATACAAGCTTTGGCGGACAACTTAGAGAGAGTAAAGTTCATCATCAGATACTTGAAACATGGAAACAAGCAACTGAGTAATAAGGAAGTCCTCATGGAGTTGCAAATAATCAAAGAAAGCAGGAAAATGGCCTAAGATGCTCATGTCCCATTGAATCCTATTGAGTAGGATATTGAGAATGATAGGTAAACATGGATTGAGAGGGTCAACATACATCTCGAAAGGCTGATTGAGAAGGCCAACATGGATAAGAAGATGCTCTGCCACATGGTCTACCATTACATGACCTGCAACAAAATCTGTAACATGAGGATCAAGAAGCTTAAAGCTAGGTTGAGGAAATCTTTAGAGAGTAAAAAGGAGCAAGATAAGTTGAAAATATTAGCTAAAGCCTCACTAGCTCATAAAAGTAGTTGATGGTGGTGTCCCATGCAAAATTTTGGCAAGTTTTGAAGAGTTTTTGCATTTTTCAAATTTTGAAATTTTCAACACGGAAAATTGGCCAAGAAGCGCAACACCACTGACGCTGTGCCTTTTCCTGGAGCATTAGATGGAGAAAAATTTTATATTTTTAGATTCAGCATGATGAGAACATACAACCTAGAAATTTTCAGAAGTTTTGGAGCAAATCTGGATCACCAAAAGGTCCAAAAACTACCAAAAAATGACCTCTCTGCCTCTTTTTGGACACACAGAAGTAGTCTTGGAGATTCAAGCTTTTAGGGGGAAAATAACCTTCAAATTCAAAATTTCTAGGTGTTTTAGAAACTATATATTGAATACCTTTCCAATGCTCTATCTTGGGCTCAATTTGGTTAAGGGGAAGGCCTCCCAAATTAGGTGGAAAGTGGCATTGTGCTTTTGACCAGTTTCCCCAGAAAATCAAAATTTCACCTTGTTTGACTGTGGATTTGTTTTCTCTCTCCTCATGAATGATTTTACTCATGTAATTAATGAAATGGCATGTAATTGCAAAAGTAAAACATAGTTAGAGTGTAGATTCATTAGTTAGACGTGGTTTTGAGGCAAATGTATCTGTTTCCACTCTTTTAGAGGCACATTGTTTGACTGCCTAGATTTCAGTTCTTAGTTGGGAAATGGTTGAAACAACCCCTATTCTCATGGATTCGACCCCTGAAGGTCAGGATGAGTTGTTTGATGCCTATATTATGTATTTTTTTAGTCATTTGTAGGGATTGGATTCACTTGTACGCTCTGAACAATATTGCACATCATTGTAAGTAGTTTGGCAAGGAAATTAATAGGAGTTGCGGCTATTTTTATGGGATGCTTGTGGTATGGTGCTTTTTCTTAGTTTCTTCTTTTGTTATCAATTGTTTACATGTTTTATGTGTGCCATAATCTATTTCACTTCTTCTAACTGAATGATATCAAGATAGATAGGTAGAATTCATTGTTTATAGTGCTCTACCTTAGGAAACCATTCAATATTCTATGTTTTCTCCTGTTTGAGAATGATACATGATCTATACATGCCCTCCTCAGCTCCTCACCAGTATTAGGCATCTCACCTCACTCAATTTCAAGTGTAAAAGTCTATACCTACCTTGCCCCATAGAACACCCTATATTCTGACCCAATTTCCCATACCCAAATTGCCTAGCTCCATCTGATCCAGAAAAAAACCAACAAAATCAATCAAAACCCTTGAGCTACTATACCTAGCATAAAATATTGTTCATGATCCAGTCATCTTGACTAAGATTCATAAGGAGAGAGCCCTCTCCCGTCCTGGTAGGGCTAGCTACCAGGTTAAGCTTGGTTTGTGGTTACCCTCGAATTACCTTCCTTCAACCTGAGGTCAATCTAGGCTCTAGCATTAAACATGTTCATACTTGGGTCCCAACTTCAATATTTGGGTGCAACATTATTTCTTTGAATTTGTATCTATGTCAGTAGGAGAATGGTGGGATTTATGCCTATATTTCTAGCTAGTAAAATTTTCAAATTTATCCTTTAGTTATGGGTTATTTAGAGGTTGAAATGACTACTTATTTCTCATTAGATCTTTATTATATAAATACTTTGCTAAGAAGGTAATGGTAAGAAAAATTAATGGTTCTTCGGTATGAAATTGACATTTCCTTAGTTGAAATTCAAATAAATTTGATTTTTTTTCCTTTCTCGATTATAGGCACATTTGGATCATGGTTTCCATGTAATTTTGAGACAAAGTTAAAAAGCACCATTGTATAAATGCAAAAAATCATCCATCTGAAAGACAACATAATGGTTGAAGGGAAAATTTAAACGGCCATTAAGCATAACTAAAGAGAAAGATACTAGACAAAAGGAACGAAAAATAAATATTTCATCAACATAAGGTTTTGATAAAACATCCATAAATTATTAACAAGAAGGGTAATTCAATCCATTTGAGAGGATGAAATACCCTCACTCTTAGAACAAGGTCAAGTATCAATTCGAGCAAGGTGTTAACAAAGTTGAATGTTAGGGTGTTGCAAATAGTTAAAGCTTTATTAAAACTATAGACCATGGACAACTGCATATCTTGACATATCAATGAAGCTAATATTCATACTTTAAATTATAAATAAGACAAATATGAGAGAGGAGCTCAGTCCTCGAAGTAAACATGTAGAAATTTGGTTAGTAATAGAGGGATATTTCCATCTTTCAAAGCATAAATTAGTGTAAAAAAGATTAAAATAAAACGTGAAAAGTTAGCATACATGTGTGTTAAGAACATTATATGCAAATCGAAAAGAAACCTCATTAGTAAATTTTTATAGGTAGTTATTGTCGCATTTAAAACACCCATGATTATAGCTACATAGAAGTTATATCAAGCTTAAGTAAGGATTTACAAAGGAGGCAATGAGGGTGGGATTACATAGGGAAATAAATTATCTTTAAGAACTTCCAACTAACTCTAACACAATTATTTTGCTAACATTACATTTAACATTAATATTTTACTAACTTGACCACCACGTCACTAAGAGAAAGAAAAAATAGTTTCATGTAATGCAACCTGTCACACTAGTGGTGTCATCCAACCACATGTAGGTGGGGTGCGGAAATGCCAAACCCTTTTGTTTCTCACTACTCAGGCTTACGGACTATGACTATTCCACACTTAGTCAAATTTAATTAAGTGTTTACAATGTAGCGGAAATAACATTGCTTCATTTAACTTGTTTATTTATCTTCTTATCATACAGTGGAATCATAAATATCAAAAAATATAGTGTATGGACATTTACATGGGAGGGGAAACTCCCTAAATAGTATTTCGAATAATATATAAAGTTTTTAATTTTACTTTATAAATATCATGTTTTACAAGTTGTGCAGCCTTATAAAATCGACCTCCACAAATTACAAAAGTCACATGACAGTCGTGCACCAACTGTGCAACACGTTCTCATCACACGGTTGCCTTATGTCTGTCACATAAAACTATCCACACCAACTTGTTCACCGGAAACCCCAATATTCGGTTTGCCAAACTTCCATCGTGCAATGTTCACCATTATTACCGCAGGGTGGGCGCATTGTCCAACCGTAGTGACACTCACACACGACCTACCTATGCTGTGCCAAACAACCCGACTCTGCCCAAACTGTTAACCGCATGAGCAACTAGAACCTCTGCATGCATGTTCCTTCATCCTCCCTATGACACGACTCATTCACCCAAACTTATCCTTCACTCTGTGGCTGTGTTAACTCCTCACCCTTCATTCCAAATTGTGTATTGAACGAATGTTTGGATGGTTTCCAAATGAATGGCACCCATTTCATATATATACAATCATTTGATTTCTGAATAACCAAAGAGTCATGACCCCTCGGTTTCACCTTGGGTCAGCCTGCCATACGTTCACCCAACCAACATGTGCACAACACTTGACACACCTCCATGAACCTTCACATTTGCTAGTCTACCCTTGAGTTGGCCCATCACACATTCAACTAGCCTTTCTGCTCCACATGACAAGACACTTCACTAATCCTTCACTCGCGTCGGCCATCAGTCTGCAACACGTCCCCCACCCCGCTAACTCAACTCGGTCGACTCGCTTTCCCGGTGACTCGTTCACCCAAGAATTCATCTTTGTGTCACTCAAACGCAACACTCGCTATACTTGGTTGCTCATCTTATTAGCTGAGCACCAACACATCATGGTGCACCCACTACATGCACTTGCCCATATGTTGTCTTTAACTAGTCATTATACATGTGTGAATTGTTAACCGAACGTCTTCCACCTGAGTCACCTTTAACTGACAGCCTCCACCTAAGTCACCTTTAACCAAACATGGGTGCCAGTTGCACATCATGTGTGCGTGCATACTATGACCTCAATTTTTCGACTCCCTTGGGTGCTCCCAAATCGAATTCCTAACATCCTCCCCCACTTTAAAAGGGTTTTTATCCTAGACAACACCCATCACGACAAACTTCATCACCAGGATCAAAATGTCACAAAGTGTCATCAACTCCACCATGAATGTCCATGTTTTCCAACTCCTTGCTGCCATCACACACACCTCCATCAAGGTCCATCAATCCATGTATTGGTAAGTCTCCTCAATCCATGGTCATCAACCACATCCATCATAATCCTCCATGTTTCTCCATCAGTGGAAGGTCGTTCCTTCTAACTCAGCTACATGTTATCACTAAAACATCTATCATGTCAATCCACCATGTATCACCATCATGTGAATCTATACAATGATACTCCAACCCAACACAACATATCTCAGTAAAGGCTTGATATATATCTAACATAGCTCGATGCATTGCATGCCCCCATCCCTTGAACTAGTCGAGTGACTATTCCAACTATCACGTCCAATGCATGATAATTCTCCTCCTCATGCCACCATTGGTCGTTCCTCCAGCATCCTGTCACATCATCAACTTCATCGAGAATTCTCCCTATCTCCATCCAATGTTAAGTAAGCCATATCTAAGTCCATGAAGTAGTATCCATCCCATATGAAATATGTTGTCCATCAATTCTACAGTCCATGTGCTTCCCATGGTTATGAATAGACAACCACATCCATCTAAGAATCATGTCTATGTGAGGCCCTTCCCCAAATTCCATTTTTTCATGGTGGTGCAGTCACCTCTCCCTCATCAAGGCACTCTACCCACCCATCTCCAAAGGTCCAGTGCATGACAAGGGCCCGAAAGTTGCCTCCCCGACTCCCATCCACCCAAGTGTAAGATTGGTGAAGTGCTTAAGTAGTCATGCACAACAAAAATCTTTGCTTTTGTGCATCCAAGCTTCTCAAGCTTTTCTGTCGTTAACTGAAAATCATATATGCCCATAGTATACCTGCACTAATCGACAATTCTAGGTGGATCTCTACCTGCATGCTCCTTCCCTTTGCTTGCCTTAGAAGAAGCACTTGGGCCTCCTCTGACCTTAGCACTATCTCGATGAAGAATCTTTGTAGAAGTCACAATTGCCTGCTTTGTGATAGTGGAACCATCTTTCCACATATATCCTTCTTTTTCTTCATGGCTCTCGCAACAAAGTTGGTCATCCTCTTCTCCTTCGTTACTTGAGCCACACATGCAACTCCCCTTTTTTCCACATAGTCATGCTTCACATTCGAGTTGTTCTCATATAAGGTCATCGAAAAAATCCTTGGTCTATATCCCAAGTGACTCTTCCTTACCATTGACACAATCATGGTTTTTCCATCAACTGTAATGAAGAGTATATCACGGTTCACCATTAGTATCTCTTGTGGTGTTACTAAGAAGTCCTACCCTAAAACCATATTATGATCATCTATCTTAATCACCCTTAAATCCAAATTTCCAAACCATAAATCCACTCTCACTTTTGTGTTCTTGAAAACACCAGTCATGCCCTTCATACCAGAGTTAATAGCTTTGAAAGCACTCAATTCCCTTCCCATTCAAGCCCTCTTCTCCAAAGATGTTGTTTCCTTTTTGCTAGGGAAACCTTGTAGTTCCCGTGTCAACCAATGCAACAAAAATTCTTCCCACACACGATCACCTGCACAAAACTCAACCTTAAGGCATATCCATCCTCCCTAGGCTTTGTCTTGCATTTTATCTCAACAACCTTCTTCAACAAGTCCACCTCATAGTTGTCATTTGACTTATGCTTCAACCTAACTGTCCTCTTAAAGTATGCAACTTCCCCTTTTGGTTCATTCAAACCTGGTGTAGCTTGGGTTCCATCAATCTTGTCTTCTTTCTTATGCTCCTCAATTGCAGCTACTTGGCATACAATGACTTCCTCCACTCGGAGTGCACCCCTCAACCGTAATTCATCCTTCATTGAATGATAGTAATCTCCAATTTTGTCAATATATTCAATCTCAGCTTCCTCTATAACAACAATTTTATATCAAGAAAGTCTCTCTTGATTTCTTTGTCGACTTTATCCTGCAACTTGGCACTTTCCTCCCTTAAGTGAATTCATTCATCGATGATTTCTTGGAGTCTACAGTTTCCTGTTGTATCTTATTGCCAAGTTCCTGAAGTTCAGCAGACCTTCCATGAAGATTGTTGAAGACCTTCCACACATCCACTATCCTGACTCCAATGTTCCCCAAGTGCTCCACTCTTGAACAAGAGCTGCATAGTGTTGTTGCCTCTTGTCCTTCCAATAATTTCAACAACCCTTATATCTTCCATCTTCCTTTATTCAGTCTCACCCAAGCTTGTAGTTTTTCATCCGCTCAATTTCCTAATGTCACATTGCAACCAACTACAATGCTTCAACTTCAATACCAACTGCAACCACCGTTTTCGTATGCTGCTTCAATCGTCAAAGCCCCTTCTGCAAACGATCACTAATACCACCTTCCATGCCCCTACGTTAGTCGTGTCTTCCAACCACACATAGGCAAAGTGCGACACCCCAAACTCTTTTATTTCCCACCACTCAATCTTAAGGACTATGCCTACTCAACACTTAGTCAAAATTATTTAAGTGTCCCAATATAGTGGAGAGAACATTACTTCATGTAACTTGTTGCTTTATTTTCTTATCCTGCAGCGGAATCATAAACATCAAAATATACAGTTACATTTAGAGGGGAGGGGAAACTACCGAACAAGTCTTCCCAATAATAAATAAAGTCTGCAAGTTTACTTTACAAATATAATGTGATACAAGTTGTCAAGCTTCTAAAATAGGCCTGCACGAATTACCAAAGTCACATGACAGTCGTGCACCAGTCGTGCAGCATGTGCCCGTCGCACTGCTGCATTTTGTTATGACACCAAATTGTCCGCACCAACCTGTTCACCGGAAACCTAATATGCACCATGATACTAGCAACTCAGCTTGAGTGATCAGCTTCAACTGAAGAGATGAAAAATCCATATAAACCGATCCGATGAGGAATCAAACCCCACCGAAATTGACCATGCACCTACAGCTAACTTGAATATGAACAAGCGATATGCGTATGTCCGGTGTAAATGCATCACGCCAGCTATGAATTTGTAAGGAAGGCATATCGACAGCTCTGTAATCGTTCGTCTACATTAGAAAAGTGTAGATAACATGGTTTTTTATGCCATCCATCATGTGGTGGAAATACAATCATAAAAAGGTCCGTAGTTAAATTCCAAAAGGCCACCTAATTACTTGTACATCCATGTCGGGAATCTCTGGTGACCAGAATTCACGTGTTGCCAGTATTCGTAACTCCAATTCTAAAGATCCCCGTGACAAAACGCTATATAAAGAGGCCTCGGCCGGCCTCAGTCATGCAGACTTTGTGTAATCACTGAGTTTATACATTTGATTTTTTCCTTGGTCTCAGAAAGATGAGGGCATCGAACGTTTTACTTTTGGTTGTGTGCTTCTGCTTTGTACTACACTCTTCGAATGCGGAGGCCCCGCCTCGTGTGGAGGGCAGGTCTGATCTCTCGGTTTCGGTTAACGTTAGTGTCGATGTGCCTCCTACAGGCCTGGCTGCTTCCCTCGCCTCTGTCGGTGGAGAAAGAGGAAAGACTGCTGACCCCATGGTTGAAAATCATCAAAACCATAATCGTTAGATCAATAGCATAATGTTAGATCAATACTCAAACACTTGAGTGCGTTTGCTATATATTTGAATAAAGAGTCTGCTTTTCTTGCCGTCTTAACAGTGTGGAGATTAAATAAAAATGGCTTTTACAGAGTAACGTCTGCCTTTCGCATTCGGCGAAAAGAGTGTTGCGTGAAAGTCCATCTTTCGCCTCTGGCGAAGAGATTGTGCTTATATGGAGCTGTTTTCATATATTATTGCATATTCATGTATACGGTTGGTTCTCATATGCATATTTGTTTATATTAAAGAGATGAAATTTGTTTATATTGAGATACTTTCATATATCATTTTATATTCAGGCATATATGATTGTGTCTGACATGCAATTTTTTCTCCATTTCACGGCTTATCCGTTATGGTTTAAACAGTGGGATTTAGTGAAATGTAATTATTATGATAGTGTTCATCATTTGCTGGCAGCATAGTAAAATCAATTTATGCTTTGGTATTTGCATACAATTTTAGTTTTATAATTTTTTTTATTATTTGATATTTAAATTTAAAAAGAGTGAAGGGAATTTTACTAGACTGGTTCATGAGGCACAATATTTGTTGTTAAGGTTTTGCAAATAGGGTTACAAGTTAAGTGGGCTTGATTGTGGGAAAAACTCCACACTGAAGCGCACTTGAGTGAGAAGCCATCTGAGATGAGTAACCTCTTGAGAAATCTTAGTAACTGGGTGGAAGCCCCCCTCATCCCACTTCTTCACTTCTCTAATAAAAATGGTCCTATAAATGAATAATATCTAATATAATACTATAAAATAAAAATACATTTTTATTCTCATAATTAATATATAAATTTTGCATATTCAATAATATTATAATTTTCTTTCATATATAAATTATTTAAGATTTCTCCTTTAATTTTTTAAATTTTATTTTACGCAATATTAATTTAAATTTTATTGGAAAACTTAGTAAAATTTCAGTCCTCTACATCATCTCGATTAATAAAAAAATCCCCGATTAATTAAAAAATCTCCCAAAATTATATATATTTATATAATCATTATGGTACAACAGATCAGGTTAAAAGTCATTTTCATTTATGTAGGCATCGGATAAATGTTATCCATTCAACAATATTTATCGATTTCTCATATCAAAGTGGTGTGCTCAATTGGGTGTTTTAAGATTTTTTAATGACGGTTGAAACTAAATTCAATATAAGTTTTTCATATATTATTATTAAGCAATATTGCTTAAATAAATTAAATTTATTATTTTTATTGAAAATTTGATATATTTATAATTTAATGATGTTATCTGATTAGAATTAATGTAATCATATTCAGACCACGTAAAGTGCACATATGAATGGTTGTTTAAGAAGTTTAATTTTTTAGGTTTTTTGTGATATAATTATGGGTAAGATTATAATTTTTGATGTTTTAAAATGGCTTTTTTTTAAAGCATGTAACACATAAATGGTATAATTTACAAAGTAATTTTAAAGTTGAAATTAATTAGAAAATATTACCAAAAAAAATTAAACTTATGATAATTAAATTACCTTAAAAAAATGGAAGTGGAAATTTAAGAGTCGCGGTGAAAATCTAAATACACTTAAACCTAAACCTATCTGTAGAAGTGGAAGGTTACCTTTTACAAGAAAATTATTCATTTTAATTAATGTTATTTATTTATAAAAGAAATGTTATCATATTTATATTTATATATGGTAAAGTGTCGGAGTGGGAGTGGGAGCGGAATTGCGGTAAAGTGCAGGTGTGGAATTTTAGGTGTGGTCTCTTGCGTTGGGTAAAGGTGGAAATTTATTTTTATTTTTTTAATATCTAAATTTAATGTATATTTTATTAATTTATTTTATTACTAAAAATATATTCTTAATCATATAACTCCATTAAATTATTATATAAACTTTCGGATAAAAATAATAATTTTAATTTATTTACGCAATATCACTTAATAATAATACGTGAAAAAACTAATATTGAATTTAGTTTCAACCGCCTTTCAAAAATATTAAAAAACACGATTAAGCACACGACTTTGACGTGAGAAATGGATAAATATTGTTGAATGGATAACATTTATCCGATGCCTACTTAAATGAAAATGACGTTTACCATGATCTGCTGTACCATAATGATTATATATTTGGATATATATAATTGTGGGAGATTTTTGAATGCAGTAGTCTAGTGAGGCGGAGAAGTTGTAAGAGTTGTAAGTTATGGAAATTTCGATTATATTTAGTGAAAATTTGACAAGGATTTTTGTATTATAGTTGTTAAACTTCAAAATTTTAGGTGTCCCGATCTTTTCTATGGTGTTGAATTTATTTCCACCGTCAAAAACATGATTCAAACACTGCCTTTATAAAATTTTTTGAAATGTTTTTGCCTACATTCCGACCACTTTTGGTCATCCAAGCACTTCCTCGGCCTCTCTAGACAACTCCTTTTTTAATTAATCGGGAAATTGTTTATTAATCGAGATGATCTAGAGGACTTAACTGTTCTAATAAAATTTAGATTAAAAATGTGTAAAAAAACAACTGGAGAACTTGTAAATATTTTTTATATGAAAGAAAATTATAATGTTATTTTTTTTTTTCCGAGGAAAAAAACCGCGCTTTTCTATTAATCAGAGATAAAAAAGCTACAAAAAGGAATGAGTAAGCATTCCGCAGTGCTGGCTTGTGCCCAGCTCCGTATACTGCCGCAAGGGCCCGAGTGCTTTCGCACCCCACGCAACGTTATCAAACTAACGTGCACAAAGAAAAAGAAAAGAGAAGAGAGAAGCGAGAATGTGAGGCAAAAACTGAATCCGGCAGTGAGTCGAACTCACGCATCAAGTTTTTCACCCCTTTTTCTTTTCGACCTTACGCCACACTCCTTGAGAGGGCTCGATCGAAGCCAAGACTAGCTGTGTTTCTGTATTCTGTGGACCAGGTTCTTTGTCTGAATCTGATGTATCTGAGAGATGGTGCCGTTTTATGCCGCCCATACTAGGTTGCATGCTTGTCTCCACTGCCTTGTTGTCTGATGAGAGTTCTTTCTTGTCTGATGGGGTTCCTTTCTGTTTCTCCATTTCGTGGGTTGCCTCAGTTTTCTCTTCTGGAGGTTCTTCCTCTGCTGCTTCTGATTCTTCATCCTCTGAATCTGGGGGAGAGAAGTTCCAACCTTTTCTCTGCTTCCCTTTCTGCTTCTTTTTATTCTTGACTTCTGGACACGTGCTTTGTAAGTGACCTGTCTGCCTACAGATCCTACATCTGAAAGCGGTGTTTTCATAATCCAGTACCTGCAACCAGTTCTGTTGTTTGTAGATCAGCCTTATATTTTCCGGCAGTCCTTTACTTAGGTCTACTTCCACACAGATACGTGCGTAGGTGTAGATCCTTTCATCGATCCTGTCCATGTCTGTTTTGATAAACTTCCCTATGCTGTTTCCAATACCTTCCAGCACCCGATCATCCCAAAAATGCAAAGGAAGATTGTGTAGTCTAACCCAGACTGGCATTCTGGTTACCGTCATTTTATTTGGATCAAAATCTGGGAACCATGGGGTCACAAATAGCCCTGCTGTTCCCCAAAACCATGGTCCGGTGCTGATAACTGTATCTCTGACTTCCTGGGATGTGAATCTCACTATAAAAAAACCTTTTGCACACAGATGAATATCACACTCCATGGTCCAGCTGGTGAATATCCAGTGGAAAAGATCCATAGGCTTAGGCCAGAAGCTGTTGAAACGGCAGATTAAAGCTCGCGTTTCATATGACTTGACGAAGTCATCTAGCCCTGAGGAATCTAAGTTTAATGCTGGGGTTTGCTCTGACTGATCGACTATGTATGGTCTGGGCAGGTGTCCTCCTTGATCTGGAGGTGGCCCTGAACTTCTGCTGCCCTGTAAAATGTTTTTATAGGATTTTGGTTGGTGCTGGGCTGCAGATTTTTTCCCCTTGTCTCCCCCTGAGGAGCTTGGCTGTCCCTGAGGCAGAGCCCCACCTCTCAATCTGAGATTTAGAATAATGATTGATCCTGGCCCAATCTCATAACTTTCCAGAGATCTACAGTCCTGAAGGGATCTTCTTCCACTGATCAGGTGCTGGATCTGAACAGGGTACCCCATTTCTGCCCAAATTTGTTGTTTTAGCTGCATGGATGTATCTCCTGCATGAACCCATACTAATCGGGATTTCCCCTGAGGGGGCTTAATCAGGATCTGAAAATAAAAATCAGTTACCTGCTTTAACTGATGGCGAAAGTCCAGATCTGGCTCCGTTTTTGTTTCTTTTTCCTTTTGCTTGCCTGAGTCTGCATTATCTCTGCCCGATCTAGGATTACTGTCTCTGTTCCAACAGGTTTGATCTGACCCAGATCTGTATTGATTGGGCCTCAGATCTGGTAGATCCGACCCAGATCTGTCAAGGTTGGATCTTACGGTTTTCGGATCTGGCCCTGTTCTGTTTGAGCTATCGATCATTTGCATGATAAAAACTTCGGACCCTCTGTTGTTTGGCTGCGTCGATGAGAAAGGGACCCGGTTCTGCGCAGCAGAGAGCATTGGAGACTCCAACCACCGCGCCCCCACGACCCTTCTTCCTCCCCATGTCTGATCTGGCGCGTTTCCATTCAAGATCCGCCCTAGAATGGCAGATCGCGTCCACGGGATGCCACGATGGGGCTTGTAGTCCGGCATAAAGCTCGTTCCTCCATGGCCGCATACAGATATGCCGTGACTGTGCCTACAGGACTCGTATAATGGCGCATCTAAGCGTGACAAGGTACCGGCCATTTTCTTTTGGGCATAACACTCCGGCCATGAGCCTTCTGGTGCCGCCGTGAAATAAAAACTCTGCACCCTCTGTTTGCTTTGGGCCGGCTCGTTGGTAGCTTTTCCCTCGACAGATTCGTTCCAGGGCCCGGAAAGGGCCGCATGCTCATAGAAACCAGTCGCCTGGCGTCTAGCCGAACTGCAGCAGAGGAGATCCTTTGGGGCCGCGGCGGCTCTAAGAAAAGTTTCTGAAACCCTAAGACTTGAAAACGCCTCCATCACTCTCCTCGAAAGCTTCTAGTCTTCTGTTCCTTCTAATCAACAAAAGAAATGTCAAAATTATAATGTTATTGAATATGCAAAATTTATATAATAATTATAAGAATAAAAATGATTTATTTTTAAAAATTGATTAAATTTTTTGTATTTTGATTTTTTTAAAGTATATTTTTTTATTAATGTTGTGGTAAATTTGATTAATATGTGTTATAATAATAATTTTGAGTTGTGAAATCTATATAATTTTCATAGTCTAATATTATATTTTTAATTTTTTATATATGTCAAAATTATTTTAACTCTTAAGAAATTATTTTAAATCGCAATTTTACATAATTAAATCTATTTAAAAATATATTTTAAATAGTTTTAATTTATTTTCACACTACATCTATATAAAAGAAAAAATTACACGAAATTCTTGTAATCTGTCTTGCCATTCCCGCTCTGCCGTCCTCCTAATCCAGATTTGCCATATTGGGTATGTATATTAGTACAGTTGTCTAGCTTTCACACTTAATTCGCATAAGAATACGTGGGAGGAGGAGAATCCGTATCCGTATTCGTAGCTCAATTGAAAGGGCGTTTCAACGTTATCTCCCAGCCGATTCTGTGGGAGCCCTCTCTCATTGACGGACTAACGTTAGTGTCTGTAAACGCCGCCAACTTGTGCCGTTAGTGTTAGCGTTTGCTTTCTCTAATTAGTTGCCATGACTACTGTTTAAACCGATAGAAACCCTTCAACCGCGTTCCAGTTCTGCATGGATTAAAATTTTTATTTATAATGCTATTGTTGTTAAGCATTAAAAGCCGTATTTTCATACCGGCCGGCATTTGAAAGAAATAGCCCGCTAAGCCTTGGTTGGTGAATGCCGTCAATATACATTAGCTCTTGCTGAAGCTAATACGAATGGCATAGGAATTACAAACGATGAAGAATAATCAAGAGGGAGAAGTGCTCGGCAGTTATATAATAAATTTATAATCAAATTAAATAAATAAGCATAAATTTAAAGATAAAAAAAATTATTACTGAAATCTCCATCCATCGATATAAATACAAAAGTCAAAACATTTTGAACATTTTATTAAACAAAAGATAATATGCAACATTCAATAAAGCAATTTCTGTCCACATGACTACATTGGTCATATTTTATTTTTTTTATTAGTATTTGATCTGCAAATATTCAATAAAGCAATTTCTATCTGGTAATGGTTTTTTTTTTAATTAGTATGTGGAGATGATGGTAGGTGAGATATGAGGTGATGATTTGTTATAGTTAGATTTTTTTAATATCCATTAACATTTTGCGTTAAGTGTCAGATTTTCACATTTATTTCCTTGAGAATTCATTATTTGTATTAATCACTATTTAAAAAAAAATAATAAAAAATAATAATAATGGTTTGGAAATTTATTAATTTCTGTGAATTTTGGTATAATAAAAACCTAATACAAAAAGAGAGTTAGGAAAAAAAACAACACTCAATAATTATACAATAAATTTATAATCAAATTTAAATAATTATATAATAAATGTATAATCAAATTAAATAAGTAAGAAAATATTATCATAAATTTAAAAGTAAAAAGATATTACTTAAATCTCTATCCATCAATATAAATAAAAACGTAAAAATAAAAGAGAACATTTTGACCATTTGATTAAAAGAAAGATTGATATGCAAACATTTAATGAATAAATTTCTATCTAAATAACTAAATTGGTAATGTTTTTTTCTTGTATTAGTGTGTGGAGATGATGGTAGGGTAGATAGGAGATAGAATTTCACAAGTAAATTTCTTATTATAAGATGGTTTGCTCATCAAATATAGCTAGAAATATTTCCCGCCTATTAACATTTTGTGTTAATAAACTATCGAACTTGATAGGTGCTTAGGATTTGAAATTCCCACTTTATATGAGATTGTGGTGTCCACCACATCAAACTAGAAATTTACATACCTACATTTATTCATAATCTCGAGGCATTAATCCATAATGCATATTAACACTGAATAGCATTATACAAAATTTTATTATCACATATTATGTTATAATAATATAATTTTAAATTTATGATGCAATGTTTACATACTTACATTTATTGATGGGCTGAGCCATTAATCCATAATGCAAATTAACACTGAATAGCATTATACATAATTTGATTATCATATGCTATGTTATAATAATATGATTTTTTATTAACATATATTATGTTATAATAATATAATTTTAAAATTATGACTAAATAATAGATATATGATTTTTTTTTTTTATTTGTAAAATAAGTTACAATTCTAGCTAATGATTTAATATTGTAGTGGTCATTCAATTGTTATACAATTAGTTTTATATATGTGTGGGTATTTTTTCGAGTGAATTTTGTCATAAATATGATAAAAATTTGTTTAAATCTCAAGTTTCAATTGTGCAATTTAGACAAATTAAATGTGTCATAGATTTAAATCTATTTTCACATTCAAAAACTCTTTTAAATAACTAAAATTCACTATTTAACCAAAATTTGTATTTTTAAATTAGAAAAATACAAAAATATCTAATAATGTAACTGCTCTTTAAATTAGAAAAATGCAAAAACATATAAACTGCTCTTTTAACATATCCATGGAGACAAGTACAGACCGAGAAAAACTCGTTTTTCCTAGAGAAAAAAACTTTCCTTGGAAAATAGGTATTATGTCCAATATTTTTGTTAAAGCTTTTGCCGTATATAAAGGGATTTTCATTTTGTTTTCTCTTCGTACGTTCCATTTTAGCTTCTCAAAATACCCGTGCCAAAAAAAACACATGCAAAGGATCTCCATACTATGTATGGAAGCCATACTTTCCACAATGAAAGGCAGATAATGGCTTCATTTCCAAAAAGTTGACAACAGCCTCATTCACAAACAAGCCAGCATGGCCATCCACGTGGGACCAAAAAGTGACTCTTCTTTTTAATGTCCATCGCCACATTGTATCGACTGGTGTTTTGATTCGCAGGTGTCATCCTAAAAGCTGCTGCGAGAGGCGGCAGGCCGTATTAAGTCCACATGCGAGGCAATACTCAATACACACTCCCACGTCCTGGGCGTTCACATCTTTTACTTACAGCACTTACGATAATACACTTCTCTGTCTTGTCACACGTAACATAGGTGGGATTTTTACTGGCATCATTCCCTAGCAGAAATAGTGCATCATGTAGGTTGATGACCCTCCACTAAGGCATTTCTGAAGCAGTGTTGGCTAGTTCATCTTTGGATTTCACTGGGATTCACGCTCCAATTCCTCTTTGTTCTCATCACTTCTCTACGTTGGTTAGAAGAATGAATAGATTTCAATGAGCTGCAAGGTATTCACGGCCAGCTACAACCTGGAGATATTCTGCTAGAACTCTAATCCATAATTGAGCAACAAATCAGAGGTTCGATACTTTGGACGTTGTAGGTGGGGCAGGTGGCCTCAATGGAAAAATATAACTATCTGCTCACATCCATCCCGGGAGAGTCGACTTAGGAAAGGTAGTTATACTCAAACTAGTTAAGGTGAAGAATGCAGTTCTCCTTCCTGCTAACAAATCATCTCCAATCTTGATTGCTCCTATTGTAACCCCTTCTTCTTCTGAACCTCCAGCTCCTCTAATTTCAACACAGCCTCTAAGAGACCCATTTGTGCCTCCCGAGATCTCGTCATCTTCCCGACCTCTAAAATTTAAGCCCTGAGTGTAAGTAATTGCAGATTTTCCGAATATTGGGGAATCGGAGGGACATGGCCATGGTCAAAAAAAATACCCTCTGTCTGATTTTCAATATTTAGGATTCTACAATCGACTTAAAAATACCTGACTTTAAGTGCAATCTACTTAAAGACTACATCCATTTTTGTGAACAATGATTCATAAAGTATTTCATTTACATTCCTTTTTGTCTTCTCAATCCCAGAATTGCTATCTAGTCCTATAAAATTTCGCATTTTTAATATAAAAAGTTATTATTCCAATGTTTTCAAAAAGCTCAGTTTCAGCTGAGTAGCTGAGCGGCTGATAAAACGTAGCCAGAGTTACTATGCAACTTCTGTATGTATATAGACCACAACTTTTCTCTGAAAGAAACGTTGTTTTTAGTCTAATTACTCAATCCTTTTAACTCTTTTCTCATTAATCTTTTCTTAATTAATTTATTTAATCAATTAATTAACATTTATATATTTATTTTACACAATAACTCCGTCGCCCTCTCATTCATCATTACAACAAATACATTTGGAATTGGGATGGCTTTACCTATTAGTAGAAGTATGTAGGAAAACATTTTGGCGAGGTAATAAAAGAAAACAGTTAGGTGATAGGTGACAAATGGATATTTTAACTATTTATCATAGTGTTATAATAAATTAATGGTCAATAAATTATTTGATTTATATGTTTTATAATTGTGTTAGGTGATAGGTGACAAATGGATATTTTAACTATTTATCGTAGTGTTATA
Organism: Pinus tabuliformis; assembly: GCA_031772625.1. Taxonomy (NCBI): domain Eukaryota; kingdom Viridiplantae; phylum Streptophyta; class Pinopsida; order Pinales; family Pinaceae; genus Pinus; species Pinus tabuliformis. Next base: position 553,881,231 of record CM062810.1, on the reverse strand, counting down.
ATAAATTAATTGTCAATAAATTATTTTATTTATGTGTTTTATAATTGTGTTATTTATATGTTTTATAATTGTGTTAAGAAGAGTTTTATAGTTTAGTCTTACGAGGGAGATGTTATTTCCTAACATTATTTTTAAAAATAATAAATTAATATTTATATTAACAAATTAAAATATAATAATAAAAAAATAAATAAAATTTTTATAAATAAAATATTTTAATTTTAACTTTAATTTAACAACCACTTTATATAAACAAATAAAATAATTAAATATAAAAAAGCAATATTATTTTTTAACATGGAGTTCACATGTAAAACTATATATATATATATATATATATATAGATATATTATACAACAGTTGCATGGGAGTATAGTCTATGTTAAAAAAATAACAAAAAGATATTAAATTACAAAATGTTTAATTTATGTTATATTTGAATTTATATGAATTGAATCTTTACGATCTTATTTTAACTATTTTGTGTAGTAGATTTACACAAAGGACCATGAGTAATATAAGAACTGCTCATAAAATTATTATGATATGCTAGTGAAGCATTGCACCCAGATCTATGGATAACCAGTGTTATTCAAAATTGATTACAATGTTGTACTATTCAAAGGTTTAGTTGTTTCATATTTGTTTCTTACATTTTTTGCAAATTAAACACTGAAAAATCAATTGTGTTTCTTTTAAGTAATCAATTGTGCTACAAGTATGCCTGCTTCTATGATATGTATTTTATTGTATTACATGAAGACAATTTTGTCTTAGTTCCATCAAATTATAAAAGAGTTTGTATGTTTTTTATTAATTAAATAAAATATTTCTTATAACCAATGTAGATCCATCTTAACATTATTTCTAGAAAGGTCATGAGAGATCAAGATCCGAGTTAAGATAGATCTAACATGACTAAATTAATAAAATTTTATAGACATACAATTTTTTTTATATTTTTTATTATGTTATATTGAATAAATTTGATATAAAATTTGTAAACTATTAATTAGCGGTAAAACAAAGTATATGAAAAATACGTGGATTTTCTCCCGGAATAAATCAACCCTATTTTGGAACAGTAGTAGTATAAGATAGAACAAAGTAATAATGATCAACATGTTTGAATTTGGTATTTAAGGATTTCTATCATTAACTAACGAACACATTAAATACATTAAATTCAATGTTTTTAAACTAAGGTATATAAAAAAAAATTATTCAAACAACAACAAAAAAAAAAAAAAAAAATAAATACATGTATAAATAAATACATAATGTAAATAAATTTATTTAAAAAAAATTATTCTTTTAATGATGAATATTTTCATCATAAATTAAATTAATAAAAACTAAAAATAAAACTTTTGATCATGAATGAAAATTTCAAACAACGCATAAATATATTTGAATTTGTAAACATACTACATAATTTAGTTTTCATCTTATTGCAAAATTTAGTTACACAACCATAAAATGGTATCATTGTGTATTGTCTATAATATTGTACAAACTCAACCTTTAAAAGAAAGGGTTAGTTTCGCAACAGTAACATTATATCACTCTGTAGAACACTATAGAAACTCAACTTTTGGAAGAAAGGAGTCAGAATAAGTAAACCAAACAGGATTGAGGAGGTTTTTGATTTCATGAAATAATAAAAATTATACTTTCTATTTTTCTTCTTCCACACCAATGTTCCAGTTTCAAAATTTAATAGGCAAAGAAACTTCAATTACCGTTATTGTGAACAAACGTTAGTTAGAGATACACTTAAATATAATTTTAAAGATTTTTATACTTTCCAAGTTTCTTCTTCCGCATGAATTTTCTAATTTTGAATTATAAAAATAAACAAAAATCAATTACAATTATTCCAAACAAACTTCAAATACAGATACATTGAAAAATTGAGAATAATTGTATATTTCCCATCTTTATTCTTCCACGTGAATACTTCAATTTATAATTATAATAGACAAACAAACTTAAATTACCATCATTTCGAACAAACTTCAATTATAAATACACTTAAATTGAATTTAAAAGAATGTTATACTTTCCTCGTTTCTTCTTCCACATGAATGTTCCAGTTTGAAATTATAATAGAAAAAAAATTCAATTACCATTATTCCGAACAACTTCAATTACAAATACACTAAAATTGAATTTAAAGACGATTAATCTTTCCGTGTTTCTTCTTCCACATGAATGTTCCAATTTCAAATTATATCAGAGAAACAAAGTTCAATACCACTTTTTCGAACAAAATTCAATTATAGATACACATAAATTGAATTTAAAGGAATTTTATACTTTCCATGTTCCTATTATTTTGAGAAAAAAAAATTCAATTATAGACAAATTTAAGTTGAATTTAAAATAATTTCACTTTCAATGTTTCTTCTTCGACATGAATGTTTTGGTTTCATATTATTCATGTATGTGTGACTCTTTCATCGAACACTTCGATATATAATCTCACTAATTCTTGAATAATTTATTTGAGTATATGCAAGACTTACCTCTATGGTTTAAGATGAACATCTCATAGGTCCTTGCATCATATTCAAACCGCTCCATCTGTGAGACATTCGATGAAATCATGGAAGCATTTAATCTCATATTTTACAAATATTGTCTAATAAGGATGTTGTTAATATTGATCCCAAGTGGAGACCATGAAATAGAAATAGCCACTAGGAGTCTTGCAAATATCTCATTGCGATGAAAAATTGACCTCTAAGATTAAAAACGTGCCAACCTTAATTGTTTCTATCGAGGGTAAGTGCTCAACATATGAACTGGTGACTCTTGTTTAACACATTAACCTCACATATTATTTGAGCAACATATGTGTTTAAGTGCCAACGCCTTTCATCACAGAAATCAATTATGCTCAGGCCCGTTGGATACATTCATCTGCAAATTAGTTTGTCATGGCCATAGGGAGTGACAATGTGAAATTCTGTACCATGTACCATTGATCTCCTCAAATTCATTCGCCTCTTCTCCATCTAATTTGGACGAGATTATGAAAAGATAATGATATCCCCTGGAAATTACTTCATAATGCACAATGCCTATGTTTTCTAGTGTTATTGTTCATTTAATATGGTAATTGTATTGTAGAAACATATCTATACTTGTTCAATTCGAAAACTCACCAATCTCGTTCATGTGCAATACAAACCATGCCTCTACAATTTGCAATGTTGAATTTCCAGTACACAACTGACTCATTTGGAAAAAAATCTCTCAACCTCTCTCTATTTCAACCTAATATTGTGTATTCAATTTATGTGCTTATAAAGCTCTTCAACCCTTCCATAGAAACAATGGTTAACAAAGACATGTTAATGATGATATAAAATGCATATTCAATATCTCCATGCCAACAGTTTACTATCAGATTTCCGCCATCATCCTTACAAGCTGATATCTATCCTTCACATGTGAAAGGAATTAGGTGGGTTTGGTTACAAATGGCAAATATGAATTTTTCCATTACAACCAATTCTATAACCATGCCATTTGTGATTCCCAAATCTGCTAAATCAAGATCATTAAACCCAAACTCACAAAAAAGATAATATCTAAAAATATTTCCTCTGCTAAATTGTATATTTCCTTTGTTGTCTACCACTCGGAGCTACAGGTACTTGTATAAAATTTCCATATGATGGGGATTCATAGTTTTCGAGGAATCAAAGAAATGTCAGAGATACCTCTCGATATATATTTGAGTTTTACATGGGAGGGTAAGAGGAAACGATCATCATAACAACACTCCTCATCCCAGCCTTAACCCTAACCCTACACATCGGATAACACATCCATCTACCAACCATTGAAATTTAATTTAAAGTTTACATGGTTTTATTAAGGAAGAATGTAATGTCGCATAAAACTTTACATGTACTTTTATTTCCTCTTCAAAAATCACTCTCATAAACTCTCCTCTTATTGGATTTCCTCATCCAAACAATTTTTTTTTGATATTTTTCATTTTTCTGCCCTACCTAAGAATTCCTTTATGCATATTTAGTGCTTTCTTCACTTATCTTGTTGTTCAATGGAAATATCTCCGAATTTCATAAATATTTAAAACTGCTAGAACCACATAACATGGACATAGTTGCAAATATTCTATAATTATTTCCAGAGATGGATCATTAATTTTAATGATAAGATTACATATGTCTCGAGAAATCAAATCTCTCATAGTATAGGGAATAATAAAAAGGCTATAAGTGAGTTTTAAGTTGTACCATTGTTGTTCTATGAGAATATATTTGAGGTTCAGAGATAAATTGTTTTTCATACATGAAAATCATTAAAAATTCTAATCTCCTTAATGTTCTTGTGGAGTAAGAAAACGAAATGAAAAATTAATTTGGAAATATTTTCCATATGCTAACAACTTTTAAATACTTTGGGATATTAGACACCTTAAGGTGAAATAATATGAGGAATTATGGTTTTAAAAAGATAAATAGTACATTTATCATAACCAATGGTGCAATATATATATATCTTGTAATTATGGATATAAATTTGAAAATCAATACATAGAAAAATGGTGTCATAAATATGACCATTGTCTAATCCATAGTAACATTTGGATGCATATTGAGTAGACCATATTGATGCAAATTGCATGAATTGTGAAAGTGACCACATTCTTTAATTTAGTGCACTTAAACATAATCTATTAATAAACTCAACGGATTATTAAGATAATAAATCCAAGGAATTAATACTATAAACCCAAGGGAATAATATTAAACCTAATGGATTAATAATAAACAAAAGGGATTAATAAACCAAAGTAATTATTAATATTATAAACATAAGGGATTAATATTATAAATCCAATGCTTTAATAAACCCAAGAGACTATTAATACTATAAATCCAAGAGATTAATATTATAAACCCTTGGAATTAAAGTATAAACGTAGGGATTAATAAACCCAAAGGATTAAAATTATAAACCCAAGGGATAAATATGGTTGACTATGTTAGTTATAATATTTATACGTTAACAAATGTTAACTATGGTTGATTATTGTTGACACAGTCAACAATAGTCAACATGGGTATCATAGTTAACAAAAGTCAATATGACTACCATGGTGCACCAAACTTACCTTGAGAATCATGGTCTAGTTATCAATGACCTATAATGAGCCATGGTGGATGGTCATGGTTGAGGATGGAGGTTTATAGTGAATGTATAAGGTTACTAATATTAATCGTGGGGTTTATAGTATGAATCCTACGGTATATAATCCTAGGGTTTAATATATTAAACTTAGGGTTTATAATATTAGTGTTTATAACAATAATCTTAGGGTTTATTATATTTGTTTTTATAATTTTTAAGGTTTTGTGTTAAGGTTTTATTTTATGACATAGGAAGTGTAAACAAATCTAGCCAGTGTTGTATTGCAACAAACAATGTCTCAATGTGAGAATCAATATAATAATCATTGTCGTAATGTTACATTATATTGCAATTTATTCAATGTTTCATTGCGACATTACAAAATTGGGGTTTAATATTAGGATTTATAATATTCAACTTTCAATATTCGCTTTATAATATTAGGGTTTAATATTAAGATTATAATTTATAATACTGGGGTTTAATATTAGGGTTTATTATAATAATCTTAAGGTTTGTTATATTGGGTTTTATAATGTTATGGTTTTATATTAGGATTTAATAGTGTGACATTGGAATGGTACAAAAATGTACCCCATGTCACATTATGATAAATATTGTCCTACTACGACAATCAATCTAAAAATCATTGTTGCAATGCTTATAATCCCTTGGGTTTATAATGTTTATAATCACTTGGGTTTATTAGTCCCTTGGGTTTATAATATTAATATAAGGATTTATAATTTCAAGGTTTAGAATCATAGAGCTTATAATATTAATTCTAGGGTTATTAATCTTACAGCTTAATATTATTCCCTTGTTTTTATAATATTGATCCCTTGGGTTTAAAAAACCAATAACCCCTTAGGTTTATTAATATATTGAGGAGCGATGGTTCGATAATTAAGCGAAGGTCTTTTAGGTTGAGCATGTGTATTCATTCAAGTAGTGAGGGTGGGGAAACTAGCCATCTATACATGAGAGACACCATTCAAAGGTATTATGGTATTAACTAAGAAAACTTACTTTTGAACTATGTCTTTACTTCTAAAACACCATTTTTCTTTTGTGATTTTGATTTTGATTTGGTTTTCTTTTACTGGAATTAGCTACCAACTCCTGTCACTCGCTGTGTGCATGAATTTTTATCTAAATTTCTGCAAGTATTTGTATTAGGGAAAAAGAGCTAACATTAGATCCAAAGGAGCAAAGTGAGAAAGCAAAGAAAGGTTTACTTTTTGCAAGTGATTTTGTGAGTAACTATGTGATTCAATACACTCCTATGAAAATTGTTACTTGTTACTCATGTTAGTGTCAGTCAATTCTTTTTGTCACAAGTGATCAAATATGCTTTTACCAAGCTTTTTTAGGGGTATCAAGTCAAAGTTTATCATGTCACTAGGATTTCAGAATAAAAATTGGTCACTCGCTAGTGTGTCTAGGTCTATTGCTACTCCTTCAAGATTTTCATGTTTCGGTCACTACCATCACTCAGTTGGATGTGACATCTTTGAACAAATCATCATCATCATCTCAGTCATGTCACCATGGTCTTCATTCAACTCAGTGTCTCCATTAGGTCATTAGGGTTAGAGTCATCAAAACTGTCATTTCATTCAATAAACCAGGAAATGAAGGAGTAGTGGTAGGGATTGATAAAAAAGTTATGTTTCTAAGTGTAATTCACTTCAAATGATGTAATAAGTTATGTTTCAAAGCTGCATGTGAAAGTTCCAAGTTACATAGTTTTATCAAAAGCAAAATGAAAATTATGGTGGGCCACCCTACCATTATAAAGTTGAGTTCTATAGCCTATAAAGACCACTTCATTCCACCTCTCACCCTTATGTTCATTGCCAAAGAAGCTCTCATCCATCACAAGATAGTTCCTCAGAGTTCTCAGATTCAAAAACACTCCAAAAATTGATCTAGGTAGCTTCGTTCCATTTTATCAGTGTTTCATTGTGTTTCCCTGCATTTCGCTGCATTTTATCAATGTTTCGTTGTGTTTTATCAGCATTCATTGCACTTTCACGATTTCGCTACATTTTGCGATGTATTCGCTGCATTTTCTTGGTTTCGTCCCTAACATCTACTCTGAAAGGTTTTTACAGTAGTGCAAGTCTCCAATAGCCTCTTGCAAGTAAGTTTAACACCCTCAACCTCTCCATAAGTCTATTTCATTTGATTTCATGTTGTAAAACCCTCAATCACTCCCTTCACTGCGTTTTCACTATTTTTCCTAGTGGACTGTGTTTTAATTCTCTAAACTAGACCCTTCACTCATTTTCCCTCATTCAACTTCCTAAATATCCCTAACACCCCTACCCACCTCCCTAAATTTTCCTACCCCTTTTCCCTTTCCCTAAACCCTCCATCCCATCCCATCATTCCAATCCCCTGTTTTCCTAGTTAGGGTTTTCACTTGCTCACAGTCAAAATGGAGGGAGAGAAGAAATCCTGTAAAAAAGGAGGCCAAATCTTGAGATATGAACCATTAAACACTAAGGAGCTGATGTCTTCCCCATTGTCCAAGTAGTTCTTTTAGAATGCAGAGTGTTTAGGGTTTTGTGAATTGGTTCAAAGGGTCAAATACCATGACAAATTGACTAGTTTGTTTGCCACTCATTTGAGGAGGGATAAGGTCACTATTGCAAGTGTTACTTTCACTATTTCAGCTGAAGTCATATCAGTAGCCACAGGGATACCCAACAATGGAGAAAAATTGTTTAAGAATCAGGACGTAGACCTGCAAAACTATCAACCTTTCATCAAAGGCCACTACACATAGACCACTAAGAAATTGTTTCCTTTTGCATTGCTCCTTAACAAATTTTCTCCATTGATGAAGATCATAATGAAATATTTTAGATGTGAAGGTAGATTCTCAAGGTTGTATAAATACCATGTCAGATTACTCATGCATTTCATAGGAGTAAAGCCACTAAACCTAGCCTACTAACTCTACAAAAGTCTAGCTAAGATGGTAGACAAGGTGCAACATAGACTAAGTGACCATGACAAGATCCTTTTCCACCATTCCCTCATCAAGATTATTGTATTCCATCAACTGACTCAAAATAATATCACTTGGGAAACTTTCATTCAATCAGATGTTTTATTGTCTTCTACTAGTCAATCTACAAGCCCGAGTACATCATCAACCCCACCTAAGCATGTGAAAGGTAGTTCTTCAAAGAGACTTGTAGTTGAGAAGATACCTAGGCCTGAAGTAACTCAGACTTATCAGAAGGGAAAGAGGCTTGTGTTTACTCCACATCATGTGGAAGGGGCCAAGCTCACATCAGCAACATCAACAAAACAGGGATTACAATCACAACATGAGGAAACTTGTCATCTTGACACTGACATGGTTGACTTGGAGGCTAGTAAGGAGCATGAAACAATGGAGCAGGTCGTAAAGGAGAAAGATGATGAGATAGAAAAGCTCAAGGACAATTTATCAAAGGAAAACTTCATGATTTCATTTCTAGAGCATGAAAATCAACAGTTGAAGGTAAAGTAGCTACTTTTGGAAAAGCATGGGGTTGATGTTGGTAAAGAGGATGTCAAGGGAAAGGAAGTGATGGATGCAGAAGTTTCAGAGGAACATCAAGAGAAAGTAACAAGGAAAAGGCAAAGGATGAGAGGCCTCAAAAGAGCACTTCAACAACAAAGAGAGCAAATGACTTTTGTTGACCTAATTGAAGTAGAAATCAATGAAGATAGGGAATTTTGGCTTGACAAGGTAAATTGTCACTTGGAGAAGCTTCTTAGGAGGTTTAACAGAGACAAAATATTGCAGAAACATATGGCTGTCGATTATTACAAGAGAAACTTGATTGCTAAGGTTAAGGTCAAGCAATTGAAGGAGAAGCTCAATGAAACCCTAATCAAGAAAAAAGGGAAGGAAAAGTTATATTTTCTTTCTTATGCCTCCCTCATAGCATAGCATACCACATGGTGACCTCACATACCAATTTTGAAGATTTTTGGAGGAAATTTAGATTTTTGAGAATTTTTGCATATTTTAGCATAATCATGGAGGAGAAAACGCAACATGCTCCACACTGTGCTTTAGTTGGGGATCTCCAAATGAAGTTTGGTTTGCATTTATAGATTCCTAATGGTCCATACATCATTTTTTCCCTGAGGGGAACATACTTTTGACAAATTTTAACAAGTGGAAAAGTAAAAAAACCATCAAGAAACCACCTTTCTGCCACCCTGATGAAGGCCACGCTGTGTTTTCCAGAGTACCTGTGGGAGAATGCATTTTTTATGGGATAGGAGTAACATTTTTGAGCTCCTGAAGAGTCCATTTTGTAGCAGACATCCTCATCTTTCCAATGAGCTATCAAGGTTAGGATTTAGACTTCAGGAAGGCCTTCAAAAACTACTTTTTCCAATTTCACTACGTTTTCCTCAGCTTTGCTGCATTTTCTCATAAATTCACTGTGTTTTTTTCGTCTGTGGTAGTTTTTCTCCAGTTTGGTCAGTTGGATTCAGATTTCTATGATGTAATTGATTAATCCTAATGTAAATATGATGTAATAGTGGGTAATTAGTCTTGTTAAAGTTGTTTTGATGTAAATTTAGCCTCATTTATGAGAGTGGTTGGATTCAAAGTTAATTGGAGGAGTTGGTTTAACCTCCCTAGTCTTTACAGGTTTGGTTGGAACACATCATGGAGCAGTTCCTAGACCCATGGATTCGACCCCTGAGAGCAGGGAGATGTTTTTTTGGTCTTTATGTATCATTTTCTCAGTCATAGAACAAGTTGGACATCAGAGGAGAGAACTATTGTAGCTTGTACTTGGACATTTTCTGGAAATCAAAGGATATAGTTTGCAGCTATTATCTAGGAATTCATGTGCAGTAAGTTTGTGATGTTTTTTTTCTTTGTTATAGCTTTATATGAAATATATTCATCTTCTCTTTACATTCATGAGTTCTTTAGTGGTTTTCCTTAAAGTTTATAAACATAATTCTTTGCATAAAGCTCTATTTTTATGGGAATATAATTGTGTGTTAATTTCCTTCATGTTTAATGAATTCATGTGCTCATGCTCATTAAAACCCTTTTGCATCTTTAAAACATTACACTACACCAACAAACCCTAAATCCATCACAGAATTATTGCTACCTTTCTCCTCCATATCTTTGCTGTTGTAACCCTTTGATCCTTTGACCTAGCCACCTAGTGTTTCTCCCTTATCCAACATCAAAACCCTAAAACTTTCAAACCCTACCAGAGCCAAGTATACCTAGCCTAAAATCTATGCCTTTTCCAGTCAATTCATTTGTTGTGATCATAGAGAGAGCCCTCTCTGGTTTGGTAGGGCTAGCTACCAAACATAAAGCTTGGTATGTGGTTACCTTCGTCGATCTCCTCTCACCCTGGGACATTGTGGAGGATAACATTTTGGCATTGTTTCTAGGGAAATGAATGATATATTATTCCTCAGATTTTTTCCAAGATTGCATTCAAGACTAGTTCTGTGGGTGACAAAATCCAATATTCAATGAAGGCTAATTTAAAAATCACATCAAGTTCAAGGTGAAAAAAATTTGGCTCCTAAAAGACACACAAGATCAAATCCTGACCCAAATCCACCTCTGGTTGTTGATGATCCAGAGAAATTGTTGAGAAAACTCAAAACCCCTCTTCCTCAAATTGGAACTCAAAAATTGGTAAGAACCACCTCTCTACCTGATCAAATGTTTACTACATAAGGTCTTTATTTTTATATTCAATTCGAGCTATCCATTTTTTTATCAAAGTCTGAGTCTTTTCGTACAGAAGTAGTTTTTGACCCTGTAAAGCTTGATTCCTACTTGCCTACTTCTCAATATTTTTTTTCTAGACCTTCTGCTAAATCTCCATTTTCTAAACTTGATAACTAGGTTTGGTCCAACTTTGATAAGCTCCAAAGCCTTGTAGACCAACTTCAAATCACCACAGAAAAGGCCTATATCCAATATCAGCTTGAAATTTTGTCTGCTGCTACATCCTCTACCGTACCTCCAAATACATCAACCAGCACATCTATGCTTGTTAATCCACAAATACCTCCTTTGACATCGTCATCTCAATCAACAAAACCCATTGTAGTTCTCCTACAACTTCCTCCAATAGTCATGGCAAGGTTTGATCCTTTAATATTGCTTGGTCAACTTGCAACTTTATCTAAAAACTATGGTAAAAGACTTCCTCTGTTTGATGGCAGCCCCAAAATCATGGTCCAACAACATGTTGACAAACTAGTGGATTTCATCGATCTAGAAGAGGTTGATGACGAAGATGCCAAAATGAGAATACTAGCATAGAGATTTTGTGGGGATGTCAAAAAGTGGTTTCATAGTTTGGCATCTAATTCCATTAATAGCTCTTAGTGACTGATAGAGTTGTTCTTAGCCCGGTGGCAAGAGAAGAAGAATCCATTACAAATTTTGGCAGAGTGTAATTCCATGAAAAGAAACCTGAATGAGAGAGTGCAGGAATTTACAACATGGTTCAATCTGGTGTATAATTCCATTCCTAATGACATGAAACATCCCCCTGGTTTATCCCTCCCCCACTATCATGATGCCTTTGACCCAAACATGGTATATCATCTTAGGGAGAGAGATCCTACAACTTTAGAAGAAATGCAATGCAATGTTGTAAGTGTAGAAGCTAATTTACTGAACAACAAGTCTAAAATATAACTAGAGAAATCAGAGAAGAAAGTCACCATTAAGGAGGATTCGTCCTCTTCTATTGATGGTAAACTAGACACTCTCATAAATACCATTGAAAGAATTATGGCAGAATGAATATCATTGATCGAAAAGCGAAGCCATCAATAAGGAATCCAAATTACAAGGAAAAATTCAAAAATAAGTAGAAAGAGAAAAAAACTCGGGATCCTCGGGGATTGGTCAAAACTCCTTTTCAGAAAAAATACACTCAAGGTCCAGAAGAATATGAAGAAGACATTAATGATGGTAATAATTTATTTGAGGAAGATGAAGTACCTACTTTTCTGACTTAGGAAGATCATTTTTCTCAGGAATATCTTGTACCAAGTGATCAGCATATCGTCCTTGTAAATGATGATTCATGGGCAATGCATACTGAAGAGTACCACCAGAGATATCATAATTCTCTCAGCCATTTGCAGAAACAGTAAAATTTAAGGAGTAGGAATGTGCCTGTCACATTGCATTAGAAAAGGAAAAATTAGATAATTTAATTAAAGGTGTTTGTCAGACTGAAAGTCTCAACAACATTAGAAAATGCATCTAGTTGGAAGTCTTCATAAAATTATCCAGTGGGCATCAATAAATCATCCAGTGGGCATCATTAACAAATTCACTGGTGGGCGATCAACAATTTTTCCATCATCCACATCAAGTAGCGATTGGGAAGTTTCATAGCAACAAATTCACTAGTGGTCGTTCAACAACAAAAGCAGTAGTGAGAAGTTTTAACATTAGCAAATTTGCCAATGGGAATTCCCAATATTTTGTCAGTGGACAAAGCAGATAAGCCATTTGGTGTCATCAACATTTTGTCAGCGGACAAAGGATGTTGATTGAAAGCAAAGGACATATGGATCCTTTTGCAGCTTGGCACGACTCCATTATGTGACAAGCTTCAAAAGGATCCATCTATCCTCTGCTTTCAATCAGGGTCCTTTGTCTGCTGAAAAAATGTTGATGACACCAACCGTCTTATTTTCTTTGTCAACTTACAAAATATTGAGAACGCCCACTGGTGAATTTGTTGATGTCAAAACTGCTCATTTCTGCTTTTGTTGTTGAATGCCCACTGACGAATTTATTGATGCAAAACTTCCCACTCGCTACTTGATGTTGATGATGCCAAAAAAATTTAATTGCCCACTGGTTAATTTGTTAATGACACCCTCTGGATGCTTTGTCGATGGCCACTAGCTGAGGAGGATGCCCACTAGCTGATTTGATGAAGACTTCCCACTAGCTACTTTTTCTAATTTTGTCGAGACTTTCAGCCTAATTACCACCTTCAATTCCATTATCATGTCCCCCCTTTGTCTGCAGAAATGAGAGATAATCATTTGCACTTGATTTCTGAACTCCCCCCCTTCAGGTGTAGGAGAGTTTCACCGCCTTCATTTTACTGTAGAATTGGTCTTCATGTGAGGCTGAATCCTTCGGTAACACATAGACAACTGTTTGACTATAGATGATCACTTCCAAGGATCAATACATGCATAATTGATCTTCACTCTGGGTGGTTGATTTCGCTTGCAGCATCTTTCGGACAAATGATTTTTCTTGCCATAATGGTGACAAGGATGGAGGTCAAAGCATTTACTCTCCATATGGCCATTTCATTTACAATGGTTACACTTAACCATATTTTGATCACTATCTAGAAAACCAGCACTTACAAACTGAACTCGCTTTGAGAAATCTGGAACAAACAAAGTGTTTTCTTTGTTGTATCCTAGGCCATGTCGATCTTTGTTGAAGGAAATTTCTTCCCAAGGTCTGATCACTTTCTTGGAAATACTATCCTGTTTTTTTTCTTCATACTTGTTGTTGCTGCTAACATTCTGTCCTTGATTTATTAAACCTTATGTGTCACACTGGGCATCAAGTATTAAAAATTCATATGTTTGACATGCTGCATCAAACTGATCAATTTTATCTTTGGTACAACTTGTTGCATCATTTAGTAGTACAACTGATTAGATGAGATCACTTGTTTCACAACTTATATCAACCTATTTTCTTAGATCATTTGTGTCGCAACCTTCATCAATATGATGAATAAGATCACTTGTATCACAAATTTCATTTGTTCTTGTGATGAGGTCTTCTGTGTCACAACTTGCATTTGTCTTCTCTACACATTGTGCATCTAGTACATCTTTATTTTCACTTAACTTAATTTGAAGTGCATGAAAGAGTTTTTCTTTCACTTCAATCTCAATTTGAAAGTCTTTCACTGCTTCTAATGTACTGGTCATTTGATTGATTAAGGTTTGATTTTTCTTCAACTTCCATTCCAGTATTTCAACTTTGTTCTGTAACTCATGATTGCAATCTTGCAAATATTTAATCTCCAGTTCTGCACTTTGAAGATGTTTTCTTCCTTTACCCATTATGAGTTTTGACACACTCACTTGTACTAGCTCACTTGCTTGCTTGATTTTTCTTGATGCTTACTTGTAACACTTGCGGGATTTGAAGATCTCGCTCACTTGAATTATTGAACTTGTGTGCCTGATTTAGTTTATCAATGCAATGGTTGAACTCACGCTCACTTGAACTTTTTGAATGCTTCAATGAGCTTGACGCTTGCTTGAAATTTTTGTTAATAATTGAACGCACATTCGCTTGAATTTTGTACTAGGATGAGGGTGTCGTATACCATCGAAAATGCACCCAATTTTTACAATGACAAGTTCAAATGATATTTACCCAATTGAAGAGAATTGACTCACTTAATTGAGTTAGGTGAAGAGAATTGACTCACTTTACCTCCTATAAATTCATAATTTGTGTGTCGATTTCGACCGAGAAGGAACCCTTACAACTGACTCAATTTTAATTTTGATTAGTACCTGACTTACAAAAAAACGATTATTGGCAAGTTACACAATGACCAATTGTTGGTGAATGTTGATGTAGTCTTTTGAAATGCATAAGTTTGCACTTGCATTAACTTGATTGCCTTGCGTGAATTTTCTTGTTGATGTAGAATGTTGATGTTGACAACTTTGATTATGTGTTGTAGTTGTGTAAATGCATGTGATTGTTTGTTCTTGATTGAATGTTGTTGCAACTTCCTAATGGCATGTGCTTTTATTAACATTCTTGTGTCATTCACTTTCTTTAGACTCCTTGTGTGTGTTAGATAAGATAATTCTAGTGTCAAAACTAGACACAAAACATGCACAATCAATCACTACACAAGGTGTACCTAAGATCCCCTTATTCAATTTCAGGCGAATCTAGGACACATCAACACCACAAAAAATATGTCTTTATTAAGGATTTGAGTACATCAACCTTTCATCTTTACAACATCTTCGTTGAAACTTCTCAAGCACAAAGTTTGAGAACTCCTTGGAGGAAAATTGTCTTCAAAAACTAGATGTTCAGTGACTCAATCACTCTCAAAGAAAAATATTACTTTGGATTACAACAATGACTTTCTCTAAAAAAAATCACTTATCACTCCAAAATTACACAAATAAATTTCACCTTATCATTCCACAAATTCACACCTTATCTCTCCAAAAAAAAAAAAAAAAATTTCACTTTCATAAGTTTCAACTCCATTCCCTAAACTTAGGAGTCATCTCATACAAAATACTACACCTTATTACACCTCCTAAAAACTTTAGTTTAAAACTATTACACCTTATCTCTTTATCACTTCAAAATATAAGTTACATAAAAAAATTACAAAGACTACTTATCTCTCCTTGATTTTTTAAATCACTCTAAAAATAGTGAATTAATTTTTTTTCTTTTAAACATTCACCATATGTGAATAATGGGAAAATAATTTTGAATAATATTCACCATATGTGTAAAAAATTTTGTAATCTTCTGAGTGCATACCTTTAGGCAAGTCTTCGACACTGAAAATTTTCACCACAGCAGAAATCCATGTCTTCACCACGTGGAATGAGTCCAAATCAGACTCCAAAATTTAAAATCAACGCTACAAAAGTTATAAGAGAAGCACAATATCTGCAGTGAACAATACTGCCACAAATGCAAGGTATTTAAACGTAGGATTCAACAATCCAAACAATAATGCTACTGGAAGTGTTTTTCATAAAAATCAGCAAAGCAGGCCCATGATTTGTGTGATCTTGTATCAACAAAAACGAAGATCTACATAAATGTTGGAACTTTTAGAACTCATTATGGATATTACGAGTTCATTGTGTTGCCCTTCAGGCTAACTAATGCTCTCGTGACCTTCATGTGTCTCATGAATATTATATTCCATCAATATTTGGATAAATTCGTGTTGATTTTTATAGATGATATATTGATTTATTCTTGGAATATAGAAGAACATAAAGAACATCTCAGGATAGTTTTGTAGGCTCTCAAACAACATCAACTGTATGATAAATATAGAAATGCGATTTCTTTAAGCAGCAAATCCAGTATTTAGGAAATATCATTACCAAGCATAGAATTGATGTGGGCTCGGAGAAGATAAAAACTAGAATGTAATGGCTAGTTTCAAAGGACATGGCAGATATAAGGTCATTCATGGGTCCATCTGGATACTACAGGTGATTTTTTGAAGTATTTTCTAAGGTAGCATACCCCCATTATGTCCTTGCAGAAGAAAGGAAAAAACTTTAAGTGGACAATAGAGTGTCAAAAGAGTTTTGATAAGCTTAAGCATTTACTAACCACTGTGCCTATTTTAAGAATTGTAGACCCAAATAAGGACTATGTGGTTTGTACGAATGCCAACAAAGAAGGTGTTGGTGGCGTACTAATGCAGGAGGGTAGAGTAATTGTGTATGAGTCTAGGAAACTTAAGGAGCACTAGAAAAAATATTCAGCCTATGACCTAGAGCTAAGAGTTGTCATTCATGCATTAAATATGTGGCGACATTACTTGATGGGTAGGAAATTTCTCTTAATGACTGATCATCATAGCTTAACTAACTATTTTAAGCAGCCCACTTTGAATGCTAGACAAGCTCGTTGGGTCGACAATTTAAGTGGATTTGATTTTAAAATCAAGAACTTGAAAGGTAAGGAGAACCGGGTTGCGGATGCCTTAAGTTGAAAGGTACATTGTATTTACGAAGTCTCTTTTAGTGAGGTGCAAACTACCTTTAATGAGATGATCAAAGGGGCAACTCGACATGATCTAGAATACCAATTTTTATGGGAGCAAGCTAAAATTTCAAACAAAAATGAACAACAGCTGGGATATGAGATAAATCATGAAGTTATGTTGATTTATAAAGGGAGAATGTATGTACCTAACTAGAAAAACATTAAAGACTTGATTTTGGACGAAAATCATAAGATTCTGTATGCAGGCCACCCTAGATACCAGAAGTTAATTACCGTGCTTAGAAAGGAATATTTATGGCCTGGTATGAAGAAAGAAGTAGCCGAGTATTTGACTCATTGTTGGGAATGTCAGCAAGTGAAAGCGAAACATTGACACCCATTCGGGTTGCTGCATCCGCTGTCTATTCCAGAATGGAAGTGGGAAACCATTTCCATCAATTTTATTATAGGACTACCTAAGTCAAAAAAGAAAAATGATTCGATAATAGTGGTAGTGGATAAGTTGAGAAAATATGCTCACTTCATACCGGTGCAGTCAACTTACAAGGTTGTACAAATTGCTAACATATTCATGCAAAACATTTCCATATTACATGGATTACCGAAAGTCATAATTTCCGATCGTGATGTAAAAATTACATCAGCTTTCTAGAAAGATTTATTTGAAGGTTTAGGCACGCAGATGCATTTCAAAACTGCTTACCACCCTCAAATAGATGGGAAGGCTAAGTGAGTGAATCATGTGGTGGAGGACATGCTGTGAACTTATGTAATGCATCAGCCAACCAAATGGGAGGATTACATGAATTTGGTAGAATTTGCTTATAACAACGGTTATCATACATCACTACAAATGAGCCCGTTTGAAGTTTTTTATGGACGCAAGTGAAGGACACCATCAAGTTAGGGATAGCTAGTGGATAAATTGATGTTAGGTCTCGAAAAGTTAAAAGAAATGGAGGAGATGGTCAAAACATTGTGTTCTAATTTAAAGGTTGCACAAGACCGAAAAAAGAACTTTGCTGGTCGAAAGAGCAGTTTCTGAGAATTTCAAACCATAGATCATTTTCGTGTGTGGGTATGCGCCAAGAAGAATATATTACAATGGAGTGGATGTGCTAAATTGGCACCCCAATTTTGTGGTCCTTTCCAGATCCTGGCTCGAATTAGACCAGTGGCTTACTAGCTCACCTTCCCCAGCCACATACATGTGCACAATGTTTTCTATGTCTCTGTGTAAAGAAAATATGTTTATGATCCTAAGCATATAATCAATTGGAAATATATATAGGAAATTTAATTTTAATCATTTTGTAAACAGATAGTTACTAAAGGAAAAGGGTTGACTAATTTTTTTTTCTTGCATTTAGGTCAAATTGGAAGGCGAGTTCTCGGTCAAACCTCTCGTTGTACTCGATCGCAGAGAAGTAAAGCTGCAGAAACGAGTTATCACCCAGATTAAAGTGAAATGACAGCACTTTGGGCTAGAGGAGGCCACTTGGGAAGATGAGCAGGTTATGAGGGAGACTTGTCTAGATCTATTTGCAGCAGAAAAACATCGGGACAATGTTTAATCTTAGCGGGGGGAGATATGATGTCCCCAAAATTTGTAAATACTTATTTACCATAGTAAAACAAAACTAGATATTATTATTATTTAAATTTATAAATTTAATATTTTAATTAAGTTATGCATGAAACAAATGTTTGAGTGATAACAAATCTTGTAACTCTCACATGTCAAGTAGTTAGGATAGGCAGTTACCTATCCCTAACTACTTCCCTGATTATGAATTCTCTAGGAAGGTAATCAAGAGGGTATTGGTACCTGAGATGAACTAAGGAGAAGGAAAAGGGAAAAAAGGGATGTTTTCATGCTGATATGTTAGACGGTTCAGGAGCTAAGTCTGGTTGAGACTAGATAGCTGCATTTTCTTATACTGATAAGTCTTACAGAAAAGCATCTGTCATGTGAGCAACAACTTGGGGGGAGACTTTGGCCTGAAAGCAAGTCTCAAGGTTGGGAGGAACTTGTCAACTTATAGTTGATTCTGGTCTAGGAGGACAACAGTGGAAATCTACAGAACCAGATAAGTATCTAGAACTCTAAAACATGAAATATGTTGTCAAAGAATTGAACTCTAATTTTCTGTTGAAAGTAGCGGATGGGTTATTACAGTAGAATTTCTATCTAGAACTCTGAAAAAGCATAAAATATACAGTTAAAACTAGAACTCTGATTTTCTGTTAAAAATAATAGATGAGTTATTACCATAGAAAATCTCATGTCAAACTCTAGATTTAATTTGTTTAAATGTCCAACAGTAGGTATGTAATCTATTTAACAAAAGAACATAGAGGAAAAGAAAATTGTAAGAGAATCTATGGGATTCATTATGTATAAATCTTACAACATGAAAGATAGACAAGTAATGAACCCCTGTAAAATGAATACTGCTAGGAAACCTTCTCACGAGGTAAGATACTTTTAGAAAAGAAACAATATGAAAGAAAACAATATAGTTAGGGAAATACCATTGTGGGGTTCATAACCCTCTATTCCCTTTAACTATGAAATTACAGGGAAAAGATGATAGACTAAAGTCTGCGGTAAATCTAGCCTTAAGGCACCTTGATAAAGAAGGAAACTTGAAAAATAATCACTTTCTGTGATAAGGTAAAATAACAAGAACAATTCTACAAATACCGTGCGGGAAGTTATCACCGAAAAACCCATAAATATCTTAAAGAGGTATATATGAAAATTGTTACAATATATATTACAGTATTATAATTAAAAGAAAAACACTTAGAGTAAATTCGTGATGAGGTTCGGCTAAACCCCAAAACACCAACAACGTAACCATTCTAAATACAGATTTAATTATGAAACAGAAGTAAACTCGTGCTAGTAAACCAAACATTAAGAAATTGGCTGACCAATTTAAATGGCTTGGTCATATTCGAACAGGCGAGTTAATCATGATAACCCAAACTAATTTATGTAAAAAAAAAAAACCATGCCAGGAAATTCGAAAAAGCTCAAATCATTCCTTTATAAATGATAATTAAACTTAGAGGTTCTGAAACTCGGAATATCAAAACCCTCCGACCATGAAATAACAGTACTTAAATTACATCATATGTCAACATTTAAATTACATTATGAATTTTCAAAGAAGACCAACACCCTATTCGGGTATGAAAACCTAGAATTGTAAATCAACATAATGACAACAATATAGGAGTAGAGCCGAGGAAAAATAACAGATAGTGCCATAGTCAACTAAAAACTTCACTCTCGAACTCAAAATACATAGGCACTATTAACAAGAGCTTTAAATAGTTTTGTAACTAGAGATATCTTCTATTTAACCCATAAAAAAAACTATGAACTCTACAACCAAGGTGTCTTTCACATTATCTAGAGGTTGGTAGTAACTCGGTGACTGAGAACCCGTGGTTCGCCACAACAAGGAAGGAATTTGATCTGGAGAGGCCATTCGTCACTACTGCAAACTATCGGTGGACACAAAAATCACATAAGGATAATGTTAGAATAGTAGAAGCTAGAAAATGACTACAACACCAAAAGGAATGCTAAAATAAAAGAATGACATAGTACCTCTGAGGAAAATCCATCTGTGAAACCCTCCATGAGGAAGCTCCAGTGTCGTTGAAGGATTAAACACCCAGCCCGTAACCACGGAGGTAAAGCATATGTACAAGGAAGGTAAAGTCACCTCTGAGGCAAGGAAGGGGTGAACCAGAGAGGAATCATAGGGTCGAGGACTGGAGCCGAAGTAGAGTAACTCTCCCAAATAGAGAAGGGAATTTAGAGACTACCAAAAGGTGCCTGAACAAGAGATTAATGAAATCAACCTTGACTGCCCGACAGAGAGAAGCACGAAGGATCGATGATGGGGCACCCTTACCCATGCAATGTCAAACAACTGGAAAGCATTCTGAATTATCCAGAGGCACAATCCTGCCATTCCTTGGGTTTGGGATCCAATGTATTAAAAGTTAGATTGTGTATAATGGCCATATCATATGTGTAGTGCATGCCATATGTACGTTAATCACAAAATAAATGAAAACATATGAACCATATAAAGTGAACAAATAATCCACCGTGTAGTACCAAAACTCCAATATTTATTAATTAAAAGAAATGATTATAATGTGTATGATGTTATGATATAAAAAAACAATTTATTTTTATTGTTACTATGTAGAGATATGACAGATGTATACCAATACCAATACCTTCCATAGGAGAGGAAAGAGAGTTACCTGTGAAACTATACCAATACATCTTAGGTATACCTTCTCAGGTAGTTGTTTCCTCTCCTATGGAAGGTTTAGTACATCGGCCCTTGCAGAGCATTCCTATTAAAAAAAACCATGTTTGTTTTGAGAGCACCTCAATTATCAAAAGGGAAGAACAATATCAGAGGTGGAAGATTAGGGAGGATCTTGAGATTATCCACAGAATCTCAATAGGGACAATGGTATCGAGATCAGTGGAAGTTGGCTTCCCTTAATCAGAGAGATTAGGACCACCAATACATCTTAGGTATAGCTTCTCAGGTATCTATTTCCTCTCCTATCCTTGAAAAATAACCTCTAATCTTATAATAATAATAATAATAATAATAATAATTATTATTATTATTAATTTATTATAATAATAATTAGTATTTAATTATTATAATATATATTAATCAATTAATTAAATTGACTAATTATTTCTTTTAGAAATAAGATATAACGATAATTAGTTTTTAATTTTTACATTATCTTTTTAATTAATTAAATAAATTTCCTTTTAATAAGAACATTAATTATTCTAATCTTACATTAATAATAATAATAATTATTATTATTCTTAATAATAATTAGCATTATTATTATTAAGTGTTTATAATAATAATTAAGTATTTAATTATAATAAATATTTATAATAATAATAAATAAATAAAAAAATCCCATGGAAAAAGTCGTAATTTCCTTTATTAATAAGAAAATTACATTTTGTAGATGTAGAGCATATACATATGGTGAGGCCATGCCTGTCAAAACACAAATGATTCTGGAGAACTCCACACAATGGAGGCACTGTTCAAAAAAGAATTAATATGTTGATGTTCTCTTTGCAAGGAGAGTAGTTATGAGATAAAAACAAGTGGAAATATATATAAATATTTACATATGATCATAAAATAAGAACTGATCAAGTTGTGCCTGAGTTAGACTCCGGTGTCTATGAATGGCGTGTGATAGTACTGATATGTGTTGTCGTCCCTTTCCTCCTGTATCAACCAAGTGACATCATCCCGGAGTGTTGCTTCCTTGGATAGGTGGTCGGCAGCTGAGTTGCGCTCCTTGTAAATGTGTTGACAGGTGAAGGAGTTAAAACTGGAGATGATTTTAAGAGCTTCGTCCAAAATATGCCTTAATGAATATGCATTACATTGAGATTTATTGTTTATCCAATTGCATACTATTTTAGAATCACCAAATAGTTGTAGGTTCAAACACTGTTTGTTTAGGGCAAAATGTATGAGATTTTTGGCTACTAAAAGCCCGGCATAATTATTTGTCCCTTGACCCAGTCCCAATTGAATTTTGAAGGAGTGGGTTTCAGATAAGTGTAGTATAGTACCCCCTCCAAATCCTGTTTCTTGTGCCAATCCATCGAAGTAAGCCCATGGCTGAGAGGTGTTGATTGTTTCTGGAGTTAGGATCTTATGGGCTGGTTGTGTGCCCTCATCAGGGATAGAGTTGTAGTTGGCTAAAATTCTAGTCAATATAGAGGGCCAATATGGGTCCTTCTGCTGAAATATGATTCAGTTTCTGGCTATCCAAATAGCCCAACATATAAGAAGAGGGATGTTCCTCTCCTTGCCAGAAGCTTCCATCCACCAACATTTCCAAGCATCTGCTATGTTATTTCCATGCCATCGGTATGTAATAGGGAGCAAAATAAGGTTGTTATTCCAGAGCTCTTATGTACTGGGGCAATTTAGGAAGAGATGATCTGTATCTTCATTGCAGTTCTTATAGAGGTAACACCAAAAAGGGCCTGAGTAGGATCTTTTCATCATATTTGCACCGGTCGGGATCTTATTGTGCTGAATAGACCACATGAGAAGCCTTGTTCTGGGGGCCACCTCTAACTTCCACATATATTTCCACCACGGCTCAATAACTGGTGGTTTATAGGGTTCCATTAGCACCTGATATCCTATCTTGGATGTATATGTGCCGTGTTTGGCGAAAACCCAAATAAGTTCATTTCCCCCCTCTGTAATTCTTATGTGGGCCTCGGTTAATGCTTTTATGAAATCTCGCCACTCCTGTTTCCAAAACAGCGATATGTTTAGACGGGGTCCTGATTTCCATGCCTGATGTAGCAGAGTGGAGTGTGCATCATCAACAATATGGTAGATATGCATGATGTATTTCTCAATGAGATATGTTCTCAGCTCCCCAGATAACCTGTGGGTGTTGCCACACCTAGCCCAAGGGTCTACGCCTAAGCACACCTGTGCTCCTGACTAGATTCTCCATGTTAGTCCATTCCGAATGAGTTCCTTGGTATTAAGTACAACCTTTGAAATGATGGATATGTCTGCAGGGTTCCTATGATTCTGTCTAATCCAGTCGATGGTATTGGAATGGGTTACGTATTTGGAGACAGCCACCATTGTCCAAAAGTTGTGACTATTGAGTAATTTCCATCCTAACTTCACTGCCAAGGATTTGGAGAATACGTCCAGTCTCTTGATCCCCCAGCCCCTCCATCACTCTGGTAAAGCAAGAGATTCCTAGTTTGCCCAAGCAAAAATTCTCTCGGATTACTTCCCCTTCCATAGGAAGTGACAACAGATGTTTTGCAGACAGGCCAGTATGACCCTAGGGATCCATGCCAAGGACATATAGTATATCGACATTGCTTCCAGTACGACCTTGATTAGAACCAGCCTCCCTGCCCTGGACAGGTATTTATGATACCAAATGTTTAGTCGCTTCTCTACCTTGGTTATAAGCCATGTCCAATCTGCGATTTTATACCCATGTGGTTTTAACATGTAGCCAAGATACCTCAGACCTTCTTCAAGTGGCAGAACAACAAAGGCAAATCTCCTGAGTGAAAATTGTATTTCATAGTGAGAGCATCATGTGACTGTGATGGTGGATTTAGCCTCATTTAGCACCATACCCGTATCTTTGAGGAAAGTACCCAGGTCATAATGGAAAGATGTGAGATTGCCTATACCTCCATTTAGGAATATAAGCACATCGTCAACAAAAAACAAATGGGTCAATTTGCAGGCATCAGTAATTTTGATTCCCCTAACTCGTCCTTGCATTTGTTCCTCTCCAAGAATTCTACTAAGACCCTCCATAATGAGTCGGAAGAGTAGGGGGGATATAGGGCATCCTTGCCTCAACCCTCTTTCCGCATGGAAAAAAGGGGGTGCCAAACCATTTACAAGCACACTATAAGAAACATTGGTGATGCAGCACATGATCCACTTGATGAAAGAATAGGGAAAGCCTAGATGGGTTAACAGGATTCAAATGTATAGCCAGTTAACTCTGTCAAAGGCTTTGGATAGGTCTATTTTCAAGATCATACGATTGAGTTTTTTGGTCTGGATAGAGTGAAGGAGTTCCTGAGCAGTGCTAACAGCCTCATGTATTGGTCTATTCTGTAAGAAAGCAAACTGCTCAGGGGAAATGTGCAAAGACAGGACAGGATTTAGGCGGTTGGCAATGATTTTTGCAATGATCTTATAGATGAAGTTACATAAGGAAATAGGCCTAAAGTCATCATAGGTCGAGGGCTTGTAGACTTTAGGGATGAGAGCTATGAATGTGGAGTTGAGGCCTTCCCACATCCTTCCCTTTCTAGGACATTCTTCTATGAGTCATAAGAGATCCAGCCCTAGAATGTCAAAAAAGGAAACGTAAAATTCCACTATCCATCCATCTGGTCTTGGGCTCTTATCTTTCTTAAGCCACTTGAGGGTTGCTTTGAGCACTTCAAGGGTTACTTCTTTAGTAAGTTCATGTTTAGCCTCTTGATCAACAAATCTGGGGAAGGACTATGCTATACGCATTACTTCATCTAGAGCAGCTGTGGGAGGTTCCTTGAAGATGTCTTTAAAATGTGTATTTACCAGAGCTGCCAGATCGTGGAAGGATTGCATGGATTGTCCTTGTCCGTTTTTGAGCTCCCATATTGTGTTGATCGCCTTCCTCCTGTTTGAAAACTTATGGTAAAATTTGGTGTTGTCATCCCCTTCCCTAAGCCAGATTGCACGACTTCATAGCCTCCAGCTCTCTTCTCTGTCCTTTAGGATTTGTGTCCTTCTTTGCAGAAGAGAGGCCATTTTTTATTTATGTTCCTGAGAGTCAATGATTCCTCCAGTTCCCTCTTCAAAGGTAAGGATTGCATCCTCTGCTATTATGAGAAGATGCTCTTCCCGTTCTCTTTTCCTATATGCCCATTCTTTTGAGAGGGATTTCAATTCCTTCATGTTATGAGCAAACCCCTCTGCTATGTTTCCCTCAGTGCCAACTGGGTGAGTCTTCTAGAAATCAACCACCATCCTCATATAATTAGCGTCCTTTAACCAAGTAGCATTAAATTTAAAGGGAGCCTTGAGCTTTTGAATGAAATAATAACAATAATAATAATAATAATAATAATTATTTATAATAATTATTAGTATTTAATTATTATAATATCTATTAATCAATTAACTAAATTAACTAATTATTTCTTTTAGAAATAAGAAATAAGATATAATGATCGTTAGCTTTTAATTATTATATTATCTTTTTAATTAATTAATTAAATTTCTTTTTAATGAGAATATTAATTATTCTAATAATATCGAACAATATTAATATAATATTAATGTTATTAATAAACTAATTAGTTATAATAATAATAATAACACTTTGTTATCAATAATAAATAAAAAATTTAAATATTTCTATTTTAAAATGATTAGAATTATAATAAAAATTTTAAGTCGATAATAATAATGATTATTGTAAATAAAAATTTTAAGTTTTTAATTTATTAGTCCTAGCTCATCTTCGTCTCATTCTTAAAACAAATTATCTTTTAATTACTTATCTAAGCTCTTCTACTAGCATCATTCACGTTGACAAAATATGATTATTACCATAGATACTCCAAAATTAAACTTAAAAAAAAATATCTATATTAAGGAAATTTTGAGATATTAATTACGCGTGTGACAAATTGTAGGTTTATATGCTATCAAATTGTATGCGTTTTATAAACTTTATATAGATTTTATGGAAGACGAAAACCTAGCTTCTTTGGAGTGTGAAAGCGATAAAGCCCAAAGACAAGATATTTCGGCCTCCCATATTCTTCTGGAACTTCATATTGAATTAATGTGGATCATCAAATATATGGAATGTGCATGTTTGGTTAAAACTCAAACATTTTCACTTTTGATATTGAGCAATCATACGTTGTTGATCCCTGATTAATAGTAACCATTGGATCTCGTTGAATGGGAAGTTTCAAATTAAAACAAGGACACTTCCTCATATGATATTACTTTATAACTATTGATTATAATTTAATACCAACTATTCAATGCATAAGAAAGACATTTGACGTTTAAACATTGTTTTATTAAAATTTGACATACAATTTTTCATCCATGTCAAATTTTCTAAACATGGTAACCTTAACTAACATTTTTGAATTTGTATCTTTTCATTGTATTATTTGGCTTACATTGTGATCAAACAGATATTATTAACAAATTTATCATAAATAATTCAAACTATAGCGAAATTACAAAATTTATGAATTAAACTATCCTCTTGCCACACAGATTTAATATTAACATTATAGATTTGTGAGAAAAAAATGATGTTTCCATTTGTTGGAGACATATCACAAAGAATTCTCATGTCGAGGTTCTTACTTTTCCTCTTTGTTTCTGCTTAAGTTGTTCCATGTTAGTGGTTCTTTTTTTCTTGGATATCAGTCGAAGCATGGTGCCTTCCTTTCTATGGAAAATATGAACCACAATTAATCAATATAGTGGCTTGGTAACATAATTGGGAAGCTGTGAAGCATGTAGTATATGGACAAATGAACTTACCTTGAATGATCAAATATTAATAAACTTATTGAACCTCAGGAAAATTTTCCATTGTTGATCCTTTTGTGAAAATGTATGGCTTCTTTCTTAAAATCGCTTAGAGACTCTTGTTTAATGTTTTGAAAATATAAATATTTTGAAATAAAGTCCAATCATGGTTTTATTTCTAAAATTAGGGGTTGATGTTCTAAAATAATTTTTTTATCTCACCATAGTAATGGAACATGAGTTAAATATAAGCGTGCCTATGGCAGGAATTCAAATGGTTTTCTCAACATTAATGACAAGATTTAAATTTCCCAATGGCACACTCCTCATGTAGGTAACCTAATAGTCATTTTCAACACATGACGAGGAATAGGTATTTAAGCATGGTCAGGACATTTTTTAATTATTCGATGAAGAAAATTACTAGGGTGATATGCTACGAAGTGTTAAGTGAGTTCCCATCATGGGAGGGTCTACAAGTTCTACACATATATGGCTAGAAAATTACCAAAATGGTGGGGTATTAGAGTAAAGTATGAATTGTTTTCACTAAATACATCGAAAGTTGGAGCCAAAGGAACCAGAAAAACCAATAGAATAGCACATGGAGTAAACACACGCCATGATATTGGGGACTCAGACATCGTAGTGAAATTAATGTGAGAATACTATTAATCTCATCTTTCTTTGGAAGGTTTGCATCAATCACTTTGTGTTAGCAAGTATGATTGAAAATAATTAACGAATTGTGTAGGATGTTTGTTAAAGAAATATAATCCAACCACTCTAAGGGAAACTACATTATTGTCATTGCAATAATAACTATCCTTCTTTGGACTGAAACTAGTGGTGCTTATCTCCCCCCATCTTTAGTTGGATCTAGGAAACATCCAAAGCAATGTAGCTACTATAAATGAGGTGCTTCATACACTTGTGCATGCATTTTGTCCTAGAAAGGACACATCAAACTAAAACCAATAAATATATCCTTAAGAAAAGGGTTTCCAGTTCAAGGAAAGAACATGGAATTCCTCATAGCCATTCCTTGTGGCTATGAGGGTAACATTTATCTTGTCTTCTAGTGTCATCCTCCTTTTATGCATTTCCAAATATAAGAGCATATTTGGATTTTCATTTTACCTTTGGTTCTTAAATCTTCCCAAAGCTCTACCACCACCACTTTAACTCACTCGTGTTTCATCCGTCTATGTCTTCCACTTAGAGTTTCTTTTTATAGGAGCTTTCCATTTTCAACTTGAGATATGAGCATTTACCAATAAAATATGAAGGGAAATGTTTCTCCTAAGTTAATTGGTTACAATGAAGGCATTAGTAAGGACTAGGACATGCTTGATAATCAAGGCTACACCTTTGAAGTCTCATTGGTATTAAATGAATCACTACTCAATGTGATTACTCCACTTAGAAACTCCTATGGGGCAGATGTAGCTTCCCTCATATCTCCTTATTGAGATTTTATATTCTTTTGATAGAGTAGATATGTATTTAATATTTCCTTCATGTGGATCATAGTTCATTAATAGGGACCTTACCCTTCTGAAGGGTAGGATTGTGAGTAGATGCATTAAGAAACTCATGGAGGTCCATTAAACCAAAAGAAAGGAGATTTCTTTATGCCACTCTCATACTGTGTGCTGAGTTGACATTAGAAGAAATTCATACTATATCAGAGACTTACCTCATTCATTCATATGGTGAGATAAGTAAGGATATGTCATGTGAGGGATATGTGACATGATAACATTGATATGATTGTAAAGGAGAGATAAGTGGCATGTCCAACTAGAAGAGATGGAAATAAATTAAAGAATGGGGAGAAGAAGAATGAAATCAATGCACCATGTGGTTAGGACATACCAGTTAGGGAGTTGGAGATTAAGATAGAATGGAAGAAATTGACATAAAAAAATACTTTGACCATAAAGTCCCACTAGCCATATGCATAAATGGGGAGCAAAAAATTGGAACATTAAGATATCAAAGTGAAAGATAAGCACATAAGAAAATATTACTCATAAAGATTGATATGGAAAAGTAAATAATGAGAACTCACAATGTGCCCTGTGCATAAAACATATATTGTGGAGAGTCAGGCTATCGAAAGTTCAAGATAAAAAACTTAGCGAAGAAAAAAACCCAACAAAATGAGCCTTATGAGGGATGTCTCCCCATAGGGACACACATCATAATAAAAGTCATTTAGAGATGATGTAAACAAGCAAAATGTGAAGCTTTATCACAAAAACCTAATAGTGAAAGTCAATTATCCGTGCACATAGACTCCTTGTAAAAAATCAACGTGTCAGGTTATGAGGGTAAAATTCACTTTAAGCATTAGTGAACATCCCATTTGACAGAGATTCAAAAACTTAAAATAAATTAAATGGTGCCCAACAAATTAGGTTGACAAAATTTATTTTAACGTAGTTCAGACTTCAAAACACTTTATATATATAACCCCCTGAAATTTGATAGTATAATAGATTCAAAATCAATATAAATAAACAAAGAAAGCTAACCAATAAAAGAATCAGACAAGAAATAATACAACACGGTGGACATTAAATGATAAATTTATAATCAATCAAATATTTACATAAGGAATTGAAGCTCAGAAAGGGGGTAAAATAAACGAAGTTATAACGTTTGGATTTTACAATGCACATGCTTGGCATGTATTATCCATAGAATTCGCTCAAATTTGAGAAAAAAATACGATAATTTGACAATTCGATTCTTATATCGAATAATCCGGCAAATATTCGTTTCGGTTTACGGGATAAGTAGTTAATGGTCGACATGAAATAAGTAGCTAATGGTCTATATTATTTAACTTTTTATTTAATAAGTAGTTAAAGGTCTATATTATTTATTTTTTAAATATGTATTAATGGTAAATGAATTTAGATAGATTTTAAATTTATCTAAGTATTTTATATTAAAT
This sequence comes from Pinus tabuliformis, assembly GCA_031772625.1. Classification (NCBI taxonomy): domain Eukaryota; kingdom Viridiplantae; phylum Streptophyta; class Pinopsida; order Pinales; family Pinaceae; genus Pinus; species Pinus tabuliformis. Next base: position 553,851,110 of record CM062810.1, on the reverse strand, counting down.
TTTCGAGTTTTATTTATTTTTTAAATATGTATTAATGGTTAAATGAATTTAGATAGATTTTAAATTTATCTAAATTTTCGAGTTTTAAAAATAAATTTGAGAAAGAACAATGGAGATTTTGGAAAAAAGACAGAAGTGTGGTTTTTTTAAGTGAATTGTTATTTTAAAATTATTTTTATTAGTCAAAATTGATAAAAAATATTTAAATTTCAAAATTAATAAACAAAAAATAAACCAAAAAACTCTTGTTATGATAGAAAGAATCTAAATATGTATGATATATAATATTGATTTTTTTCTAATTGAAAATTTTTCATTCAATTTTTTTAACATATTGTATCTAATTACAATGGAATTCATACTTCATAATTATGATATTAATTATAATATCATCTTTCCGAAAAAATCACATAGGAGATAATCTCGTTGACAAACCAATCAGTATGGCTATCTCCACGAGAAGATGATGAATTAGATCTAGGCAATGAAATAAATCAGATCTAGGCAATGAAATAAATAGATGAAGAGAGCATCTAACTAGCTATTAGAAAATAACAGTTGTTATTTTCTAACGGCTAGTTAGATGCTCTCTTCATCTGTTTATTTCATTGCCTAGATCTGATTCATTATCTTGACCTTAACCTGAAGCTGAACCACACTAATTAATTCGATAGAAAAAATTATCTCCTATATAATTTTCCCAAAACTATTATTATAATTAATATAAATCACAAAAATCTAAACCCAATAACTATAATATTATCATCTGATAATTTATTTTACCTGCCAACCACTACGAATACAAAGAGTCCTCTTCGCAGCCCCACCTTAACGTCACTCAACATGGAAATGTATCGACTTCTCCACTAATGTAGACTGATCGATAGCCATCACGTGAACTTGTTGTCCTTCTTGACCTGTTATAGGTAGCTTCGAGCCGGTTGCAGCCAAGTCCATTTCTCTGGGTCCACTGATCGATAGCCATCACGTGAACTTATTGTCCTTCTTGACCTGTTATAGGTAGCTTCGAGCCGGTTGCAGCCAAGTCCATTTCTCTGGGTTGACTGGAATCTCGAGATAAAACAGGCCGGCCGGCACCTAAATCTCCATATTCGATATCAATCTCTGAAATTAGAGAAGCCTTATCCTCACAGCTGTGATAGCCTCTTTGAGCTCGATCACTACCTTAGTGAAGCTCGGCCCAGCGAATCGTTTTGATTCAACACATACGACGATGATAGATTTGATGTCGTAATGTCTACCTAATCTCGTGTATATGATTTCCGCTAATTTGCCAGGATTTTCATCCATATCCACACATAGGCTGTGACCTAAAATCAAAGAAGAGATAATTAACTGATAATTATTATTATTATAGAAGATGTATAAAATCGGAATTCGATGTTAATGTTAAATAATGGGCATTTGATAACCTCCAATCCAGAAGGCTCAGTTGGTCGTCAAAGACTTATCCTTTTAAGGGATGTCGACCAAAAATCATCTCAGCTAAAATCGATGACTGTGGAGGAGATATAAAAAAGTTGAAATGTAAATTTATTATCGAGAAATGTAAAAGATAATTGAATCTTAAGCTTCCTATAATCTCTATCATATAAAAAAAATAGAGTACACATTTTACTGTTTCTTCCTTCCATCGATATTTCGGATCCGTAGAAACGTCGCCATACGGTGCATTTATCATTTTTGGTTTTAACGTGATTTGTGAGGTGCGCGCTGGTTTGTAATGTCTTCTTTTTTGTTATTTAACCTTTTATTAGTTTAAATTATTTTTTAAAATGAAAATTAAATTAAATTAATAATTAAAGTAAAATAGTTGCTTTATTATTGATAGCTTTTTGGATTTTAGATATTAAATATAATATTTTTATTTTAAAAGACAATGTAATATTTTTTAATTTGAATAAAATTACTATTTAGGCTCTTCATAATTTAATAAAATTAATATTTAAGCTCTTCATAATTTAATAAAAAAGCAATGTTTTCATGATACATTAAATTAAATTTAAAAAAATAACTTTTGAGTCATTGCATTTATCCATAATGTTTACGATAGCATTCTTAACTCATTATATTTTTCTCTAATATATGTTATTCAAAAGAACGAATTTTTTGTTTCTCCAAATATAAATATTTGATTAAGGATTTGACATATATATCTGTTATATCCACCCGCACTATAAGAACGGTTATAATGTGCCATTTTTGGAATCTTAACAATAATTAAAATCAGAATCACAGTTATAATGGTTGGTCCTTGATCATGTTTCATGGTTGGACATTGAACATTGAAACCGAAGAACAATTATTATCAAAACAATTAAACATGAAAAACTTTTGTGAAGATAATTTTTGCATTTTTAATGAAAATTTACTCGAATTTACCACTTAAATTAGTTGGTTGGAGAAATTTTATTTAATAAAGCGCCATAAGAATAAAAGACATTTCATATAGCTAAAGACCTATTGGTCCAAGCCTTTGGAAGAAAACACACATTGTTTACACTGAGGACATACTTTGCTAACACTGGTAAGATTTCCCCTTTTTTATATTTTTATTATTATTTCCCATTTTTTATTTTTTTATTATTATTCACATTTGGTGGATATTTTACAATGTTTTGGGTTAACTTTTTCTCTATTTTTTTTTCCTTTTTGTTTTTTAGCTTACAATTTCAATATTCATTTAGGTTGAGAAAATTAACTGTTAAAATTGTGAAAGAGGATATTAGATTTGTTATAATTATTATTAATTAAACATTATATGTGAAGCTAGAGAAAGATTTCAAATTATTTTTAATTTTTTAAGAGTCCATGGTCTTTGGAAATAGGGAAATAAGTTGAAATATTTAAGAGTGAAAAAGCTATTTTTATAAATTATCAATAAATTGTTTTAATTCATGTGTTTTTTTTGGAATAATAATGATGAGCAGACACAAGTATCAGATGAACAAGGCTATCACACCGAACAGGAGGAAACAGAGGAAAGGGCGGAGGTTCGAGGAGAGAAGTCTGTTAACGCTTCTGAATATCAAACTCCAAAGAGACAGCGGATAGAACTGCAAGGGGAGTTTCGGAAGATTAAACCACCACATTTTGATGGGGAATCGGAGGAAGCTGCAGAGGCTTGGCTAATTAACATGAACAAGTATTTCCAAGTTTACGAGTATGATCACCATCTTAAGGCACGGCTGGCCATCTTCCAGCTGTAGGCCAAGGCTACATTATGGTGGGAAGAAGTCAAGATGGTGTAGGGGGTGAGTGAGCAAAATGTGACTTGGGAGACTTTTCAAAGATATTTCAAGGAAAAGTACCTGACAAAACGCTTCTATGATGAAAAAGCACGAGAATTTCATGATCTGCGGCTTGGGACCATAGATGAGTTCATAACTAAATTTACATCTCTGCTTCGCTATGTACGGTACATTCGGGAGGAAAAGGCTAAGGTGCAGCGGTTTGTTAGCAGCCTACCCCAGGCAATGCGGGAAAGAATCGAATTTGATAATCCGAAGACAATGGACGAAGCAATACGGAAAGCTAGAATATGTTATCAGCAGAATAAACAAAAAGGAGAAAATTCTGGGAAGCGCTGGGCAGATAAAAAGGGCAGCAGAATGACTGTAGGAGTTAAGGGAACTCGCAACAATTTTCACAAGGGATTCTCAAAAGGGGCCAGCAATAGAAACCCATCAAGGAATCAGATCAGATTTAAGCCACCTACTGAATCTAAATACAGTGAACAGTCGGGTAGAGCTGATAATGAGGGCTCAGCTAGGCCATCGGTTCAGTGCTGGGGTTGTGGCGGACCACATTATATTAAAAATTGCCCTCACCGGAAGGAAAGCGATCAGGTGTCCCAGATTTACGAAGCCTCCACAGTGGGAGATGTGGCTCGGTCCATACCCAGAATAAATGCCGCACTCGAGGATGGACAAGCTGATTTCCAGCCAACAATGATAGAATTTGAAGGTAAAATCCTTGATCGAACTGTTTCCATTTTAGTAGACCCAGGAGCTACTTTAAGCTACATAAGTCCCAAAGTTATGGAAAATTGTAGTTTGCAAGCTATTAAGTTTAAAAATCCATGGTTAGTACAGCTTGCCACCGGGGCCAAAAGACGAGTGTTAGCTAAGGTCAGCAACTGTCCAGTAAGGTTAGCCGGTCAAACAGTAATGACATAATTGAATGTGCTCCCTCTTGGTTCGTATGCTGTGTTGATAGGGATGGATTGGCTGGAAAGGCGGTGGTCTGTAATAAACTGCAAGACAAAAACAATTTCTTACCGAGATGAACTGGGAAAAGAAAAGGAAATTCAAGGTATCCAAAAACCGGTGCAGATCCGGCCAATTACGGCCTCACAGCTAGCTAAAAGTATCCGGAAGAAATGTCAAATATATGCAGTACAAGTAGGATATGCTAGATCTGAAGATAAAATTGCGACTGTGGAAAGTATACCAGTAGTGCGAGATTTTACAGATGTATTTCCTGAAGAAATACCAGGGCTGCCGCCCAAAAGAGATTTGGATTTCACCATAGAATTGGTACCCGGTGCAGCCCCAGTATCCCGAGCACCATACCGGATGAGTGTGCCGGAATTAACTGAATTAAAGATGCAGCTGCAAGAGTTGTTAGACAAGAAGTATATTCGTCCCAGCGTATCTCCTTGGGGAGCCCCTGTATTGTTTGTTAGGAAAAAGGACGGAACTCTCCGTATGTGCATAGATTATAGACAGCTGAATAAATTGACAGTTAAAAACAAATATCCACTACCCCGCATTGATGAACTGTTTGATCAGGTGAAGGGGGCGACAATCTTCTCAAAGATCGACTTGAGGTCAGGCTATCATCAAATCAGAATTAAGGATGAGGACATAGCCAAAACAACTTTTCGAACCCGTTACGGGCACTACGAGTTTGTGGTACTGCCTTTCGGGTTGACCAATGCACCTGCGACATTTATGTGCTTGATGAATAGTGTATTTCATCAGTACCTAGACAAATTCGTGTTAATCTTTATTGATGATATACTTATATACTCCCAGAATATTAAAGAGCATGAGGAGCATCTCAGATTAGTGTTACAGACACTACGGGAACATCAGCTATATGGTAAATTTAGCAAATGTGATTTTTATAAAGAACAGATCCAGTATTTGGGGCATATCATCACTAAAGAAGGTATAGCTGTGGACCCCGAAAAGATCAAAACCATAATGGAATGGCCAATACCAAAGGACGTGGCAGATATCAGGTCTTTCATGGGGCTGGCTGGATATTACCGGCGGTTTGTGGAAGGTTTCTCCAGGGTTGCATATCCTATCACCTCTTTGCAAAAGAAAGGAAAAATATTCAAGTGGACAGCAGATTGTCAACGGAGCTTCGAACAGCTCAAAAACCTGCTCACCACTGCACCTGTGCTGAGTGTTGCAGACCCAGAAAAGGAGTATGTAGTTTGCACAGATGCAAGCAAAGAGGGTGTAGGAGGGGTGCTAATGCAGGAAGGGAAGGTGATCGCGTATGAATCCAGAAAATTGAAAGAGCATGAGCAGAAGTATTCTGCCTATGATCTGGAACTAACTGCTGTAGTTCATGCGCTGAAAATGTGGCGCCATTATTTGGTGGGAAGAAAATTCTTATTGATGACCGATCACCATAGCTTAACTAGCTACTTTAGTCAACCAACTTTAAACGCTAGGCAAGCTAGGTGGGTAGACTTTTTGGGGAGTTTCGATTTTGAAATTAAGCACCTGAAAGGAAAAGAAAACAGGGTGGCCGATGCACTGAGTCGAAAAGTGCATTGCATTTATGAAATTGGTATTAGTGAAGGACAGTCCACCCTTGGCAAAGAAATTGAAGAGGCCGCTGAACAAGATCGAATCTACCTACAAAAGAAGCAACTGGTGCAGAATTTAAATACCCACATAATACAACAAGGTTATGAATTGAATGCAGCCGGAATTCTGTGTTACCAGAAAAGAATTTATGTACCCAATCAGAGCGATATTAAAGAAAAGATTCTGGATGAATATCATAAAAGCCCTTATGCGGGACATCCGGGCTATCAAAAATTAATCACCTCGCTTCAGAAGGAATATCATTGGCCAGGCATGAAAAGGGATGTGGTAGAATATCTGGCGCGATGCTTAGAATGTCAACAGGTTAAGGCTGAACATCAACACCCTGCGGGTTTACTACAGCCATTACCTATACCAGAATGGAAGTGGGAGATTATCACCATGGACTTCATTACGGGGTTACCAAAGTCCAAGAAGAATAATGACTCTATAATGGTTGTAGTAGACAAACTCAGTAAGTCAGCTCACTTCATACCAGTCCAATCTACATATCGTGCAGCTCAAATTGCAAATGTTTTCATGCAGAACATATTTAAGCTCCATGGGCTGCCAAAAACTATAATATCCGATCGCGATGTTAAATTCACGTCAGCCTTTTGGAAGACCTTGTTTGAAGGTCTGGGGACTCAATTGAATTTTAGCACCGCTTATCATCCGCAAACTGACGGGAAGACTAAGCGGGTGAATCAGGTGGTGGAGGGCATGCTGAGGTCATATGTGATGCAACAACCCACTCGATGGGAGGAGTACTTACACATTGTAGAGTTTGCTTATAACAATGGATATCATGCATCCTTGTGGATGAGTCCATTCGAAGTACTTTACGGCAGAAAATGCCGTACGCCATCCAGTTGCGGTGGACCGGAAGACAGACTCATGCTGGGTCCTGAAATGTTGGAAGAGATGGAAGCTATGGTCAAGAGAGTCTGGGCTAATTTAAAAATAGCTCAGGACAAACAAAAAAAAATTGCAGATCAGAAAAGAACCTTTAAAGAATACCAGGTGGGTGAACATGTATATGTCAGAATCCGGGCAAGGAGAAGTACTTTACAATGGAATGCTTGTGCCAAATTGGCACCTCACTTTTGTGGGCCCTTCCATATTTTAGCACGAGTGGGGCCAGTAGCTTATTAGCTAGCCCTACCTAGCCATATCCGGGTCCATAATGTTTTCCACGTGTCCATTTTAAAGAAATATGTTTATGACCCTAGACACATAATAAGTTGGCAGGACATTTAGGTAAGAAGATGTTGTAAGATAAACATAAACCAAAATGGAATGTTAGGAAATTGCTAATCTGAATGTTATGTGTTTCAGGTGGAACCAGAAGGAGAGCTCCTGGTCGAGCCAGTGAACATACTAGATCGGAGAAGGGCCGAGTTGCGGAAAAAGGTCATCAACCAGGTTAAAGTGCAATGGCAGCACTTTGCGCCAGATGAGGCCACCTGGGAGGATGAGCAGAGTATGAAAGAAGCTTATCCCGGATTGTTTCTGGGTGAACAACAACATCGGGATGATGTTGAACTTCAAGAGGGGGAGATGTAATGCTCCTAGTAAAGCGATAATGTTAAGTAAGACAGTAAATTTAACTGTGAACTAAAGTTCTGTTTGGTAAAATTATATTAACTATGTTGCTACTGCTATTAATTATTATGATAATTAATTGTGCTACTACTATTTAATTAAGTATGTGATTAATTGTTGTTAGTAGCTATTGAGGTAGTTGAAACAAAAGAAAACCCTAACTACCTTCATGTGACGGTTGAGACCCCAGAGGAAAAGGGGGAAAAGGGGAATGCCAAGTCTGGTAAGGATCAGATGGCAGTTGAACAGAGATATGCTATGTCTGGTAGAGATCAGATGGCATGTGCTTGGAAGTGAGAAGCTTCCTGAACCGCTACGTCTGGTTAGGACCAGATAGCGTGACTCTGGTATAGCCAGAGAGTTGCAGACAGTGAAGATCTGCAGAAGTGCTTGGGGGTGGAAGATCGAGAAGGATCTTCCTAAGGTCGGGTGGTTGACAAGCGCTACGAAGAGGTTTGCTTATGCTCAGGTACGGCTTGCTTAAGCACTAAAGAATTTGCTTATAAACTGTGGAATTATTTAAGGTCTATGATAGGCAAGTGAGGGTAATGGGAAAAATGATTTGATAATTTTAAGAATTAGTCTCTGCGCAACTGGCAGAGATGGAATTAGATTTTTCAATTAAAAAAAAACGAACCCATGCCGAAATAAAACCCCTGTAGCATAAGTGGTAAAGAAATAAACAGGAAACTGATTATTGTGTAAAACCATCTTCTGTAGCCTAGGTAGAAATCAACCAAAAGAATTCAATACTGTGCATAATCATTGAGTTTACATTTCGAACCGAGAACAACAGTATAGTACCCAGAGACACCCAGGCTTACTACCAAAGAAAATACAAACCATTCGAATCAACTGTGGAACAATGCATATAATTTAGAGCAACAATCAATTACCAAGTATACAACCTCAGCATTTAACAAAATATTTAAGTATGCAGAGAGAAACGATGACGGAAATACTCCTGTTCTCGAGGAACAGAGGAGGGGCCGTGCCCACCATGCATACGTATTAAACGATAACAGGTATCCCTGAGCCTGAAAAGAACCATCGAAGCCATGTTTGAATCATTATATAGCCAGCAAGGGCTTTCATTGCCAAACCGGCGTCTCATGACAAACTAACAGTAGAAGCAAACATACATTGAAAACGATCAAGGATACATGCTTAAAATTTATATTCACAATAAAAGTCACAGAGAGGGCAAGTACGCCCAATATACACTGAGTAAAAGTATTGGAACCCAGGTAAGGGCTTCCATATGAACCAGTAATATTTCTTTAAAAAAAAAACTAAATTCGAAACAGTATCATAGAGGAAAGAACCCAGTAAATCAACCGGTACATTCGACCGTCTGCAACGACTAACAGTCCATAATAATGAAACAAATTATACAGTTCAAGTCGGGCATACAGCGCCTCTCAACTGAGGTTTCCGCCTGAATGCTGGCGAAGAGACCAAGTTAAATTACAAACAACAAAATGAGAGAAAAACGTAAATTTCTTCATGGAAGGAAACCCCTGTACATGGCGAAGGGTTTCCGTTGCATATGCAACTCTGATATCCTGTCAAAATGGACAACGGCTCAGTCCGTTACCATGGAAACGCCCTACGAGCCTTACAATAGATGCATAAACTCTTACCCGGGCATGGAATGGTGGAGAAGCGGAGCAGGCTCTTCGACGCCGTCGGCTTTAGCAACCGAACCCTTCACCTGAAAACGCCATCATAACCAGAACTGTGAGATTTATAAACCCGCAGAAGAATGAGAACACAAAAAGAAAAGAATCGTAACCATAACCTGAACTGTGAGATTTAAAAGCCTGCGAAGAATATGAACACAAAACGAAAAGAGTCATGACCATGAAATATAGAGGATCAGTTACCTTAACTGGCGTTGAGAGACAGAGATTTCCTGCTACGTACCAGACCACCGGAGAGAAGGAGTGTTGTGTAAGGCATAGCGCCATAGAGCTGTGAGGGACAGGAGGTCACTCCATCAATGAACGAGCTAAAGGATTAACCATGCATAAGACCATTTAATCTTACCAACGCCCACATGGCTCGATGACAGCCCTTGATCTGGGCGGGTTCGTCTCCGCCGTGGGATCAGACCTAGATTAACCGGGAAAACAGCTGCCAAGTGATAAGTTCGAGGTAATGTCAGTCCGCATGAGTCCTGAAGCTTTGAGCACGCGGAGAGCACATGGTGCCTGCTGGCCGGCCGTTCATCATGCCAGATGGACGATGTGGAGCAGGCCAGTTAAGGCAAGTATCAGAGCCGGACGTGACTCACGGCATCAATTAATCCCGACAGAATAAACCAGCACTCAAATAGAAATTGCCATAAAATCATTTATACCTTGAAGTACCCGCTCATAAACCTTTTGTACATACAAATGTAATGTCAACCGCATGATTAACCCAAGACAGAGCAAGATTCAACTATTGTTTATTCGCCATTGTATCATGGTTATGTATAGTGGTTAGTACAACGAATCTCATTTCAATTCTTGTATGAGTGGGTATGGGTATAAAGTTATGTAAGTATTCCTTATTACTTAGGTTGGCTAAGAATGAGATATATAACGTTATTGCATTCGAAGAACTAATAAACATGTACACATATTTATACTATGGTAAAAAAAAAATTAATTCTGTATTGGAGTGCTACACCTGAACACTTGGTAGATGAAGGGTTATGATGGATTTATGTTGGTTTATTTATTTAAGTAAATTTATCAAAATAATAAAACATAATTTTAGAATAAATTAAAATTTCTTTGTTGAAACCCTTTTCGAGGAGCGGAGCTCCTTTCTTTAACAAAGAGGTAAGTGGAAATAGTGGATTACCCAATAAACCAATCATGCATGATAATATTGGTGGAGAGTCAATAACAAGAGAGGGATACATGGAAAATTTTGTGAAATCATTGAGGCCCATGGAGAAGTAGACCAAGAAACATCAGATCAAGGACTCCCAATAAACAATGGTTCCCACTCCAACATCCCTAAAATTATATATATGAAATCACATCCAATAAAAAGAGGGGAGAACATACAATTTATGGAAGACCATGCCATCATTTGAAAAATTATGGGACTTTGGCCTGTATAAAAAGGACCCTTTTAGTAGATCAAAGTACGGTGGAACCGAAAATGTAAACTAGGTCTCTAGCCTAAGTCTAACGGGTTTTCAAAAGCAAGGTCTTTGATATTGGACCATATTTTTTTAATTTGTTAGGGCTCTATCTATAAATATGGTATGGAAGATTCACTATGAAAATAGAAGATTTCACAATAACATCAGCATGTGTGAGGTTATACTCATTACCACATGAATTTTGGGACTAAGAGACGCTCAAAGAAATAGGGAACACCATAACCACTTTGGTGAAGATCTCTAAAGCTACCAAGCAAGGAAGATAAATTTTCATAAGCTACAGATATTTACTATGGACGTAGATAACAATCTATGAACATATTAGGTTTAAATGTTGAAAAGGTCATGAATAGGGGCATTTATTTTGGGATTTCACATTGAAAATCAGTGATAATAAAGAAAAAGACACAAGACTAATAAGGACAAGGATGGATTTGAGAAAAGAACATGAAGAAATATGCATGAAAAGAATCAAGTTTACCTAAACCAAAAGTGTATAAATATCAATAACATCTATGAAGCTCTAATACTCACTACTTCGATCTCTGGCTCTCTTTGGTATCTGATTGTTGCTAATCTAGAAATTGATCTGTCAAGAAATAAAACCGCTCAAGTCTCCCCTCCATGCCCACATCAACCTCATCTTATAATCCACTGTTGGAGCACCAACGACTAAGATTAAAATACGATTTATGGCTATGATCATCTCTAGATCAATTTGTGTGAGTTTCTAGACTATTCTCACCTTATCTCAATTAATACATATTAACTAACCATATCCCCTAAGTTTAGACGTAGGAAATATTTTTAAAATGGTTAATAATCGAATTGAGACACTTCTAGGTGAAATTCCCAGAAACAATTTCTCAGTTTTAGAGATCCCACATATTCTAGCCTTTCCACCAAATTTCATAGCTAGAACACATCCAATGCTACAAAAAGTAACATAATATTCTTTCCTGTCGAGTTCTCCACAAGAGCCTTAAATTCTTGGAAGTGACTAATATTGAAAACAAGGGACTCCTCAAGACCAAGATGAAGGAAAAAGGGAACTCCATCTTAGAAAGTGCCTCAATCCCGCTTCATATGTCTCATGATTCATCCCCAAACACTCTGCAAGCAAGGGATGTTAAGGACATGGCTGTATGGAACTATAAAATAAAAAAATCAAGGATGGAAAGGGGATGGAATTAGGAGATTTATACCTTCATGTGATTGCTAAGACTTGTGCTAGAAAGTGAAAAATTGTTATTCCAAAGGAACAACATAAGTTCTACAGACAATGTCCTTAGAGCCAAGGATCTCCAAGAACCAAATTAGAAGGATAAGCTAACAATATATTCCCCATTATGTTTTAAAGGTATAAATCTTAAAGAAACAATTAAATAATTCAAATAAGATAAAATTTATAGATGAAAATGTAACAAAATGTTCCTCCAAGAACTAAAGGAAATCCTTCTAAACTCTAACAATATTTCTCTAACAGCAGAGAAATTTCACACCCAAGAACCCCATTCTCAATGAAAGTCATTACATGGAATATAAGGGGCTTAGATAGAAAGAATAGACTATTAAGAAACAAAATTATGGGAGTGTAGACAACAATATTTATGCTACTAAAAACTAAATGAAATAGTGAATATATATCTCAAATAGTGAAAATATGTTTGAAGGAGCTTCAATAGTCCTGGAAATGTAATGGGATCCATTAGAAGTGTCTATCACATATTTCTTATCCTTGAAAAACTCCTTATTTGGTTTATTCTACCGAATTAGATTGAAGTAATATGATTATGTCATTAATGTATATGGATCACAAATTGTTGCAAGGAAATTAATCTTATTCTAATGACTCAATAATTCAAAAAACATTATAAGAGACAACCATTAGATAATTGGTAGAGACTTAAACAACATAGCTTTAGTGGTAGAAACGAAACGGGGGATTATAAATCTATATAATGATCCATAAAATATTGTGTATAGTCGACTAGACATTTCATCATAACATATATGATAAAAATATACTTAAGATATGAAATATATAATATGAGGCTTAATTTCTCCTTATATCTCTATATTTGTTAATTATTGTGTTGTGATTATCCGTGTGGTATATGAAATATAGAAAATATAGAAAAACACAAATAAAATCACTCAAAACTATAGTAACACAAGATATGACCTAGAAAATCTTTTTGGGAGAAACCCTAGCTATAAGGTCAGCTACTCTTATCTCTCTTTCTATGAATGGAAATGGACGCAAGTACAAAGAAGTGAGACTCATGGGCCATGACCTTCTATAGCACATAAACCTTCCCTATTGCTCCCCCTTCATATACTCTCAAATATCTTTCTCATTTATAGAAGAAAGTTCAATTGAACAAATGGAATCCCTTTTCCTCCTACTGGCCTAGTTATAATACAACACGATAACATATTAGTGATTAAGTTTCTTTCCTTCAACTATTAACTATATTTACAATATTGACTCTTCTATGTTATTCTTCATGATGATATCGCTATCCATTTTCCATTAGTAATGGAGCCTAACATGGATTCCTCTTGGAACATGGTCGCTAAGATAGGAAGGTCAACTTCTAAGTGGAATAAACATTTTGTAGGAACTCTAATTGAGGGGATTCTTGTGCCATTGTAAATGTATCTCTATGTAGAATGAAACTAATGGATGTAGATAGCCCCAAGAGTTAGCTCAATCGGTCAAATCAGTGCCTCGCCAATCGGGAGGTCACAGGGTCAATTCCCAAAAGCTCTTGGGGTCAGGTCAACTAAATATGGCCAAGGGGTGTTGATCCCCTTTAGGTGGGGTCCACCCTAGATATTATTCAAGTGGACGTGGCAACTACCCAGTGACCATGGGTATCCGTGAACCACAAGTGAGAGAGAGAAACTAATGGATGTAGAGCTCGAGCGGAAACGTTTTACTCTTCAAAACATGGCCTTCAATGCGGCAAACTCCTTTTGAAGGTTTTAGACTCCAATATTCCAAATTGGGACCCACCAATGAAAATGGTCCTCTACATAGAGCCGTCCAACTTTTCCATTAAAACAACATCAATATGGATGAAAAAGACATAACAGTCCAATTTGGATGAGATAATGGATCAACTAGATTTAAATAAATGATCCAAGAATTAAATATGATAGATTGTGAAAGCACCAATTGACTCAACACATGAAATAATGTGAGAGGGGTCATCATCATATAACTTCTCATCTTGACCAATTTTAATCTTTAAATATCCACTCATAAAATGGATGAACATAGGAGACATAGTATTTTGTAGTGATGGATCATATCATTGGCCAATATGCTTGGAGTTGGATACATAAGCAAGACCAAAACAAAAACCCTTAAGGGTTGAAGCTTTCTTGCTAGAGAATATTCATTTTTAGGGAAAAATATTAACTTGGTGGCAAGATACATTTATACATTTAGGCGCCATCATGTAAGAAATACTACAAATATTAAAAGATATCAAAGCAAGAATTCTAAAAAATGGAACAAGGAAGAAATTTGGGACATATTTAAAGATAAAAAAAGATCTAGAGAGGAAAATGGAAGTCCTCCAATAACATATCATAACTAATGGAAAATTTAAAAACCTAGAATTAGAGGAAGCCAATATGTAATCACAACCAGTAAAACAAAACGAGAAAGAGAAAATCTTATGGACCCAAAAAGTGAAAGTCAAATGGCTAAAATTTGGGGAGTAAGTCCAAACTATTTTTATAGATTGGTGATTAATCATCAATGGAAAAAAAATAAAATCACTATGTTAAGAGATAGCCAAGGAAAAAATATATCTAAACATTGAGATATAGAGGCGCAACTCACTCAATATTTCAATTCGCTACTCACAAGGAATAACGCAGATAAATTGATAGTCATACAAAAAATTACTCAACATAATAATATACTAATTACTAAAGATAAATATCAAATATTTCTTAACAAAATTACTATCAAGGAAGTATAACAACCTATCATGGACATACCAAAATTAAAAATTCCAAGGCATGATGGTTTCATGACTAACCTCTTTCATGAATGTTGGCCAATAATAAAAAATGATATATGGGAAGTAGTAGAGGACTTAAGGCATATAATTAATAGTCTCCAAACTCTTACCTCAAATTTTATAACCCTAATTCCCAAGGAAGAAAATGTTGAAGAACGTAGCAAATTCAGTCCAATTGCCCTTTGCAATTTGATTTTCAAACCATTAACAAGATAGGTAATAGACTTAAGCCCTTGTTTCATTTATTAATTTCTTACAAACAAATAAGGTAGGTAGAAGGGAGACAAATATTGGATGGAATCATTATATAACATGAAATGACCAAATTCTTGAGAAAAAAAATGTTCAGGCATGGTGATAAAATTGGATATGTCAAAATCTTTTGATGATTTAAGCTGGAAATACATTAAATAGGTTTTTGTAACTTTTGGCTTCTCTCAATCATGGATACAATGTACAACAACTCTAACTTCCTATCTTTGTCAATTTATCACCTTGCAACACCTTTAATACCTATTTTGGTATTCAAGGAAATCTCTCCAACCTTTCATTTTCATTATAGTGACTAAAGGTTTATGTGAGTATGTTAATTTACTAGTCAATTAGAGGAAAATAAAATGATTTCACTTAGATGGGAAGAACAATGTAGCCTCTCATTAGTAGAATGTGGATTACACAATGTTATCTACAAGGCCAATAGTTCATGAAGAAAGAGAGATGAGTCAAGTCATGTCATACATTATGGGAGCATCAAGAACATCTATAAATTAAGGTAATTATCAAATCTTCTTTTCCACTATTTTCCATGATATACAATATGATATCTCTATAATTTTAAGCTTTCAAAAAAGTACCATTTCTCCGAAATTCTTGGGAGTTCCTTTATTTCAAAATGTTTGAGGTAAATCCTCTTGAGAGGATCCTCTTAGTAAAATTGAGAATGAATTTCAAAATTGGTGTTTACACCCTCAAATCATAACATGGTAATTGGAATGGTTCAAATCTATGCTTCAATAAATTTCTATATATCTATTTCATCTTTAATAGAGACTAAATATGTTTTCAAAACAATTTCTATCCTTCAAAAATCATTTATATGGGAAAGTTCTAAAGAAAACAAGAAATATACCTTGTCTCATGGGAAAAAATATGTCTTCTTTAAAACATTGATGGACTTAGGATTAAGAGCTTTAGAAATGTTTGACTACATTTTAGGGACCAAAAAATGTGGCATTGTGGTGACAACTCCAATGCTCAAATATACTATGGGGAAGAATATGAAAAATAAATATGTCAAAGGTGAATAGGAACAAGTTCTATTACACACATTCCTCCCAACAACAGGGACAATGCTACAAAATTCAACAGGCCAATAAATAACTCTTATATAGGAACACACCATATACGAAATTTAAAACTGAAAGAAGTTTCTCTTCTAGGAAGATGTTGGTAATAGCTCCCTAAATTGAATGATTTTCCTCTCAAAAAATTACTGCAAAATCCAAACAAAAATTAGTTTCTTCATTTTTGGGAATCCATAAATAAAAATCAACAATGGAGATATTGGCTTCCACTGCATTAGTGGATAATACCACATAGGAATGTTTGTATTAGGTAACTTACGGGAGGCTTTACTGCAAGAAAAATATAGATTAGTGAAAATATAGACAAATTAAGATGCAGATATAAATCAACTATCGATTTCACCATCAATGAAGAATATAATCTAACCTTAGGAAGCCAAAATATCCATCATTTATTCAATTGGGATAAAATATAGAACCAAAACCTATGGTGAATATTTCCACTTTCTTATGACTCACTACTTTGAACAAAATCCTAATGTCCAAAAATATACTTAAAAGACTTTTCATGGGTCCTTGCTCTTGTTATTTATGTCAGAACTTGGGAGAAGGAATGAACATAGTTTCACTAGATTTCACCACATTTCAACACTCTAAGAATAGGATACCATAATATTCTAAAAAAAAAAGGGTGGAGAATTTTAATCAAGATATAGAGCAATGCTTAAAAGTCAAAAGAGATAATAAATAGTCAATAGATCCAGGTGGCTGTAACAAAGATCCATTCTATGGGAAATATGGAAAGAAAGGACCCAAAGTGTTTTCCAAGATAAACTTCAAATTGTTGACCAAATATGGAAAAGGAAGTATGATATATCCATGAAGCTAATCTAATAGAACCCTAGTCAGCTGCACAATGGCAAGGTAATGATAAAGATATGGAAAACCTAGAATGTAGTCATATTTCTATAGAGAAATATTTGTTCATGTCAAAATCTCTCTTCCCTATCTCAAATTCTCCTATTGTTCATTACCTCCTGCTAAAAAATTCATCAACCTTAGCCTAAATATGGATCCTACTGAGAATGGAGGGATATTTAGGGATGGCACTCGGAAAACCCTTCGAGTATTTAATGGATCTATAAGCATCAATAGCCATAATGTTGCATAGTTAATGGTGTTTGATTCTGAACATGTAATTGTTCAAAGCTAACAATAGTCAAAGATAGTAGTAGAGAGAGATTGACATGTCATCATTAGTGTGATTATAAAAATTCAATAGGGATTTACAATATACAAATTTTTTCAATGTTACAGGTTCAAATGAAGAATTTAATAGATATCCAATATTTTACCTCACATATTAGCGCTTGTCCCCTCTCACATAAATCATCAAAAAAAAAAGAAAATTCAAACAAATTAGCAGATGTAAGTTCTAACAATCTTCTCACCCATCTTAATATTTGAGGGGATCCCTCCCAAACTAACTCCCTCATTGAATGGTGTAAATTTCTTACTTCTCAATATGTTGGTTCCCTAAGTGAGGTGAAAACTATAAGCATGAAATCTCATGAGCACCTAGAGAATTTTGTTGGGATCACAAACCTCTCTCCCTACCCAGGTGATATGGAGAGGAAAATTGGTGTTTTTAGGTTTCAAGGACTACATGGCTTAAGGCGGGTGGTGAAAGAAGCACATTGTGTGTAATAATGAATAGGTATGAAAATAAATCATACCTTGCGGGAATGGTACCTCCAACCTGAATACAAACTCTCTATTGGATAAGCAGTATCATGTCGCTAGTAGTGGTGAGTTCACATTATTAGCTCATCATGGTTCAACACTTGAAGTTTTTCAATGCAGAGGCATGGCTTCAGACAATCTCCTCTATGTCAGATAAAGGATGACTTAATTTTGATGGGTATATTGAGCTTCATGGTTCCACTTTCTCTATTTTGTTTAGTTTGAGTTTCTCCTTCAATTTTTCCTATGAAGGTTATAATTGTTCAACATCCAACCTTGTTTCCAAAGTATTATTTTACTATTGGAGCACTTATACTTTCTATCCTTCTGCTCAATCCTTCCATGTCTCTCTACTTCTCACTTCATTTATCCTTGTCAGCTTGACCTCCTTCATGTAGCTATGACTATCTATGTGTGATCTTAAAGTCTCTTCCTCTTTGGGTTTGGTCTATATCTCTATTGATCATATTCTCTAAAGAAGATTCGTATAATGGGTATTAGTTCCCCTGCCTCTTTTCTTGTCTATCCTTTCATTGATTCCTTGCAACCCTCAGTTAACCACTCTAATAATACTCAACCTATTAGACCTATTTCCCTTGGCCCGTGTTAGTTTTTATCTATGCATATGTTTATTTTTCAGGTGCTCTAATCCATCACACTGAGAGGTTGAGGTGGCATTAGGTGTTGGAGTGGAAGAAGAGACCCATATGTCTCGATCATGTGGGATGTTACCCAAGAGGAAACCAATGGGTATTGTACACAAAATCCTCTATATATTTGTGAACATATATTCGTTGTTGAAGGAGAGAATTTCCTAAAACACAATGACATGGATGATTGGGATGTAAATGCTAAGAATGGAAACTGACTACTAAATATGGGCTATTATAAAACTAGATACCAGAAGTATTGAAAAACTAATGAATTCTACTAGCATGTAATATCCCTCCCCTTAATGATAAATAATAAATAATAAAAATAATAAAATAATAATAAATAATAAATAATATAAATAATAAATAATAAATCACTTAAATAATTAAAATAATAAATAATAAATGATATTAAAAATGTATACAAAATAATAATAATAATAATAATAATAATAATAATAATAATAATAATAATAATAATAATGGTTATTCTCTAAATAAGAATAAATAGAAATAACACGAGAAAAGCAGGAAAAAGAAGAAAATAAAACAAGAAAGATAAAGAAAAGAAAAGCAATAAAACAAGAAAACTAAAAAATCAGAAGAAAAGTAAAGAAATCTAAAAACCAAAGTCACATGTAGACACATGGAGTGTGTGCATGTGTTTCCCCATCCAATGCTTGCTCTATTTATTAGAGGGTGAGGAGGATGGGCGGCATTCAATCTTTCCGAGTTTCTATCTTTCATTCTCTTGGGAGAATGGTGTTCTAAGACCTAGGAGTTACTGGAAGTAGTACGTTGATTGAGGGCTCGAGGGTGGCTAGTTGTAGCAAATCCATGCACAAATGAGCCTACGGTTGGGTGGAGAGTCGTCCTCAAAACCTTGTTGGCATCTGGCAGACTTCAATCACAGGTAATATAGGTATATGCTTATTTGTTTGATTATGATTTTAATTAGGAAATTAACTTTATATTTACTTTAGACTGTTACATATGGTATCAGAGCAGGGCTCAACCCTTAGGGCCTATGGGCATCTTAGAAAACAAAAAAATATTGTCGGAATATTTAACTTGACTTGTTTTTTGGAAAGTTATAAGATGCTTATTTTCCTACGAGTAATTTCCACCGCAACTGAACTTTGGAATCAGGGTTTCTAGATCTCTGCAATTTTGATTTGTTTTCATTAATTCATTAGCCATTATTTGTAGGCTCATTTTTGTCCGGGAATTTTTTTATTTTGTTTTTTTGTCAAGAATCCTGTTCAGTCTCTCCCTCAAATTCTTATAAGAAAGAGTAGAGTTTGGATGAATGGGTTGGTCTGAGTCACACAACCACTGCCTTGCATGATGTACACAAATCTGAAAGGCATCCTTGTGTGAAATAGTTGCATTAGGTGACCTCGATGTCATAAATGATCCAATCATCGATTATGTATCAAGATCTTCTTCACGGAGATGATCTACAGCATCCTCCATGACATTGAAAAATTTTGCAAAATACAAAACATTCAAGAGGTCTGCAACGACAATTATATTGAGAGAGCCATAATTCTTTCCTATCTCATGAGCTCGTCATGTAATGTGAGACCAACACCGCCGAGTCTCTCAACACTCACACTAAGCGCATCTAACTCTTAATCTTGTTCTTTTATGAGAAAAACTTGTTTGTTTGATTCTGATGTAAGAAATTCATCACTACATGAGATCATAACTCGATTTGGTTTTGCACGTGGATGATCCTCTGACAACCTTAGAAGCTTCCGACGCATGCCATTCAAACTGATATTAGTTTGCATAGATTTTCTCAGTGTCCCAATATATGTTTGGATATGCTCGGTATTATAATTACATAGAAGACATTGCTCCACTGCAGAACTCTCCTCATGGCCCTTTCTAGACTCTTCGGAGCATCCATTTGTCATAATTCCTTTTTCATCAAAATACTCATTATTTAAGCCTCCATCATCAGCGAAGCTGTGTTCTTTATTAGTTACAAAATTGTGTTCCTTACCATTTGTAGAGCCGTCGTCTTCATCTGGTCTCTTGAGAACAGAATCTATGAATTCCCTCTCCCGTTCTGCAAGCTCTTCCCTGAGAGCATTACTCAAAGGTTGTTTCAACTTCTCCAATTCATCAATAGGAACTACTATTCCCGTAGCTTTAAAGAAATGAATCAACTGGTATTGTATTTACACCCAAGTTTTCAATTGGCTTTGATGATGGTCTTCAATACTTCAGAGTGGCTTTGATGATGGAGTGCATCTGTCGGTTTTCGGGTCTTCTAGTAGGCGAGACAAAAAAAAAAGTGAAAAACATGATATGAGATGTGTGCATCCATGTCTAATTGCAGCAACTCCATCACTTTAGAAAATAGCATTAGGACTATAGAAATGCCTGCATCCATTTTTTTTCTAGTATGGCAATGTTAGAAGATTTGTTATTACTTTCCCTCGGCATACAGTCGTATTGAAATTATTTGAGTTTCCCCCTTTCTCGTAAGGTTTGAATCCATATTTGCTCTAGACCTCCCACATATTATGATGTCATGATCGATCTTGACTGTTCGTGTTTTGAGCCTAAGTCTCTGCATGAGTAGAGGCTCCTCTCCTCTCCGGGTATAAAGTGATGATGCGAAGAGCGCTCATGGAAAGAAGGCTTGTTTTGGACTCAGGTTCTGTTTTCACCATCAGAGGGATGGTTCCCAGTGGGAGTTTATGGACCGGTTGGATAGATACAAGACTCAATACCATGTATTTAACTCATGTTTATCAGGACCTTGGGATTCCCAGGTCCACCTTCTACCTGAAGTGCGCTAGAGATGACAATCTAACAACGTTTTCTCGAAATTTCAGTGATGACATTGTCTTGGAAGAAGATCCACTCAACAAGCAATGTATGTGGAAGGAATCAGGTCCAGGTGCATTGTATCTCAAGTCGCCCCTTCCGTCTCCGATCTATATTTCAAGAGTTGTGGTTATTAATACAGCTCGAGGCCAAAAAGTTAAGGTAGTTTTGAATTTTCTGTTTATCCTTCAAATTTTCTCTTAGCTCCAGAATTAAAAAAAATAAATTATAAAGTCCCGGACTCTTTAGGCGTTTAAGTTCATACTCTTATCTTCAGTATTTCATATTTGGAATGGTTTCCCTAAATCTTTAGTTGGGAATTTATGTTCTCTAGCTTGGAAATGCAGAGCAGATGTTGACTTGATTTCTAGTGGCCACGTGATGCAATGACTATTAAGGAAAACTTCTGATTATCATTGAATCTTTGATGTCATATATCTCTTTGGATTTTAAAACTCCACAGTAAGTTTATCTATAAAATATGATGAATTTCTATTGCAGAGTAAGCATGCTACGTAATTTACAACCTTTATATGGGTTAATGTGTTCGTTAGTGCCAGCTTGTTGGAAGGAAACTGAGGTGTTGGATGGATTGAAGGCCTACATAATTTATAAATTATTTTATTTTCCAATTTAAATTAAGTTTTGTATTATATATTAAGGTTTAAGTTTATCAGAAAATTTGGGAAAAAGGATTTTTATATTATTGTTGTTGTTTAAGATAAAATAAACTATTTTAGTTGAGACAACTCATCATGGGACCACTAGTGGATGTTTTGGCCGCAAACGGCTGGGAGACTTTTGGCTGCTAGATACTGATATCTGGCAGTGGACAGACAAAATTATCAGGCTATGGGGATTTACCACCACCTCATGATTTTGCTGCTGGTGCAGTTGTGAGTAACCGAAGGATTGTTATGCACTATGGTTGAGAAGCGCCTTCTCATTATAGCTAAAATGTATTATAGCCAATAGGTTTGTTCAGAGTTTCCTGGTGTTGTTTCGATCTTTATGTTGTAATTAATGTAAAACCCGGTAGCTATTAAAGCTTGTTAAGGGTTTGATATGGTGTTGCCTTCGCAGGTGTGCTTGCAGGCGGGCCATCTTATTAATAAAATGATTTTTATTTTTGGGAGGGATAACCTTCCCAGTCATCCGATTCCGTTTTGGATCGGGTGGCGGTGTCTCTTCTTTATGGTGTGGAATATTTCTTCGGTTGTTTGATTTCTTAAATTCCCTTAGAGTAATCATTTAATAGCCATAAGAATCTCAAGATACATTCAATAAATTTGTTTAACGATTTATTTTGTTAAAAGAAGTCCATTTAATTCTTCTAACATAAGTTATGATTGCTTAAACATATACTTAAATATTTCACTCTACAACACAAAATTTCAATTTATCTTTATCCTTAAAAATCATGAATATGTAGAATTAATATTGGTGTGACATATAATGATGAACAAATTTCTTTCGAAATTCAAGTACCTTCTTAACACAATAATTCCACCAATATTCTTAAGCTTTAGTCATTCAAATTTGGATTTTACATTGAGACAATTCTCTAAGTTTTATTCTAACATCATTATTACCTTCTAACTCATGTTTTCCTTAGTTTTATACTATAAAATTTGTGATTGTTTATAATTTATGGGTTAATTATTGTAATTTCTAGTTTAAGTATTGTGATTGTTGATGATTTACAATAAAAATATATCTTATTAAACTCATAAACTCTGATAATAAGGATAACTTATTAGACTTTGATAATAATTATTATTGAGTATATTGGTTCTTATTTTATGCTTCTTCAGTGATGAATCTTGAGTTATAGTAGTGTTTTTATTTATTGTACAAGGTTTATAGATCAACCTTCTTTTCTTTACAGTTCATCAACATTCTTTTTCATCACATTTTGATAACTGATCTGGCTTTGGTGGACTGATATACTTTTTAAATTAGCTACAGCCAGCTTATTTCTTAAGAATCATTACAAAATTCTGATATTAAATAAGTGAGACTTGAAATTCCAGGGGTATCACCATTTGTTTTGGAAGATCAACTGTAAGTGTTTGGCTGGTATATGTTAAAGTTTGGTGCACTCATTAGTTCCTCATTGGTATTCTCATTCATCATTATAGACAACATATTATTTGGTTTGGATACCAGTCCTTTCCTCGTTGGTTCTCTGCTCTCATTAGAATCTCATTACATGGTAAAACCACTATCTAATATTTTGAGTTGTTTGTGCTTGCATAGATCTCTCCATTACAACCATATAACAAAGCAAAATTCTAAATGAGTCACATAATTAAGATATAGTTTTATGACTCATTTATTCATTGGAAAAGTATATAATCTTATAATATTGATGGTGATAATCTACCCATAATTGACGATGTATAATTCTATGAAAGATCACACTATTGACATGGTATACTAGCATGTTTTTGTAAAAAATCTTTAATGCTGGTGTAACTACTCACCACCGGTTCATTTTACACCACAATTTACATAGCACTTGAAGTAATTGGATAATTGAAGTTGAAATTGTCACCAATTAAAGTGCTCTAAAATACTGAAATCTGTTCCAATTCACAATG
Source organism: Pinus tabuliformis (assembly GCA_031772625.1). Lineage (NCBI taxonomy): Eukaryota > Viridiplantae > Streptophyta > Pinopsida > Pinales > Pinaceae > Pinus > Pinus tabuliformis. The sequence continues at coordinate 553,827,300 of CM062810.1, read as the reverse complement.
GATAAACTCTGATATCTTATTACCTTTAGCTAATCATTGTTCACTTGCATCTGTTCATTATTTTATTATTCAATCTGATCTAAAAACACATAGATAACATTCCTTGAACATTGATCATACTATTCACTAACTATTTGGGTTGGATTGTTGTTTTCATTGTCCTTTAGTGATAGCAGTTGCTTGGCATTTCTCTGGTCTATTATTGCAAGAACACAATTCTCTCAATATGAACTTCTAATAAAGCATTGCAATTGCAATTCAGATTATATGTATCTGCTCATTTACTACTCATATCATTTAATAAACATCATCAAGCTACCATTGATGTCCCCTTCATTCTTGAGTGAATCAGTTGGATTTGCAGTCTATATATATATATATATATATATAAACCACAGGATGGTGTATTTTAGTCTCAATGGCAAATCTTACAGATTTGGATTAAAGTTAAGATGTTGAGTATAATGTTTCATGAGGTTCGTGATTCAAGGTTAATTGCATATAATGGTTAAAGTTGTCTAAGGAAAATTGGAAAGGAGAAACTTGCAATTTTTTTTAAGGATGATAACTAATGATAGTTCATGTGATTATGGCCAACTTGGGTCAGATGCTTAAGGTAGTAGATAAGAAGTATCAGACCAAGGGTAATAAATTAGTAAGAAGAGACAACCTATTTTCGAACATAATCGAAGTGTTTGGTATAATCATAACTTGGTACTCTAAACGTATCACTATAAGAGGATGATTCACATAAAGAAGAAAATATTGACAATCAACTAGTGAAGTTGAAAAATCATGGAGGTCAGTTTTAGGAACCTGTAAGGTATGATAAAATAGAATGGAGAAGATAAGTTGTGTGCATAACAACATCTATAATGATGGGAGAGCCACACTATAAATTTTTCCATAAGTGACTAAACTATATGAATGAATTATGGATAACAAGATGAAGGATCAAGAGATTTTATCTTAAAATAGGAAAAGATAAGCGGATTACACTTGGTAGCTATCTTAATGAATTTATAAGGATACTTGGTAGCTATCTTAATGTTGCTAGAAATTTTATAAGGATACCTTGAGAAGGATTGCGTACATAGTGACAAAAGAAGTGAAAGTCAATTAATAGAGGTTGTACTTGACTAATTTTCACTCATTATTTCATGAGTAGGACTTCCCATAACATTAAAAGAGGTTGTTGCCACATAATACCTCACATTTAAGTTTTCATGGACAATGATGGTAGTAGTGTTTCCAACTATTTCAAAATCTAAAATAATGATACTATTTAATAAGAAAGAGTCTTTTGCCCAACTTGAGGAAGGGTGAATTTATGATAAAGCAATCAAGTGGTATTGAGATATGAACTTGACGAACTCGACGAGATAAGAAAATATTTTGTGCATGAAGTGCTAATTGTTAAATAAGTTAACATGGATCAACAAATCCTCGTGCAAGTAAATTAAGAATGATATAAACTTAAATCATGATGAAATAGTGTTTATATACAATTGCATATAGCGGTATTGGAATCAGTAAGCCAAAGGGTAATTGGATGTAAAACCAAGGGATTTTAATTTGGATTTAAATAATGATGGTATAACGAGACATTAAGACTCAAGATCATGAGGTTCATGTACTTAGATGATTATACCGATGGGGTAAATGATCAGCTACCTAGTAGAAAGAAGTGGAAATGATTATTGAAAAGTAATTGACAACTTGATGAAAACATATTGATGATGTTTCATGATATCATGGAAGGAGGATAATGATGTACATATGGTTCTTATAGTGATAATGTATAGCAATATGCATAGGTATTATGATGTTATGTCAAGGTATATTGACATATTCATTTACTACGTGATGATAGGTATTTAATGTTCAATACTCATGTTAGATATGATATGCATAATGTGGCATAAGAATTATGATGTTGTAATATGAGGTTTATTGACATGTGATTCATTTATGTGAAGTTATGATATGTCTTTGACGAAAATAAGTTGATGATCTAACTTACGATGGTATTTCATGAGGTGAAGCATGCGATAGTTGTGTACAAATCTATGACATGCATGAGCATGTAGTTTGTTATTATTCATAATGTTGTGATTAACATTGATGCATGTTCTCATGATGACATGCAAGACTTGGCATGTGGATTATTTCCTATGATACTATGATGTTATGGTTAATGCATTGGTTGCACGTTGGGGGTCTGACGATTCACAGGACTCCACAAATGGGCTGAGAGGGCTAGTTTATTTGATGATCTCGTGCGAGCCCATACGCACGAGGGAGAATAAGTAACACAATATGGGTTGGGGACAAAACCAAATCAACATTACATATGCCAGTGGTTCCTTTCTCTTGTGTATAGCTCTTGATGGATAACTCTTGAAAGGCTATGGGACCATCTTGAGGAGGCCAAGTGCCTGATGTTCTAGGCTAGGTGCTTGTTATTGGATTGGGATGCCGAAGTTTGGAAGGGATGTAAAGTACTTTGATGCCTGGGGTTGTGCACCTTAGTAGTTGTGGAGGGAGTGGGCCAGCCTTGGGAGATGTCCAGGGTCATTGAGTACCAGAACTGATGCCTGCCTTGGGGTAGATGAGGTCTGATTTAGGCGCGAGCCTTAGGGCCAGCCTTGGAATAGGATACAGACTAAGTCAGGCTTATGCCTGGTTTCGAAAGTGGGAAAAAGGATAGAGATTCCTTGAGATTTACTAGGATGTTGGGGACTTTCAATGCCTGCTAGTTATACTAGTTTAACAGAGGGTGTTGGCAACATGAAGTAAATAAAAATAAATAATAAATAATAATAATATAAATAAATAATAAATAATAAATCACTTAAATAATCAAAATAATAAATCATAAATGATGTTTAAAATATAAGCAAAATAAAATAAAAAAATGGTTATTCTCTAAATAAGAATAAATAGAAATAACACAAGAAAAACAGGAAAAAGAAGGAAACAAAACAAGAAAGCTAAAGAAAAGAGAAGAAATAAAACAAGAAAACTAAAACATCAAAAGAAAAGTAAAGAAAGCTAAAAATCAAAGTCGCATGTAGACAAATGGAGTGTGTGCATGTGGTTCACCATCCAATGTTTACTTTATTTATTAGAGAGTGAGGAGGATGGGAGGCATTCCATCTTTCCGAGTTTCTATCTTTCATTCTCTTGGGAGAATAGTGTTCTAGGACCTAGGAGTCACTGGCAGTAGTACGTTGATTGACGGCTCGAGAGTGGCCAGTTGTAGTAAGTCCTTGCACAATTGAGCCTACAATTGGGTGGAGAGTCGTCCCCAAAACCTTGTTGGCATCTAGAAAACTTTGATCACAAGTAATATAGGTATGTGCTTATTTGTTTGATTATGATTTTAATTAGGAAATTAACTTTATATTTACTTTGGACTATTACATATCACATGAAAATAGTGGTTGGAAAAATTCTTCAAGAAAGAGATGATACCTAAAAATTCCTTATTCAATTAAGAAATGTAATGCTTCAGCTAAAGGACATCAAATGCATGCTTTCCCGTGCTGCTTCTTCAAACCTAAGCCTCACAACAAATAGCGCAAACACTCAAGCACGTCATGGTCACAACTTTTATGTTTTAGATTGGCGTTTCATGATTAGTTAGTTTTTGGCCTATTAATCTTAAATGATAGAAACAATAGGGAAAATTCATTATTCTCATGTCTACTAAAAACATAGATCAACCTATATGGATGAAAGCCTATATGGATTTAAGAAACAATAAGGAAAATTCATTATTCTCATGTCTACTAAAAACATAGATCAACCTATATGGATTAAAGCCAATTTCATTGATGTTTTGTCTTTGGTATGCTTTTCCAATGCAAGTCAGCCAAACATGTTTCGTATATATTTAATTTTCCATTACTTTAATAAATAAATAAATAAAAAAACCTTATTTCATATATATATATAACGAGATTGATGTGATTAAACACTAGTTTTCAAATCAATAATCTTTACACATGGAAACTCTAATAATGAATTTAATTGTCTACTACGATACACTTAATAACTACATTAAATTAATTAAATAAAAAAATAAATTAGAAGTATAAACATGAAACTTAATAACTACATTAAATTAATTAAATAAAAAAATAAATTAGAAGTATAAAATTTTCATGTTTAGATATTAAATATTAATATGATATACTTAATAAGTAATATGTTGTTTACTTTAAATTGATTAAATAAAAAAACTAAATTAAAGATATATAATTGAATTTTTAGATATTAAATATATGTGTGAAAATTTAAGCAATCAATGACTATCTAAACATGAGAAAAAGAATTAGAATAATATTTAATCTCTATAAAGAAAGTTATAGTTAAAAAAAACTAATATTAAATTTTATTAAAAAACTATTTTAAATTGGTAATATAGGAGAAAATATTGTAATAATAATTATGTAAATTAAAATACACGGTTATCTTGGAAATTTTATTTCTCATATAACAATGACTTCTTTTTAAATAGAAGATTCAAATTGATTTTAATTTGAAAATTAAAGTTCGAAAATTTAATGATGGTAAAAGTACGCTGGAAACAAGAGATAAGAGATGGTAAATGTACGGTGGCAATTAGCATATACCAAGAGCTAGGAAAAGATTAGTATTATGAGTATTATTTAATGAAGAGAAATATGTTTGGAGTTTTTTTTTTGAAATCTTTTATTGATGAGTTGAGGCTTTTGTGATCAATATTAATTTATGAGAGATTTTTCAGCGTATATTATAAGAAATTATATTTGTGGATGCGTTTCGAACCAATTACTGTTGTTCATATTCAACTTTTTCTCACGATGAAGCACACTAGTCCGTTAGAAACGCGTCGACAAATATAATTTCTTGTGATGTACGCGGAAAAATCTCTCATAAAATCTTTTATTATAGTTTTAAATATTAAAATTTATTTTTAATTGAGTTTGTTTTAAATAGTTAAAGAAATAATTATTTTTTATTTAAATTTTAGTGTAATTATATAAATTAAATGGATAGTGAATAATAATAAATATCAAAATATGTATTTTTGAAGGTATTTTATGTTGAAAATATTTAAAAAAAACATAAAAATTAATAAATTGTAATTTTATTAATCATAATAATTAACTAGATAGTAATTTTATTAATCATAATAATTAACTAGATAATAATTTAATAATGGTTAAGAAAATTAATATATAAATGTATGAATACGTTATTTTACAATACTATGAGCTAAAACTGTTACTTATCAATATCATATATCTAAAAACACACCACTCATTTCGTAGTAAATATATTAGATAAAATAATTGATAACATTAAAAGAATATATATCTCAAACCTTTGTAGAGTTCTGAACTCTTGAAAACTCATAAATTCTTAACTTATTTAGCTTACAAATTATTGGGTATATTTTTAATGTTATAATAGACCTTTCAATTTCAAATAAAATGCACTTCCTAACAAATAAGATGCCATAAGAATTTTCAATCATATGATTGGATCGGTTCGGTTGCGAACAAGTGGGAAACATCAACTCGGGCGGAACCTGGATGGAAGGAAGTATTTCGATGGTTCAATCCTCTCCGGCACAGTATGTCCACCGATGGATGGCAACCTATGTGTAAATATATTAGATAAAATAATTGCTAACATTAAAAGTATATATATGTCAAACCTTTGTAGATGAAAACTCATAAATTCTTAACTTATTTAGCTTACAAATTTACTTTTAATGTTATAATAGACCTTTCAATTTCAAATAAAGTGCACTTCCTAACCAATAAGATGCCATAAGAATTTTCAATCATGTCTTTTAATCATTTTATATAACTTCATAAATTCTCAACTTATTTAGCTTACAGATTATTAGATATATTTTTAATGTTATAATAGCCCTTTGAATTTCAAATAAAATGCACTTCCTGACAAAAAAGATGCCATAAGAATTTTCTATCATGTCTCTTAATCATTTTATATAACTTCACATGCCGTTCACTTAAATCGTAGATTATTTTAGATTGGTCAATTCGTCTTGTTAGGAGACTTTTCATCAATTTTCTTTTATGAATTTGGACCAAGCAATAAGATGCGATAAGAATTTTCAAATATGTTATATAACTTAACATGTGGTTCACTTAAATCATAGATTCTTTTAGCTGGGTCAATTCGTCTTGTTAGTAGACTTTTCTTAAATTTTCTTTCCTGAATTTGGATCAAGCAAGACGGGCCTCACGTAGATTTTCGATTTTTTTCCTTTTAATTCTTTTTGGGATAAGGAATAATATTCTAAGCCACTTGTATGGGATCATATTCTCCGTTTCAACGCGTAGCATGTGTCTCCGAGTTTTAACCTAAATTTGAATAACGATAATGGAAAGTTTCTACCATATGCGGTAACATAGTTTGATGCGGTTAGTTTCATAGCTTGAGCAAACGCGTACGTTTATGTAGAATTCGAATATAATCTTTTGCAATTAAAAGACATTTTGACCAATTTATTTAACCTTTTTACTAGTTTATGGTTTTATACATGATCTTTAAGCATGTAGACGTACATGAATCTTCTTTTAGATGGTAAGGTTTAGTACCTTGACTTGCTTGTTTTTTATTATATACAATTAAAATAGATTATATTGATTTATTTGATTTAAAATTTATAAGACTACTAAAAAAATATATGGTTGTTATTATAGGGTTGTTATTATTTCCTTTAAGAATTGCAAAAATGAGAGATGGAACTTTACATTGAAAATAAAAATAATAAAAGAATATCTATATTCAATAATAAAAAAAAGTTATATAAGTAAAGATACAAATAAATTTCAAAGTAATTTAAGATTTAAATTTAAAATGTTTTTTGTTTTTTTTTCAAAATGGAAGAAGTTTATTTGAAATTATATAAAATGTACTTTTAAAAATGATTTGAAATTAATAGAGTTCAGGCTTCTGTGATCCATATCAATTTAGAGAGATTTTTCGGCGAAAATCACATGGAATACCATTTGTCGACGCGTTTCGAACCAACAAGTGTGGTTCATCGTTAGGACAAGTTGAAGAAACAGATCCAGCTAAGCAAGTTAAATAGGCAGAACGGAGCCTCCTGGCCAACGGCTAGTTTGACTCTAGGATCTCTGCAACGCTTAAGAAAGGCTAGATCTGTTTTCAACCTTGAACCCTACAAGCGAACCCGTTCAAAATGATGAACTTTGGTGGCAATGGCTTTTCCATGCAGGGATTCAATAATAGAGTTCAGGCTTCTGTGATCCATATAAATTTAGAGAGATTTTTCGGCGAAAATCACATGGAATACCATTTGTCGACGCGTTTCGAACCAACAAGTGTGGTTCATCGTCAGGACAAGTTAAAGAAACAGATCCTGCTAAGCAAGTTAAATAGGCAGAACGGAGCCTCCTGGCCAACGACTAGTTTGACTCTAGGATCTCTGCAACGCTTAAGAAAGGCTAGATCTGTTTTCAACCTTGAAACCTGCAAGCGAGCCCGTTCAAAATGATGAACTTTGGTGGCAATGGCTTTTCCATGCATGGATTCAATAATAGAGTTCAGGCTTCTGTGATCCATATCAATTTAGAGAGATTTTTCGGCGAAAATCACATGGAATACCATTTGTCGACACGTTTCGAACCAACAAGTGTGGTTCATCGTCAGGACAAGTTGAAGAAACAGATCCAGCTAAGCAAGTTAAATAGGCAGAACTTGTGAATTCCTTGTATGGCCTCAAACAAGCACCGCAAGCCTGGTATGAAAAACTAACTGAGCATCTTCTGAAACTCAATTTCAAACATTTTGATCTTGATGATGCAACTTTATTTGTCAAGAAAGTTGGCAAAACAATTGTATATCTTGTGGTATATGTAGATGATCTTTTGATGACAGGGAAAAATGAAATCTACATTGCATCCATAAAGAAGGAATTGGGGAAAAGTTTTGAAATGACTGATTTGGGCTATGTTCATTACTATCTTGGCATTGAAGTAACCCAACATCCAAAGTCCATATTTCTTTCTCAAAAGAAATACATTGGAGATCTGTTGAACAGGTTTGGCATGACAGAGTGCAATCCTCTCACTACTCCAATGGAACAAAACTTAAAGCTCACATCTATTGAAGGAAAAGAATTTGAGGATGCAACAAAGTACAGATATCTTGTAGGAAGTCTCAACTACCTAACTACAACCAGACCAGACATTTCATTTGTTGTTGGAATCCTCTCCAGGTTTATGCAAAAGCCTTGTGAGAGACATTGGTCTGCTGCTAAAAGAGTTCTAAGGTACTTGAAGGGAACTCAAGACTTTGGAATCAAGTATACACAGGTGGACGACTTCAATTTGATTGGATACTCTGATTCAGACTTCGATGGAGACAAAGAAATTGTGGTATAAACTTCAGGATATGCTATGAGTCTTGGATCAGGAGCTGTCTCCTGGAGATCACGCAAACAATCAGTTCCAGCAGATTCCACAACAGAAGCAGAATATGTGGCAGCAGCTGAAGCAACAAAAGAAATTGTGTGGCTCAGGAAAATTCTGGAAAATTTGCAGGTAAAACGAGTACAATCAACTCCACTCATGATTGACAACACCTCTGCAATAAAGTAGGCCAAGAACCCAAAGTTCCATGATCGAACGAAGCATATCAATACTAAATATCATCTGATTCGACATCATGTTGAGGCCAAAACAATCCATCTCCGTGAGCAAATTGCAGACATTTTCACCAAAGAACTTGGAAGGGAAAAGCTTGAATGATTCAGAATGATGCTTGGACTCACCAACATCCCTTCAGATTAAGGGGGGAATGTTGACACCTAATCTTCATGATTGAGTGAATTTTATGTAGATAATTAAATTAGGAATGTGAACAGTCATCGGGAGATTAACTGAACAGTCACTCCCTATTGTATATAACAATGACCTACCTATGGAATAACATACGAATCAGTTTTTGTTTTGTGGAGTTACTGCCTGGCCTGACATGAATGTATCAATTCCTTGTGTCTAGGGTTCTTTATGACCCTGACAAATTCCTTCATGGCTTTAAGTGATGGTCCACATTATCCCGTAAAGACATAAATTCTTCGTCTTAATGAGGGAGACATTTTGCATCACTTCAAGCTTGTGTCTAAAGTATACAAGCTTCACTCTAGATAGAGGCTTGGTAAGAATGTACAAAATCTACTCATTTATGTATATGTATTGGATTTCCATTGCTCCTCTCTACACCATATCCCAAATTAAGTGACCTAATAAGATAGTGTGAAAAGAAGCTTTTGAAGTCACACTACTTCAAAAATTACGACATAGGTTGCGATATACTCTCTCTATTATACTAATTGCAATAGAAGATTGCTTCTTATTGAGCTAGGATAGTTGATCCCAACTTGAAGCAACACTCGTGAGGTGATTTTTCTATCCTCTGCACTCCCTATTCAATCTGAATTTGTATATTCCTCCAACATTAATTCACCGCCTACGAGATATATGGGTCAAAGCATGGAGCTAGGCTACCCTTTTTGGTTAAATGAGGGAGCACTTTGCTGAAAAATGAATTCTTGATCGAGCAATTTTAAGCACTCAATCAAGAAATCTTTAAGCGCTTCATCAAGCTGTTGAGGCACTTAAAAATAGCCCAATCGAGAATTTAAACAAACTCTCATTTGAGCCATTTTCTAACTCAAGTTAATGACTTGATCGAGAGTTATGGATCGATCGAAAAATATAACATGATAGAGCATTATTTATACTTCAAATACCCCAAGCGCGACCTACTCAAGTCCTTTTTCTCAGACCTCGAAAGAAAAAGGGATTCAATAGAAGATTTCTAAACTCGACCAAGATGGAGGAACGCAATCCAATGACCCATCAACCCCAAGAATGACCCCGATGCTTAAGCCGAGGTAGGTTTCCTCACATTTTTTTCTCTTTTATTTGACTTTCTAATGAAAAATAAAATAAATTAATTTGAAAAGAAATCTTGCATACAAAATTACAAAAAATAATCTTGAAAATCACCATGAAAACCACAAAACACCATCAAGAAAACCCTTGAAAACCATAAGAAACAACTTAAAAAACCACAAAGAAAACCTTTGAAGTCCAAAAAAAAACATAGAAAACCGCCATGAAAACACTTGAAAAGCACACAAAAAAAACTATAATTTAGATTTTATTTTAATTTTTTTAAATTTCATTGTATATGTTATCTACAATATTAACATGTTTATTATAAATATTTTCTATAGTAAATTTTATTTTTAATTATAATACATTTTAAAGTTTTTTATGGCGATTTTAAGGAAATAAATTTTCAAAAAAACTTGATTTATTGTTATTAAAAATGTATTTTAAATTTCGAACAAAATTGATCATAAATATTCCCAAAAATAATTCAAAACAGAAAACAACTAAACTATAAAACTCCAGTAAATAAATAAATTAGGAAATTTAATTTGACATGATGAATAGGGTTCTTCATGGTGAACCTCTATTAAATCGAATAAGACATTTCATTTCATTTTTTATTTTAAATTTAAATAAATATCTTTTAATAATAAATATAGTAATTTGTCTTATAAAATTAATTGTACTTAAATAAAATATTTTAACTAAACTAAAAATACAGAACAATTTTTTTTTCATTTAATTAAATTTTATTAACCCCATCTATATATATATATAGTGTTCTGTACTAAATGTTATGTATAAAACACTTAACATATATATACATATAGATATATAAAATTGTGAAGTAAAGCATAATTATAATTATTTTATATATATAACATAACTATATATATATATATATATATATATATATATATATATATATATATATATTATATAATATAACATAATTTGTAATATAATTAGATATATAACATAGTTCTAGTCATAATAGTTCTCTCTCACAAAAAAGTATATAATATTTAACATAGTTTTATAATTATTTAACATAATGTGCTTTTCATAGTTTAACATAAGATGAGTGATACTCAAAAAACATTTTAAGACTCGAGTTGATCTACAAACTATGATTTTCCTTAAAATTTTCATTACTCATATTTGTAGAATTATTTAATATAATGATGTGCATGACAACTATATATCTCTTAGTTCCCACCCTTCTATATCTATATCTATATATATATATATATATATATATATATATATATATATATATATATATATATATATATATATATATATAAGTTTCAAGAATGCACCATTGGTAAATACATTAAACCCATGATGAAAAGTGCATTTTAAAGTTCAAATATATAAGCGTTTTGACTCTTTTCTAATTTGTAATACATTGTTTCATTATGTAGTGTGGTGTACCAGAAATGCTTTCTTCATGTGCTTGCACCTAGTAGATGTCATGTGTCAAAATCAAACATTCTAAGAACTTGTCTTATAGAGCATTTGGTTGGCATGAAATTTTATTAGTTTTTCAAATAGGTTTATTTCATTTCTTTTTACATACATTTATATATTTCTGCTCTATGAATAAAATGCATTATTTATAAAAGAGAAACAGTGTAAGTTAGATTTTAAAGATCACATTTTTCAATTGTATTTACATGAAACTCAAGACATTGGTTGATAATTTATCAAAATAGACGCTCTATTTATTTTAGTTCTTTAGCGTAGATTACATTCTACTTAAGTTTATAAATGGTTTTCTTGTCAAAATTCTTTCTATGTCAACATTTTTCTCTTCGATTAGTTTATATGTAATATATGTAATTTTCAGAGCCATCTCCCATACACCCCCCAACCGAAACTTGTCAGAGTGTAGGGGGATATGTTATATATGTTCAAACTAGATTATATGGTCATATTAGAGTGTTTATTCCATGCATAGATCCCCACTCTAACACAAGTCGTAGTGTCATAAGAAGTGTTTCTGCCTCTATTGATGATCTTGCTATAGATAGTGGGCCTTATTCACCTATTGCAGGTATATATCTTTCATTTTAAATCCTCTTTAAACTTTATGTTATTATGTCTTCAAATTGTCTTTAATTTTTAAATCATGCTGAATTGATGTGATTTAATTTAATGTATATGTTGTTATGCTTATATCTATCTATATATATATATATATATATATATATATATATATATATATATATATATATATATATATATATATATATATATATATATATATATAACTATGTTTATGATTTGCAGACCCTTAACAGGGTGAAGGCGAGGATCAAAGTGAAATGTCGATCCCTCCATGGAACGATGCCCAACTGACATGGATCAGATGAGAGCTTGATAAAATATATTATAGTTAACATACTAGGCATAGTTTGTCCCTAATGTTGGATAAAATCAACAAGTTGATCGAGACATACCAGAGGGAAAGCCCACAAGGCCACCTCCTATAGTACATACATAATATTAGGAGGCTAGAGGCTATAGGCCCACATACTTGGAAGGAAGTGAAAGACACCACCAAGAACATTTATATTCATGTGGAGTTGTTTCACATCTGTGCAAAAAGTTGTGCTAGACATGTTTGTCTGATTCTACTCAAATATCTTAAGAATGTTGATGTGACCCCTTTATTCTATGATCGATTCGTTAGAGCTTGGGTGCCAATTCCCCCACCATGACCAAGTACCCATTTACTTTGAAAAGCATATATATGTAGAGTTTGTGCTACATATGAAGCCATATTACACCAACACCAGTTCTAATCTTTATTGACTCGGTTTGGGATGAAGTTATGAACATGTCGAGGCTTGTAGGGATCCTACGCATGTAACAACACCTTTGATATTATATCCATGACCATCTTGGAGTGTGGTATTACTGAGGGAGTTAGATCAGTCGTCATGTCTGGGAAATGAGACGAGGCATACCATTGCAGAAGACATTGGCAATTGTAAATGTCACAATACGTGGAGAGAGGAGCAGGCCACCTTCGTTGCCCTGTTACCCACCAATTGCATTACATGATTATTAATATCTCGAGAGTCTATTGAATGACCAGATTCTTTCATATGAATGTACATGTTGTGGTAACATCTGTGACACTTAGAGGGCCCATCATCAAATTTTACATTATTTATATTAATAAGTGTGTATCAGATTGCATTTATATTAATAATTTCATGATAACATGCATGCACAACTAAACTACACCTGTGATCTTATCAGGTCATCTAAGGGGGTAGTTGACCAGTGAGAGCAGCCTCCTCTAGTGCATGCTTCCATGACTTTGTCTTCTCTACCTCCATCTCCATGTCATAACACTCATGGACTAATAGTTGAGTTGATTTTTTGTTTTCTTAATATTTCAACATTTTCTTTTTTAAGTTACATGTATGCATGCTAATTAATCCATAGACTAAGTATAATTTGTATTTTTCATTATGTACATAGACCCAGATGAAGAGGCGTGTTGATTTTGTAGTCATGTGGAGACATGAGTGGGATGTTGGGTATGGAGGCATTTAGCCACGTGCATGGGAGAACCGAAGCCAGATTGCTCAGACCCCCATCCCACCTGGCTTCAATTTTGACTTGACTGAGTTACAGGTAGGGGATTATTTAAATGCACACTTCAAAATCATGTATTTCTATATTGTTTATATTTTTACAAATAATGTTTTAATTAATTTGAATTTAAATGTTTTATATTGTAGTACTGGATTATGGACACTCACTCTATGCAGCAGAACTCACATAAGATTTCTAGAAGCGATACTTTCTAGAGTAGAACATAGATAGTTTCTATATTTTCAGGCACATTTAATAAGGCATATTTACATGTGATGTACAAACCTTCTATATTTTCATACATGGAAAATTTATGAATGCATGAACATTATTTCAGTTATGGATACTTATTATTTCAGGTTGTAGATGTTCATGTGTATAATGTAATTTGTATATTTTTTCATATGGATAGTTTATTATCATACATAACTAAGAAGATAACAATTTTGACTTCTCAAGAAATAAACTAAGAAAATAAGTACAATATTAGACTATGATGTGTTGTTTTGATACTTACAATGAGCTAAAATATATGCTCATGGTTGAACTAAAATAGACAAATATGATTGAAATACATTTTAACTTCAATTTTAAAAAAGCCTTCAACTAGTAATGTTCAACTAATAACTTGTTTTATTAATTTTTCTTTCTTCTGAGGTCATCTGCACCAATTTAGTCATAACACGTGATATAATTCATATGTATTAGAATTTAATATAGAAAAAAATAACTAATTCCTAAATTTAGTTGGCTATCAAATGTTTCCATCAATTCCTTAACTTAAGAGATTCAATTAAGAACATTCAAGAAGTAAAATTTTACAAAATGGCAATTTTAATTGAAATATTGGCTTGTAGAAAGTGTCTTTTAGTGCACAATCAATATATGTTAAAAATTACAATGATATTAATTTAGATGTCAAGGTGTTAATTACTAATATGTTTTATTTGATTTTATTTCTTTTGAGGTTATCTAAAATAGCTTTATATATATATATATATATATATATAGTTGCACTTATTACATTCCAATACGAAGCATGTGTGTAACTCTTTCCATGTTTTATATTAAATTGACACATGACATATTTATTATTAATAACATAAAAATATTTCAATTTCGTTCATAACCTAGATTGTTGAATTTCCATTTTAAGTAAAATGGACCATATCAACTTGGTTGTTACATACTTAAATGGATTTTCTAGAAACCAAATATTTATTATATGTATATAGATCTATAAAATTTCTTGCATACTCAACATGAATACTATACACATGACATTTAAAAAATTTGAGATGACAAATTTTAATTAAATATAAATATAAAGGAAACTAAGAACCTAAAGGAAACTAAATATTATATAACATATATGTACACTATTGTGAGTGCTCTCTATTCAAAATTACAAAATTACAAGAGTGCTCAACTATCACATTTATAGATTACAAAAATCATATATTTGAGATCTCTTATACTAAATTAGATTACACTTGACTGCTATAGACTCAACTTTAGGGCTTTCCATTTGCATCATCTACTCATCTAGCCAATGCTTAATAGGAATCCAAGCCTCCAGAATATGTGCATGGTCTGATTTTTTCATCTTCCATCTCCTTGGTTCACCTTTCTTTGTTTTGATATATGTGAGATTGATATGAGATGATATGACTAGATGACTATATTGACAACATATATATTCAAGCATAAAATCTCCATAAATTATGTGATCAATATTTTTTTTAACCTTTTCAAAAAATGGCCCATTACAACCATGTCACCAATTTTGTATGTGGATTGTCCATCTTAATATGGTCTCACCAACCTAATTTTCACCTATGTGCATTGCACCAAATAGTAGGTCACATTCTCTTTGTTTCTTGTGGGTGAAGTGACAACAAAAGCCTCGCTTACAACCAAAATAAAAATATTTATTATTTAAATACATTCAATATTTAAATTTATAGATGAAGATGTTAATGATAGATAAGCCACATACCTTCCCTTACAATACGAGAGTCTCGATTATGATCAAGCGAAATGATCGCCTCTTCATGCATCTCTTGTAACGCCTTGATTAGATGAGGTCCCTCTCGATTAAGAGGGACATATTTCCATTCTTGCACGTATTGATGTTTTTCATAGTGATCAAATCTACATCGATCAACACGAATGAAAAAATCAGAGAAACATGTCATTCTTCTTGTCTCGGTAGAAAATATTCGCCCCATGTCTTTTCTCCACACTTAGTGTAATTCTCTTCTTCCTTCGACAATATTGCAATACCAAGGAATGGATTTATTCACGTAGCCAAGTTCAATATTCAAGAAGAACCTACGCATAGACCTTGTATATTTGTGACCTTAATGTCCTAATGGGATCTACACCAGTTGACCACCTCTAGTGATGATTTTATTCAATCTTCATCATCAATCATTTTCTACCTCATAAATGCTCGCTTCACACAAGCACCTACATCATCATGCTCACCCTTTCCATGTCTTGTTTCAAAGTAGCTACAAGTATGCTAAAGTTTTTTCTTCTTGTGTAGTTTGCTCAGCTAACAAAAAGTGCATGATGACTTGAACTTCAATGCACAACCATCTAACCATTTCCAATGCATCCTGAATGACATGCCATTTTTCTAATGATTCATAAATTAGGTCAAAGAAATGTTGCACGAAAAATGTGTCATGCTCATGATCATCACTGATGTAAAAATGATACTCCTTAATTACATTATGTGACTTGTCAATGATATCCCTACCGTCAATATTAAATTGTGCATGTCTGTATAGAACATGTAATAATATGGACACTTAGTTTGGGTGATAATACTCACTTTGTATCTCTGCCTTGGGAGAAAATTTGTAATTCTCAGCAAATTCCACCACTGATAAGATTGTGCCTGGATGAAATTCTTTGTGACAATGCCCAAATTCAGAAACCTCCCACCTAGACCTATGCGAGTGTTTTATATATTTATAGATATGGTTTTGAAACACCCCCATGAATTGTGAAATAGGAATATCATCATCAACATAGTTGATCCTCTTAGGTGCTACAGTTGAAGAAGATGGTTGGTTTCCCACAGAATACTCATAATGCTTCCATGTGATGGTGACATTTGGAATTCCAGGCTAGTTGGGATAAATAAAATAGTTCCTATGGAGGAATGTAAAATAACCACATTCAGTGTTTCTTCTCCCACCTATACATATTTTCTTGTAATTTAAATCTTATGGCTCCCTTCTGCATAATATGATGAAACAAAATCAAGCAGTGTAAGAGGAGGAGGGTTGTTGTGATAGTCATTCTTGTAAAACTTCTTAAAAGTGTCATAATGAATGTGAAATTCAGCATGATATCAAAAACAACATGTGTCATGGATTGTATTGTGACTAATAAACCATGACTTCAATTTCTTAAACATCCTTATGGAAATATTCACAGGGTGATTGCTTTCTTGAAATTCCTTGAACAATGCAACTTCTGACATTTCTACAATGTGGTTAGTGTGTTGCTGATACTCACATTTAGCTATGTGATAAGAGCCCAACAAGCATATTCATCATTTTTTTTCACTTGAACCCTCAAGCCGGTATGATTGTGCAAGTTGTTTCTCAAGACATGGAGCAATTTTGACATTATTGCCAACTTTTGTTGTCTTGATGTACTTGGTGCAACAATAGCAGTTGTAATTTCCCTGTGCACAACTCGAACATTGGGTTTTCTTGATTTTCTAAACATAGTGAATACCTTTGACATATTTTCAGTTACATTAATACGTTCCTTCTTACTTTTAGCATCTTAGACACCCAAAATCTTTGTGGCATGTTTTATTTTCTTATGTTTGATCAACCCATGTAGTATCTAAACTTTTACAACAACTAAATGTTCCTCAAAATGTTTTAGAATGATGTTACTGACATGGTCTCTAATAGTGTGAACAAGGATAGGATCCTCAAGGTTCTCTATTGTGATTGCATATAAATTTTCTACAAATGGTCCACTCCTTTCCAAACCACTACAACTCCCTATTATTCTATCAACTTTAGACAAAACAATTTTTTCTTCCCATGTTTGATCAACTTGATAGGGAAAATATTTTTCCTCCATTGGTACATTAGCTTGGCATGGCACATGTTGTTCCCCTAGTGACAAATGATCAACTTCATATGGCACATGTTCCTCTAGTGGTTGATAAGGTCCAAAGGGAACATCTTTATCATCATCTAGTTGATCAACTTAATGGGACACATCTTCTCCCTCATGTGGTTGTTCAATTTTCATCCCTACATAGTGGAATACGAAACATACTTGTAAGTCAAGTGAATCATAATCATAAGACAATTCAATAGTAAATATACACATGCTTATTTAAGAAATAACCATAGGTGGAAGGCCATGATATGATTTGATAGTAGGACACTAGGTAACAGAAGTTGACAGGGACCAAGGGTTATATGTTCAAACATGGAACTAAAAGGATTTCAAGCTCAGGGAAAGATGGGTCAAATGAGAGCACACCAGTAAAGGTATTGATCCCCATGTGAACAAAAAGGTTGATGGAGAATATGACGAAAGATACAAACATTCATGCTCAATCAATAAAAATCAATTTGGAAGCTAAATTTTCAACGTGAGTGTACTTGATCCCAGTATCATTCAAATTTTGACTCAGGTAATATATAAGATGTCCATCCCCTTTGTCGTCCTCTTGAAGCAATACCATGACAATGGTAGTAATAGATGCAACAAGATACAAGAAATAATCTTGTTGATAGTTAGGGGGATACAACAATGATGCTCGAAGAAGATATCTTTCAAAGCATCAAAAGAGTTTTGGGCTAGCTCATCCCAATGGAAAGGAACCCCCATTTTCAATAGGAGAGTAAATTCCCTAGATCTTTCGTAAGTACTGAATAATCGGGGATGAATATCCATAGAAAATTAGCCTTCCCTTGGAGGCATTGTAACTGAACAATTTAATATGGTGTAGGCAAGTCAAGGATCACTTTCACTTTGATAGGATCAATGCAGATTTCTTGGTTTGACATGTACAAATCTGAGAATTCTACCACACTGAACACAAAAGACACATTTGTGTGTATTTAACCTAATGTTATAATGTCGAGTCTTCTGGTTGAATCAATACTCATAAGAAGTGAAAAATATGGTTGATAAACTTCATATATTGTTTCAAAGGGAGAAAATTATGATGTACCCTCGGTTGTTTGTGTTTTATTATTCTTTCGACATCTAGGTGTTGCCTTATGATGTAAAGGAGCCAATGTTTTCATCCTACGCAGCTAGAAGGGTTTTTTGTTCCATGGTTTGTTGATTAATGTTAAAACTTTAAAGACACAAAACAAAATAAAGGGGTTATTTGAAAAAAAGGATTACCAAGTCACTGTGATCTGTGTAATACCATTTCTAGTATGTGTAGATAATCTCACTTATTTTCGTGTTTGGTGTATCACATACAAAAAGGAGGTTGACTCGGTTACCTAGGGTTGCATTTCATCCTAATGGGGACTTCCAAAATATCCCTAGAGGTACATGGAAGTGTAGTTCGTGTTAGTTTTTTCTAATATGTCATGTACGATAGGAAGTACCTCGATATACCCAAAGGTATGTGGATAGCTATATGATATATTTACATACGTGGAATACCAACTACCCCCAAAATGTAACACAAATAAGTAATGACAACTCTTATGTTTCAGGACATCGAAACATGTCTCTAGCCTAGACCTTTATGTGCATTTTTAACGTTTCAAATGCTTGTTAGCTTAATTGAATCAATTTATAGTTGATCTTCAATTATATTTCAGTTTCAATGCTCACGAAATGAGTTCAGAAGGAGTTATTACTTAATCTTTTGAATTTGAGATAAAGGGAGATTCTTGAAAAATCAAGCTAGTGATTACCAAATTGAAGGGCCAAATTTATTTCATGAGATAAAACTATATATATATATATCTATCTATCTATCTATCTATCTATCTATCTATCTATCTATCTATATATATATATATATATATATATATATATATATATATATATATATATATATATATATATATATATATATATATATATATATATATATATATATAGTCAAGTATAAGATACAATACATAAATACTCACTCTATGACACAATAAGGAACATATTCAACTAATTTTTAAGTATGTAAATATTTGAAATACTAGTATACAAAATCAAACTAGTTGGAAAAAGAACTCTTCATTATAGCCACCAAATCATTTAAATTTTTAAAACACGTAGCTAAAATTACCATAAAAGATAGTAAGAATATCTTTCTTAAAGGAAGAACTTATGATAACTATAGATAATTTAACATTTCCAAATAAAAAGTGGAAGAAATATGGGATGAAAAGGACAATGAAATTGTTGATAAGAAAAGAAAAAGAAATCAAGAGATAGAGGTTCTAGTGGATTTAGAGAACAAGGAAGATGCTTCAAGGTCTTATCAATAATGAATGTACATTATTATCATTTGTGGTGAAGAGGGACACAAATTATTTGAGTGGATTTTTGGGAGAAAGGATATGGAAAATTTAGAACAACAATAAAGTAGGGCACAAGGAGGGATAAAATGATTTAGAAAATTATATGTTTCTACAAGGAACCTTTTTTATGCATATGCAAAGATGGATAGCCAATGTATTTTATGTTTTCAATTATTTTCATCAAACCTTGACAAAGTTTAAAATAAATAACTAATTTTTACTTGTTAACCATATTTTGCAATATATTTCATTATTACATTTGTTGAGAAACAACTAGATGAATTTAATCGACATTAGATTGCCACAGTCTAAGAAGATTAATATTGTAAACATTTCTAGCATATCAACAATACATGCATGCTAACTTATTTAGTTTGCATCTATTATTTATGAATTTAATATTATTAATCACATGAATCCTCGATGGAGCATTATAGTTATATGCAATCATACACTCCTTTTCACGCAAGAACGAATCGACACTACACTTTGTATGTTGTTAAAAAACTTGTTCTTTTTAAAAAGTTCTCATAACCTTCATGTGAGAATTGAAAGAAGAAACTTATGAGGTTTCAAAGGTAGGGACCATCATTTAGAATTCAAATCACCATTAAATATTATATATATTATGAATGTTATGAAAGTTTAATGTTGTTAAATATATGTTTAACAAAGAATGTCTTCTCAGTTCATGCACATTGGAAGTAGGGATATTCTTTCTCCTTGTAAATCTTGCCACATTTTCTCTCTTTCAACTCTTACTTTGGATATAAAAAAATTAATCAAGCCAATGTTTATGGTTTTTAGATCACCTATTTGACAACCACTTTTGCTAATCCCTCTTGTAAACAAATTTCCATGAATTTTAATTCATGTAAATAATATATGTAGATTATGTTCCAATGGTTTTCTTTGTTTAAATCAACTCATTATTT
This sequence comes from Pinus tabuliformis, assembly GCA_031772625.1. Taxonomy (NCBI): domain Eukaryota; kingdom Viridiplantae; phylum Streptophyta; class Pinopsida; order Pinales; family Pinaceae; genus Pinus; species Pinus tabuliformis. Next base: position 553,806,258 of record CM062810.1, on the reverse strand, counting down.
TTTGTGGGTTATATTGAACCATTAAAATTCAAAGGTGATTCATAATTTGCATGAATCTAGTGGTTTCAAAAAATTCCAATAAACCATGGTTTCAAGTATTTTTCAACAATTTGCATGGTTTCAAGAGGTTTTCAATAATTTGCATGGTTTCAAGAGGTTTTCAATAATTTGTATTAATTTCAATGCTTATTTTATCTTAATTTTATTATTTCATTCTCCATTTGTTTCTAGTTTTTAATCATATTTCTTAATACATATAATATGGAGCAAGTAATATGAGAGGTGGGACAATTTAAATTGCATGTGCTTGCTTGAACATCTTGTTCTGTAAATGTCTGACATATCTTTCTCATCCTTTCTCTAGCTTTCTCTAATACATTCTCCATGGATGGAAATTTCTTTCCTTTTCTAGATCCAAATCTCTAATTTTCCATGTTTGCTGTGAATCTTTGTGTAATTTCTAGGCTCTATTATTTCTCTATGAAAGAATATTTTTTTTTTCTTTTGCACAATCAAATTTAGAAGCTAAACTATTTTTTGACAAGGGAGGCTCGATCGAGCCCTTGAGCCATGTTAGCACTCCTGAGAGTACCAAGGATGAGAAAGGAAGCCAAGGAGGTAACCTCAAACCAAATTTTAGACTTGGCATCTAGCCCTACCAAATCAGAGAGGACTCTCTCAAAGGTATCATAGCCAATAAAATGATTGTAGAGGGAATTCAAATGTTAGGCTAGATATTAAGTTCAATGGTGCTTGATTTTAGAGTTTCCTGAATGAAGCTCATAGATCTAGGACTAGGCTAAGGTTTCTAATGATCAATTGTAGAGATATAATGGGGCAAGGTAGGCATGATCAGTGACATAAAAAGTTTGTTGTGTTGGTGCAGAGATGAAAAAGTAGAGGATCAGAATGAGCATGTAACCATGAATTCATTCTCAAGAGGGAAGCACACTAACGTGAAAATCTCATCATAACAGAGCATATAACTTATGAATTCTATTTAAAACTCATAAGATGATCACAAGAAAGCATAAACATGGTAGGAAAAAGAAATATCAGAGAAAACATTGTCACATAAACATACCACAAGAATCCTAAGATAATAATTGCAACTACCTATTATATTACTTTAAAATGTACACTAGCTCCAAGCTATGATTCACAAACATCCAACCTACAATACTTCGAAGTTTGAAGTATTTATACAATTATTTACAAAAAAAATATCTTGAAACAAAATTCAAGATTTGTTACAAAAATAGATCAATACTGCTAATAATATGAGTCAGTGTTGTTAGTCCTGCTCGCAGATGAGATGTGATGTTGTTTTGTTGTCATTAATGTCTCGTTGTCCCTATTTTTCTGCATTTTGTTTGATAGAAGGCAGAATGTCTATGCGTAGATAATGTCCTCGCTATCCTCTAACTGGAGACCGTGGTCATTCAATTGGGAAAATATGGGAAATTACGTGAAAAAAAGTGAGAAATTGCAACCGAGAGCGTAAAGAATGAACTAATTTTGACCATCTGGGAGAATTATGAACCATTGATCTAGGCTCGCTGATCCACGCTAATTAAATTTGGGTCATTGATTTGGGCCATTGTATTATCGCAATCGCAATAGGGGAGGGACATTTACCATGTTTTTTCCTATTTTTCGAATGGACTAGACCCGAAACTTCAAAAACCACAATATATAAAATATCATGTTAGTTGGCTTTATTGCATCGCAATTGGATAGGGATCGGCGGAGCTTGTTTACATACAGGAATTATGATTATGATCGCAATCAACGGAATGAGAACTATCACAATTGAAGGCGGAGGGGCTTACCGCAATCGTAAGTGTAGGGGCTTATCGAAATCACACGCAGAGGGGATTAACGTAATTGATGGGCAGGGCGATATCGCAATCAGTAGGTAGGAAGGAACTTTGTGATATCGACAGAGGAGTGGTGACTTTGCGATATGCGATATCACAATCGCAACCAGGAAGGGGAGACTAGTGGTTGTTATATTGATTTACGCAATATGATGATAACGATATGGTGACACGTGGCCTATGGGCCTAGTTTATTGCAGTGGGAGTGGATGGTGTTTATGTTATATATAATGTATTACATACATTACAACGTAATGTATTACAAAATACTTTGCACCCATGTTTAATGATATGGGGAATGACTAGAGTTGGATTCTTTAACAAAAATGGATTATAATAAATGAAATGATATGGGATATAGATAGAGTTAAATGGAAATGAATGGGAAAATAGGAAATGGCTAGAGTTTGGAAATATGAAGGGAGAATGAAATTAAGGATCGAAAATGGAAAAATGCAGTCATGGGTCCACAAGACAAGTCAAATTTAATATAAAGTATTATAATTTGAGAAAAAGGATTATCATCAATATGAAAGAGTACATTTGATCACGGATACTATTCAACACTAACATTGTCTCCAACTGGGGATGACAGCTCTTTTAGGAAGTGTCAAGAACTGCAAATCTCTAAATTTGCAGATTAGTGCCTAGTCCATTGGGCTTCTCCCAACCATTAACCTGCAACCTGATGACTTGCAATCAACTTATTCTACACTGAAACCCAAACTGCAAACCAAACTGAAATTATTGTAGGTTAAAACAACGCTGAAAAACTTACTTCTTAAAAAGTGCTTAGTCCATTGGACTTCTCCCAACCATTACCCTGCAATCTGATGACTTGCAATCAACTTATTCTACACTGAAACCCAAACTGCAAACCAAACTGAAACTACTGTAGGTTAAAACAACACTGAAAAACTTACTTCTTAAAACAAAAGCTATTTTACTGGAAAATGTTCTTAAATTGTTGAGCTTATTCACACTCCTACTTTCTATGATTGATCCATAACCTACTCACTCAAGTGATACAAAATTTCCATTGGAGCCAAAAACAAAGGTGACCATTCACTGAAATTTTTCTCACATCCTCTGTAAGCAGGTAGAATGATGTACATGTAGGTAACTCATAATGAAAACTGAAACCAAGACTTATGCTGACAAACAAAACAACATTTTCCTTTTCCCATGCTTGCAAAAGACTGCCCAAGGGGTCTTGAAAATCATGAAACATTACCTCCTTTGATGACTGCAACAAATCAGTAAAAGGATCTTCAAATGGAGGATCTGATAGGTTACACTTCCTTTCTAGGCAATCTTCATACTATGGTTTCAAATTTTCATCTACATCCTTGCTTTCTTGGAGCTTCAACTCAAAACTATCATGATAAGGCAGCAAGACTTCCTGTGACCTTTGTGATGAACGTGATGAGACTATTGATGGACAAGACAACAATGTTGTTTTTTGAACTAAATCTCCCTTACCCCTATTTTCAGGCTCACAAACAACCAAAGGAGGACCACTCTGACTACAAAACTCATCCAAATAATTGCCTACTGGATCACTGCAAATATGAGGAGGTTGTTGTAACCTGTTGTGGATTGGTTTTGATGAAATTTCATGATCTTGTATAAGCTCTTCATGTTCCACATTTTTAGCTGCATTTTCAAGCTAGATGTTGCTTGGTAACTACGATTGCAGACTAAAAAAAGCCTCTATTACAAACAACATTCTCAACAATTTCATGAAAAGATTGCCAACTTTTGTCAACTTGCTTATTTTCTTCCTTGGGAACCTTATGGTTTTCTCTTACTTTTGCAAATGAGGAGAAACAAAAGGGTAAGGAGTCCTGATCAGGACCATCATTGTCTTCTTCATGCTCAATATCAAAACTGAAAGACTACGGATTTCTAATCTTGGGAATTTTTTCTCTAAAAAATTGAAATGAAGTGAAGCATAAGGGAAAATACCTTTCACTTTGAAAACTTCTACATTTTCTTCATTGCTTTTTTGACTGGTATGCACAGGCTGAGTACTATATTCGATTTTTTGTAACTGAACTTCCTCCTCCCAAAAACATGTCGTTCATTTCTTTGAAGAGTTAGACTCGATTTTGACAACATAGTCATCATCATACTGATCATACCTGGGTAACTCATCAATATAAGGAATACTTTCAGAAACTGATCAAAATCATAAATGCTTGAACGTGGAAAGTTTTTGAACCATTTCTTGGCTTCACCTTGCAAAGATAGAGCAGAAAATCTTGATACTGAGATCATCTTCTTCAACCTCAAAAAGGTCGAGAAATTTTTCAAAATTCTGAATGTGTTTTCCAGTAGTGATGTTACCATATTCCCAATTAAACCTCAAAAGATATTTGTAATAATCTTGAGGGAAATCATTGAGTATAGGAGGTAAGATGAGAGGCTTGTACCTATCTAGAATTTTACAAGGTGTAGGTGTATGTACAGAAGTTGTAGGATTATTATTGATCTGTTGAGGCTCATCAATTTGAATATGATCATCATAAGATTCAAAACAAGGGACTTGATTAAAACAAAAAGCGTAAGGAGAATTTTTATTCACAATCTTCAAAGGAATGGAATCAAATGCAGGTTTGGGATATTTTCTAAAATATAGTATACTTTTGGAAACCTTCTTGACATTCTCAGGAAAAGAGAAGAAATAATTTATGACAAAGAACATGATGTCTTGGATGAAATTCCAAGTTGAATATCTGATCTTTCCATATTTTCTTTTCATGTTTTTGTTGGTAAAGTTCATCCTCTAGTAGAGTGTTTGAATGAAATTTGAAACTGATTTGGAGTCGCCAAGTGAATGATTTCAGCCTTCCTATGTCTAATCACTGTCCACCATCAAGAACCAGATCTTATCCTTGTTGTTCACACCCAGGGAAAAATATGATCTTTCGTTCCCCAGTATGGTCACCAAAAATGTTAGCACTCCTGAGTGTCCCAAGGTTGAGAAAGGAAGCCAAGGAGGTAACCTCAAACCAATCCTTAGACTTGGAAGCTAGCCCTACCAAATTAGAGAGGGCTCTCTCAAAGGTCTCATAGCCAATGAAATGATTGGTGAGGGAATTAAAAAGTTAGGCTAGATATTAAAATCAAGGGTTTTTTATTTTAGAGTTTGCTCGATGAAGCTCATGGATCTAGGACTAGGCTAAGGTTTCTAATGATCAATTGTAGAGATATAATGGGGCAAGGTAGGCATGATTAGTGACATAAAAAGTTTGTTGTGTTGGTGCAGAGATGAAAAAGTAGAGGATCAGAATGATCATGTAACCATGAAATCGTTCATCAAGAGGAAAGAACACTAGCATGCAAATATCATCAAAATAGAGCATATAACTTATGAATTATGTTTAAAACTCATGAGATGATCACAAGAAAGCATAGAGATGGTAGAAAAAAAAATATCAGAGAAAACACTGTCACATAAACATATCACAAGAATTCCAAGATAATAACTGCAACTGCCTATTATATTACTACAAAATGTACACTAGATCCAAGTTATTATTCACAAACATCCAACCTACAATACTTTGAAATCTAAAGTATTTATACAATTATTTCAAAAATAAATATCTTGAAACATAATTCAATATTTGTTACAAAAATTACAAAATTAGATCAATACTGCTAATAATATCAGTCAACTAAGTTTATGATGTTGTTCCGAGCATTACGGTGGTAACTGAGGCCTCGAATAGACAATGTTGTTAGTCCTATTGGTAGATGAGCTACATTGTTGTTTTGATGTCTATAATGTCATGTTTTCCCTATTTTTTTGCATTCTATTTGAGTGGAGGCGGAATCGATATGCGTATAAAATGTCCTCGCTATCGTCTGAGTGGAGGACGTGGTCATTCAATGGGGAAAATATGGGAAATTACATGAAAAACAGTGAGAAATTGCGACCATGAGCGTAAATAAACAAACTAATTTTGACCATCCAGGAGGACTATGAACCGCTGATTTGGGCTATTTGATCTAGGTCGATAAAATTTGGGTTGTTGATCTGGGTCATTGTATTATTGTAATCGCAAGAAGGGAGGGACCTATTGTTATAGACATTTTTGTGCCTTACAGCATTGAGCATGAAATGTCCATAATCTAAGGGATCCAAAGTCCCTAAACATGTTGTTCCTACCCCTAGAGGAACAAGGCTAACAAACCACAACAATTCACAGAAGTTCTCCACCAGAAACTGCTCAAAAACAAGTCAATTCAGGATCATTTCAGTGGCTTCACTAGCTGTTTGCACTGAATGTCAAAGCCAACACTGGCTACCTGCACTGAATGTCAAAGGAAACACTAGCTACCTGCACTGAGCGAGAGTGGACATGTGGCAAGTTCATTTCTCAAGGTGTCAGAACCCAGGAAGCTTCCAAAATGACACTTGCCTCAAGGAATTCGACTGGTGATGAGTAAGAGGTTCCAAATCTCCAAGTGGAAGCAAGAACCTCCAAGTGGAATCAAGAACTGACAGAGGGAGAGGACACTAGTCAGATCTCAAGCTGACTCATCCTCTCTCCAAACATCTATATATGGATCTCTCCTCCATGAGATCTAGGGGCTGGAATGTTGTGATTACAAAGAATTGCTACTAGTTTGAGATTTGAATCATTGGGTGCTTAATGCTTTGAAGGGGGTGAAGATAGGAATTTCATTTGCTGGGAAGGAGATGCTGGATTGGAGCCCTTTGGGTTGTATCTCTTCCTGAACCTTGTTATTCATCAATAAAGCTATCTTGTTTTCTCCTATATGCTGATGTATTCTTGATGTATGATTGCATTAGTATATTTAGTTTATTTCTAATCCATAACTATTTATGAATATGAATCCATGTCTTTGTAGTGTTCTCTTCTTGTGATCTTGCAGAAACCTCTTGAAGCTGGGCGAGCGAGAAGGCAAGTAGCTGGGAACTCTCAAAGAGAAGAGAAACCGGATTGAGGGACAAACAGAAGACACCGGTGAGTCCATCCATCTCTCTTCATTCTTAATTCATAAAGGAAGAATACTAGAATAGTTGTCTCTATTTGTTGCTAAGGCACTGTCACACCTTAGGTGGATAGGATCGTCCTGCATAGGCATTTTTCCCCACAAAAAATTGGCGACTCCACTGGGGAGATCTGTTTAGTCATTTTATTTGTGTTTCTATCATTATTTGTTTCATAGACTCAACAGCAACAATCGAACTGCATCTGCTATTCTCAGTTGCAAAGTAGACAGTTGTTGCCTTGATCCTTCACTGGATTTTGTCTATGATCTGAACAATGAACTCACAAATGATTTGATGATCCTTTGTGATAGATCTTAGTACCCTCTCAAAGCATCCCTTTGATTGTACCTTGCTTGTGTTTCTGATTTGGCCTGAAACCGTTGATTATTGAGAAATCTGTGACCCAGAACCTAGTGAGAAACGAGAGTTTCTCCTTCAGCGCAACTGCTGTGAAGGCATTCTGCATTTCAATGCAGGTCTCGTGAAGGCTACCTGCGCTGAATGTTAAAACCACAGTGTTGAGGTTGCGCTGAACCAGTTTGGCCTTGTGCAGCTGGGGTTCTCTGCTCTCTGTTGCCCTGTTTTGATCTCTGTTTTTTGCAGCCTTTAACCAGCATAGGTACTAGTCTGATAACTCCTTTTCTCTGCTTAAATTCCACCTCCTTTTGTGCAAAAAGACTGTGAGTGTTTTTATGTGTTTGTGGCGTCATTTACAGTTTTCCTTTGCAAGAGTGAAATAGTCATCCTGTAGCCCTTGATTCAGATCTGTTGATTGTGATCTTAGGAGAGAGTTCATTGGCTGTTTGCAGATTGATTATACATTTACTTTTGCTTGTGGTTTGAGTTTGTCTCTTTTAAGTGTCAAAACAAGTATTCATTTCGGAAATCGTTAAGTGTTGTAATCTCTTCTACCCTCTCTGATTTCGAAAAAGTAATCTTGTTTGTATTTGTCATTTAAAAGCAAATTCAAAGTTGTACAAAAAGCTTTCTTTGTAGGCATCAATACTAAGAAAGCGGAAAACAAACACCTGCATTGTGCATTTGCATCTTGATAGTTTGCATGTTTGATTTAGGAAAAGTGCATTAGAGTGTGCTGATTGCTCTTTGAGAAAAGATGGTGTCTTTCTTTTCCCTTTGTAGCTAGGATTTTCATCTGTTGAAAAGAT